>JAACJT020000038.1:3368815-3394244 GCA_009936485.2 Gymnarchus niloticus
CGCGCCGCGCCCGTCCTCTGCCGTTTTGGTGTGGGGAGTGGCGGGTGGGGGGGGGGGGGGGGGGGGGGGGGGGGGGGGGGGGGGGGGTGGTTATGTATTGCTGTATTAGCCAATCTGTTTATTCGTTTCCCTGAAAAAAAACTCACACCAACTTTGTTAGTGTATCCATTTTAGAAGGTTAAACAATTTTTTAAAATTGCATTTCGTTAAGAGAAGAGTACAAGACAACTGTGGTCATCCTCATCTAACGTCAGATAATAATTGAAATGAAATTAAAAAAAAAAAAATCCCAAAGAGCTCTCTGAAGTAAAACCTATGATGTAAAATTTCACATTAACAATGGATGATACGTGATAGAAAGCAGAGCTGCACAATAAATACATTTTCCTCTGGTTTCAGGTAAAATACACAACTGGAAATTCATGTTATCTAATATCTCACATTGAGATAATTGTAATTTTCAAAGGGGGCTGCAGTGCCTCAGTGGATGGATAGTGTTGTACTTCCAGGGTTGGGGGTTCGAATCCCGCCTACTCTGTGTGTGGGGAGTTTCCATGTTCTCGTTGTGCTTGACAGGTTTCCTCTGGGTACTCTGGTTTCAGCCCGCAGTCCAAAGATGTGCTATAGGCTAGCTGGTGTGTGAGTGTGCCCTGTGATGGACTGGCACCTTGTCTAGGGTTACACTGCCTTGTGCTGATAGGCTCCGGGCCCCTCCACAACCCTGAATAGGATTAAGCGGTGTGGAAAATGGATGGATGTAATTTTCGAAGTATTTTGTTTCTCACAACAGACATAAAAAAATCAGTATTGTTGAGCAGGTCCAAAGAGTCAGACCGAGTGAAATACACAGTGCAGGCCTACTGTGCCAGCTTATTAAATGTAAATAGAAATAGGAGCCTAAACTATTAACTTTTTGAATTTTCTTAACACTATTTAACTGCCAAATACAGGTGACTTTTTAAATACATTTAGCATAATTTGTAAATGTTTAATTCGGATTTTTTTTCTCATTCGGACTTATTGACTCGGGTGCATGAACAAATTACAGTTTGTAGAGGGAAAAGATCGATAATTCTCGCCACAACAGAAATGTTAATGTTGTCATTCAATTATCTTTTTTCCAAGCTGACTTCTGCATACAGAACAGAATAATGAATGCTCGTGGGCACAATGAATCATTGTGTAAATGTTAATTATTTGTCATCACATAATTGGTTTGTTTACCACCAATCACCATCTTTGTGTTTGTCAGGTGATTAGAAAGACTTGGAAAAATGTTATTGACTAAAATGTCAGAATAATTCTTCCTGTTATTTTTAAGGTTTTCCATCAGCAAGAATTTTTTTTCTTATTGTTCTGTTTTTATTTTTCGATTGTGTTGATTTTGTGACTGACATGGCTAATGGTTCCTGCTGTTGTCTTTCCTGTGATTTAGCTGGGAGAGCTGGGCAAAGGAGCAGGGAAAGGAGGTGGGGGAGGAGGTGCGGTGCGAGAAGCTGGAGGAGCCTTTGGCAAGAAGCAGGCGGCGGAGGAAGAGAGATACTTTAGGTTAGTGGATGTTCACTCTTCTCTCCATTCTTCTCCACCAAACCTAACATGGTTTCTCGTGTGTTACAGAGCATCAAAGACAGCCTGCCTTTATCGAAAAGTTAGATTGAAAAATAATCTCTGCTCTGTTCAGTTTCAAGTTTAAGTTTTATTGACATGTGTTCTAGAGAGCACAGTGAAAATCTTTTTGCCAGAGTTGCAGGGGAGGGGACAGGGCATGGGGGTGGGGGGCAAAAATGCAGTACAGATTTACGATAAATACAAAGAATATGGTGCAAACACACACAGTAGGGTAATGGAGATTACAGTGCGTAGACATAGGGTAGTGCATAAGACAGGACAGTGCAAAATTACAACCGGCAATGGTAAAAAATAAAGTTTGTTGGACCTGTGAGTGGCAGCTGTTCCACGTCGTGCAGTAAATGAAAAATGTGTTCTCTTGCCCTATAATGAAGTTTATAAATAGTAATTCACTTCACTGAATGAATCCTTAAAGAAAGAAAGAGAAAATTTCAGAAGGAAATTAAAGGACTACAGCAGGTCATAAATACAAGCTGGGCACAATATCAACGGATGCAAGCAGCAGGCAATGACAACTGAAAAAATGAAAATCTGGTTTTCTACGATGATACTTCTTATTTCCCGTAACTTAACTTAAGAAGAGCAGGTCCTGGGTGTGAAAGAGTGACCGAGGCTTGGCCCCAGTCCTGTTCTGTGCGGCTCCCTCCCCCTTAACGTGGACGTTCTTGCCCCTCAGGCGCAAGGAGCAGGAGCAGCTGGCTGCACTCAAGAAGCACCACGAGGAGGAGATCACACATCACAAGAAAGAAATCGATCGCCTGCAGCATGAGATCAACCGGCACAAGAGCCAGCTTAAGAAGCTGAAAGACAACGACCAAAGCTGAGTGTGAAGCGGGGTGGCGAGTGCTCATGACCGCCATTAGCCCCCCAGAGTGCTACTGGGAGCAGTGTTGCTTGTGTGTGATTGTATATTCTCAAATAGATTGTTTTTAACATGAGCACATTTTCCAAAGTAATTTAATTAAGAAAAAAAAAAGCATCTGGTGGTGGATTATTTTTTAATAGTCACACATATCTAATAAAATGAACAATTGTGGGG
Source organism: Gymnarchus niloticus (assembly GCA_009936485.2). NCBI lineage: Eukaryota > Metazoa > Chordata > Actinopteri > Osteoglossiformes > Gymnarchidae > Gymnarchus > Gymnarchus niloticus. The sequence continues at coordinate 3,371,484 of JAACJT020000038.1, forward strand.
GCCTGTGAAGCTTTGGCACCCCATCCACGGTGTCCCTCACCTTGTGCCCTAGGCTGCTTGGGATAGGCTTCAGCCTCTCCCGCAACCCTGAATAGGATAAAGTGGTTGGGGAAAAAAGGGATTGCTTGAAAATGAACAATAAAAATATGTTGAATCTTTATTGCTTGGCAAGTCTGTTTATTCATCAATTATAAATTGAGAAGATTATACTGAATAGTTAACACACCTCTGTAGGGAATTCAAACAGGACGAACAGCGAGGCGAAGACAAAAAAAAAAATGGCTCTGTAGGTTAATCTGTTTACCCGCCCGTGTGACGTAAGAGTCCAGAGGATTTTGGGTAATGTGGGCAGGAAAGAGTGTGCTTAAATAGCGAATGTTTTGGCGAATATTTACACTGGAGCATCTCAAAGTGCACGATTATATATTTCCAGCGACTGATTGCATCGATTAATCTGCATTAACATATGTGTGCTTTTTATTAGATTCAGAAATTCAAATCTGTGCCCAGCCCCGCATTTGGCCCGGTTGCCGCGGCAACCGGAGCCCGCGGCCGAGCGGACGCTGCGTGCGCGTTCCCGACTGACGGAGTCGCGTGCGAGCGCGAGCGCGAGACCGTGCCGTGGCCCGGCGGCTATAACTTAGCCAAATACGCCCATTTATTAATGTTGACTACGAACACGACGCGTTCGGCGAGCTCGGAATAAGTGGTGTGAAACGACGCGTAACATTTCGCGAAAGGAAGCGGTGAGGTCTCGTCCGTTCTGCCGGGTTCAGTTTAAGCGAAGAATTTACGCGGGCCCGATAGGTACGTTAGCTAGCTAGCTAGCTAATGCTAGCCGAAGAGGCGGCCGGTCGGCCGGCCGAGCTTAACTAGCTGATTAAAGTTAAGCGCAGCGGCTCCCGGGGCTGTTTCGACGCAGTTTTATTATTTGAGAGACGTGATAAAAGGCTCCCGTGTAGCCACAGCTTAGCTCTCCTATCACGGCGGTCGCTCGGCGTTTGAAGGCTTCGTCGCTCTTTTATGGCGCTGACGCGTAGCCTGGCAACCAAATTTAATCGACTTCACCGGGGGTTTGGTAAAAGAAAAGTCCAGCGTGCTTATTTCATGCGGACAGAGGTTGCTTTCGTCTCGCCTCGGGCGGCTTTGGCGTGGTAAAGCCTGTCGGTGCCCGCGTTGGGTCCCCCTTTATACCTCGCTTTAAAGGGGAACCCCCCCCCCCTGCAGTGCCAGGTTTTACGACATGTCAGATGGCTCAGGTTTGAGCCCCTCCTGCCACTTCTGGATCCACAGTAACATGCATTTCGTTTTGTCTGAAGGTGCAAAGGGGGGAAAAATAAAGTTAAATCATGGATGATTCTTAATCTGCACCCCTGTGCCGTTGGTGGTATCTTCTGGCACCTTTTTCTGTCTTGCATTTGTTACACAGGTTGTTTTGAATATTATCTTGATTAACTTTGGTTATGCCAGTGTTCTGTTATGGATTAAATAGGGTGACCATGCTTTAATGGGGGGATCTTTACTAGCAGCTGTCATTGTCTTGTGTCATTGTCATGTGGCTTTCGTATATCCATTTTGAACTGGGCTCTGCTTCAGACTAAAGCTGCAATGTGGAGCAGTTTCCCCGACTGTGGCAGAAGTGGAGATCTAACAATAGTACGCCAGCATGCTAGTAGTTCAGCTTCTGACAGCTGACTGCAAGCCAGCAATTTTGTTCGCTTTTCGTTGCCATGGCTTGCAGCATCTCCGGTTTTGTTAGTTGGCTTCCCTGTAGATGGCTATCTTGATACACTGAAGGGCCAGGTGCGCACGCACACACACACGCGCGCGCACACACACACACCCTGCTTTTAGACTGTTGTGATGTTAATCCATTTAGGGGTGTTTGATGACACATTGTCAAACTGAAATGCAAGGTCACTTTGACAAGATGATCAGATGATGAAGGTTGAAATGAATGCACCCTGCAGTTCAGGAGAACTAAGCATGGTACTGGGAGCTTTGTCCTTGTCAGACCAGCACCTGGATTACACAATGTCGCTTCTTCTGGACCCTAGTTGCAGAATGGCCGCCGAGGTGAATGGCAGCCCCCAAACAGTGAAGGAGGAAGAAGAGCCCATGGATGTCAGTGTGGGTCAAGGAGACCAGTATGAGAAGCTCATTGACGCTGGCCTTGCCCAGAAAGTGGCAGAGATGCTGAATGACATCTTCCAGACAGGTACGCAATATGTTACTCTACTTTTAGCGCATGGCTTCTGCATGTGATCCACGACTCAAGTCATTTAAATTACCGCCTTCTGGGAGGAAATTTTTAAACGATGGCTTGACCTGTTGCTGGGGATTATAGGCCCGTGAATCCAGGTGGGAAACATTTTATTCCTGTCATAAAGAGATGTAACAACCACCCACCCACCCAGGTCTTGTGGCGTATGCAGATCTGGATGAGAGAGCTCTTGATGCCCTGAGGGAGTTCAATGAGGATGGGGCGCTTGCTGTCCTGCAGCAGTTCAAGGAAAGCGACCTGTCCCACGTGCAGGTGAGCCCCCCCCCCCCCCCATCTGTCTTATCTGTTTGCTAGTCATTTCTGATTGGCTTTAATGGTGCCGTTTTCTTCCCAGAACAAGAGTGCCTTTCTGTGTGGCGTCATGAAGACATACAGACAGAGAGAGAAGCAGGGGAACAAGGTGCAGGAATCCACAAAGGGGCCTGACGAGTCCAAGATAAAGGTGATGTGTTGTCTCGAGTGTGAATAGCCACAGGCATGATGGTGGCGTTCACAGCTCGCACAGAGGCATTCTTGTATTTCCTGAGGCTCTGTGTCTCTGCATCTGTCTATCCATTGCTAACAACATTGCTGTCTCCCGCAGGCCCTCTTGGAGAGGACGGGGTACACTCTGGATGTCACCACTGGACAGAGAAAGTATGGAGGGCCTCCTCCTGGAAAGGCAAATCTAGGAATGCAGCCTGGAATTGGAACTGAGGCAAGGCCAGGGAGACATTTTGATATTTGTTTCTTGAGCATCTCTTTGATGTCGAGGCTTCCAGGTATAAACGTTAGGCAGCTCCTTGGTCTGTAAGTGTTTATCTTAAACCGCAAATTTAAGGCAAAAGACGGTGTCTGCATTGTGTGTTTTGTAATTAGATGGCTTATGTTATTAATTAGCCCAACTGAAACGACACGGCACACTCAGTTCAATTAAATTTTTTTTTGTATAGTGCCTTTAACAAGAAGCCCTGCCACAAAGCATTTTACATAGTTATAGCTGCACATCGTTGAAAAAGATCGATAGGCCTCTGAACGCATTTTTCAGGAGTGATGACCCTTGGGGTGGAGGCTGTACTGTAAGCAGGGAGCCGTGGTAGTACATCACTCAGAGAGGACCTTGGAGAGATGGTGTTCAGGATGGGTGATGGGGTCTGCTGGTTCAGGCCTCCTGCTGGGATGTGTCATGAGGGGGTGGTCCCATTCCAACAGCCTTCACGGTGGACATTCTAAAAGGGAATGGTTTGTGCAGTGGAGGAGAAAATGGATTTGCTTTGGGAAGATAAGATAGCCGAATAAATGGGAAGAAAGTTCTCTGAAGGTCATATGCTGAGAGGTAGCTAATGGCTGACGTCACATGTAATGATCATGTTTTCCTGGCAGGTTTTTGTGGGGAAGATTCCGCGAGACCTTTACGAGGATGAGCTGGTTCCCCTCTTCGAGAAAGCTGGTCCCATCTGGGACCTACGGCTGATGATGGACCCACTGAGTGGTCAGAACCGGGGATACGCCTTCATCACGTTCTGCAGCAAGGAGGATGCTCAGGAGGCAGTCAGGCTGGTATGGCCTGGCTGTGATGTCGAGACGGAGTTTGAAACCACATGTTAAATCAGCAAAGCTTCTGCATAACTGTAGTGCAAGCCTTAGAAATTGAAAAACCAACTAATGTCGGCGGATGTTATTGTGTGTTGTTTGGGTTACAGCAAGTGATATGTCTCTTCTGTTTTCAGTGTGACAACTACGAAATCCGTCCTGGAAAGTACCTGGGTGTGTGCGTCTCTGTTGCAAACAATCGCCTGTTTGTTGGGTCGATTCCAAAGAACAAGACTAAAGAGAGCATCTTGGAGGACTTTGGCAAAGTGACAGGTTGGTGAACATTCAGCACATTTGCACACATGACCGTGTGGAGATGCCCAGTTCTTGCTGGTAGCTGTGCTTCCATGTGAACGTCTGCCTGCTGCCTTTCAGAGGGTCTGACAGAGGTGATCCTCTACCACCAGCCGGACGACAAGAAGAAGAACCGTGGCTTCTGCTTCCTGGAGTATGAGGACCACAAGGCCGCTGCACAGGCCCGCCGTCGCCTCATGAGTGGCAAGGTGAAGGTGTGGGGCAACCCGGTCACTGTGGAGTGGGCCGACCCGGTGGAGGAGCCCGACCCGGAGGTCATGGCCAAGGTTGGTGCTTTCTGACTGGGAATGAGTCTCTAGAACCACTCACAGTATTGAGCTGTAATGTTTAATTTATGGTACTGACCTCAGATCAGAATTGAAATTTATGTAGCCTAGGATATCAGTCTTGGGTTTGGGGTAATAAGCTGTATTTGAAACTGGTGTTTTAATGTAAGGACATTCCAGCATTAACAGTTTGAAAGTTTAATGTGGTTTTGTGTCAGCTGAATGGTATAAGATTTCAACATGATAGCGGAGAGCAGCTTAGTACAGGGTAAGAGTGGGGCGATGCGGCTTGTCCCCCACCAGGTGAAGGTGCTCTTTGTGAGGAAACTGGCCACGTCTGTCACGGAGGAGATCCTGGAGAAGACCTTCTCAGAGTTCGGGAACCTGGAGCGGGTGAAGAAACTTAAGGACTATGCCTTTGTCCACTTCGAAGACAGAGAGGCGGCCATGAAGGTAAACCAACCCTACCTCCAAGGCGGAGGGTCTGTTACCCGTGGCACCTGCTGTATCTCACATCAGCCGGTGTACGGCCCGTTACAGGCGATGGAGGAAATGAACGGGAAGGAGCTGGAGGGGGAGGAAATTGAAATTGTGCTGGCAAAGCCCCCAGACAGGAAGAGGAAGGAGCGGCAGGCAGCCCGGCAAACCGGCAGAAACCTGGGGTAGGGCAACGAGGGGGCATCAGGCTTGTGGGGTGGTATTGTGCCTTAATTGGGAATTGGGACTTTTGAAGCCCGGCACCACCGGATTCATCCTCACGGAGCTCTCGGCAAAGCTTGGCGCAAGTGTGGCCTCTTAAGGGCCAGGAACTAAATTGTGAGCAATGTGGGTGTCTGCTGTTAATAAGAGAGATCCACATTAGTCTGTTCTGCATCTGATAATTGAATCATTTTTAAAGAGGCTTTCCATGTACACTAATACGACTTCATTGTTATTTATTGATTACTCTTCATTGCGTTGTTGTGTATACTCACACTTCTCACCAGCAGTATGGATTCTCTGGTGTCATCTTAATGCTTCGTTAAGCTCCTGGTCCTGACTCGCTGAACTGCGGCCTTCTTGCTGTCTCTTGCAGGTATGACGACTATTATTACTACCCGCCGCCTCGCATGCCCCCCCCAGTGAGAGGCAGGGGCCGTGGGGGCAGGGGCAGCTACCCGTACCCTTTAGACTACTTCAGCTGTGAGGATTACTATGACGATTATCATGCCTATGACTATCACGATTACCGAGGCGGCTACGAGGACCCCTACTATGGTTATGATGATGGCTACTCCTTGAGAGGGAGGGGCAGCCGGGTTGGGCGGGGAGGCCTGCCCCCGCCCAGGTCCTGGGGCCCCCCACCCGTGCGGGGGAGGGGAGCCTACATCCAAAGGGGAGTGCCCCGGGGAGGCAGGGGCGGCCGGGGAGGAGCCTTCCAGCAGCAAAGGGGCCGAGGAGCCAGGGGGCCCAGGGGGAACAGAGGGGGCAACGTGGGCGGGAAGAGGAAGGCCGACGTGTTCAACCAGCCGGACTCCAAGCGGCGACAGACCAACAGCCAGCAGAACTGGGGGTCCCAGCCCATCGCCCAGCAGCCCCTGCAGCAGGGGGCCGACTATTCTGGTAACTATGGTTACTGTAATGACAACCTGGAGTTCTCTCACGATTCTTATGGCCAACAGTGGAAGTAGATGCAAGTAAGGGTGTTTGGCAGACAAAACGAGGAGATTGGCAGCAGCATCCGATTGGCTCTCGTCTATCACCCCACCCCCCCACATACAAACGAATGTTAAAACCCCACAAAAGAATCCACGCCCACGTTTGGCTGTTCGATTGGCTGGGGGTACGAATCGGGCCGAAGATGTGTGTATCAAACTTTTCCCAACCATTTTTCTCTGGACACGCCTGGCTAAACACAACCGCTTTTTATGTTTCTGGTTCATATTTTTTAAAGCCAGCACGTAACGTTTTAAAGGTGGACAATCCTATTCAAAGGTTGTGAAGACATTTAATATCATGAATTTCCCATTGGACCTTTTGCATCCTCCCCGGACTTACCTTCTTCCATACTCCTAATATTGAGTGGGTGGAGGAATATGCTTGTGTATATAGGTTTGGGTTCAGGGATTTATTTTCAGTTATTTCAGAGTTTGGGATAATTGAAGGAAAAGAGCAAAAATTGGGGGGGAAAATTATTTGTTTTTCATTGTTTGCTTAGAGCTAGATTTAAAACTGTTTTGGCTTTTAAAGCTGTTCATACAACTTCATAAAATTTAAAATTTGCCTCTTTGGAATTTGGTTTGAAATACTTAACGAGCCGATGGCAAATTGTGCTTTCAATGTTTGTAAATTCTGATTGTTACATTTCAATAAAACTCAACCAAAAATTTAGGTATCAGCTACTTCCAATTCAGTTGTGTGCTAAAATATTTCCAGCTACTTCAACATGACTATTTTCATGTGGCAAAAGCTAAGTGATCTGGTTAATTTGCAATAAGTAATGCATAAGGAGTTTTTTTTTCTTAATTGACAGTTTAATTGGGCATAAGGGTATGGCACCACCGTCTAAACCTTCAGACCAATCCTGCTGAACGGAGACTTCAGATGAAGATAAATCATCCATCATTTATCGGAATAAAAGGCATTTTAACCCTTTGCTCTCCAGCTTTAAGTATGCTGTTGTGATGATCTTTTGCCAATGCTGAATTCTAAATGTTTGCACTGTCCTTTAGAACCAATTTTTTTTTGAGATTCCAGAGATCTTTGACCAGTAATCCAGACATTCATATAAAATAAGATGAATTTTCTAGACTGACTAAGGAGTGAGGAACAGTTGGTTGAGTATGTCACAAAATAAGATGGCAAAACATGGATATTGGTCTTTTTTGATTGTTTGTTTGCATCAGCATGGCCAACAATATCCTGGATCCTGTGAATCCGATCAGTTTGGGAACCTTTCATGGCTGACTATTTGATTCTTAAAGTCCAACAGATGGTTAAACAGCATACTCCTGGCTTGTAAACCAAAGGGTTTGATGATGCAAGATGTTCCTCTTGTGCTTTGAACACCCAGAGCTCTCTGTCCCAGCGTAGTAAAGATTGGAGCCTTTGCTTCCTCCCTGGAGTCCATAGGTCTGTGTTTAAGCTTCTCCTTTTATTCCAACTCACCCAGGTGGAGATGCGGCAGGGGCGCCGGTAGCGTGAGGAACACATCTCAGCTGTGTTCTTCCAAAAGGGTGAGCTGGTTTACCTCTTCACCCCTTCCTCTTGCTCACGCCTGCACCCCAGCTCAGATTGGAGTCAAAATAGTGGTTCTCTCAAGGGATGAAGTCAGCAGACATGGTCTCCTCTTCATACAACCAGACAGCCTCCTGTGAATAATTCAGTCAGTCAGAGAAGATGGAGTGCTTCCTGCTAATTGGATGTGTGCATTGGGGAATGCTCAGAATAGGCGTTCCTCCTCTTCTAACATCTTGATTTGCAAACTAGAGAGGTTTGTGAATTTTCCAAAGGGCTGCCCTCTCTTTTTACAATGGACAACATTCCATCCTCTGTGAGTACTCTAAGGAGGTTTGGAATTGCACAGAAAAAGCTTCATAAGCCATTATTCAGAAGGTATAGCTGTTGAAACATGAAAAATGGGTGGGTCTTGTACTGATTGGCTTACAGCAAGGTCTGGTAATTTCTGGTAACTTTAATGTGCAGTCCTTGCTACATAAAATGATTGCTCCTACTCTGATAGAGGCTGATGTAAGTCCTGGTATTACGCCAGTCAATTCTCCAAACGGTTACCTCCAAAAACAAAGCAAATAATTCAATATTCATGATTATCCTGCCTTATCCATAGTGGAGTTATTTTCTGACTGCATTTTTTACATTGCATCCAAACTGAGGTCTAAATCTTAAAACGTTTTGCTGCTCTATTTCTCATGACAGATTATTAAACGCCTTACCGCTCTGTTTTCCAGGACAGATTATCTCTCTCATGAATATGACACGAGCGTTTTGTGGGAAATGACCTTTGAGCTTTAGTAAATGTAAATGGGATGAATTCAGAGGGAGTATCAGCAGACCTCATTGCAGTGTGCATAGCTCCTCATTTAGGTGTTTTTTTTTTTTTTTTTTTGTAGAAATAGTGACCAGCTGTATTCTGACTGAGCACTTGAAAAAGCTATAATTTGTCACATTTGATGTGAACTTACCCTATGACAGAACATTTTAAGGATGGAAATGTATTTCTAGCAGGAGTTCCTTTGAAATCACAAGCCTTTAAAAACATGGTGACAGAAACAAACTGAAAGAGGGGGGCAGGTCTGAGATGGAACAGTCTTGTTTGTTTAGCTCAGCACGAACTCCGGATGGCCATATCTTCAGTCTCTCTATTCAGAGCTGCTGTACAGGTGTACACACCAGCATGCTCATCCTGCCTGCACCTGTGATGGATTTGTCCCCAACATGGATGTTATACATATCAGCTGTATGCAACTAACAGCCCAAGCCTGTGTAAGGACATGGTAACCTGGCTGTTTAAAACGCTAATTGTGTCACGAGTACCAAAAATCACGAAAGATGAAGGGCCAATTTGTATTGAGGTCTTCTCTACGATGTTAGTCAATCCTTTTTTTTTTTTTTTTTTAAACCAGTTCAAAGGTATGAAAATGTACAGCCCAGAACTGCCCGTTTTAACCAGAATCATTATGGCATACAGAGGGCTGAGACGGTTTGGGATGTGAGCGGTCGAGTGTCAGCAGAAGAAATGGCCCTGAACCTGTCTTCTCTGAAGTGTATTAACCCCTTGCTTTTGTCACCTGACTATCAGGGACGTGTGCTCGAAGGCCCTGACCCAGCTGTGTCACGTCTGAGGAGCTCCTGGGGACTGCTGGGTAAGGTTGTGTGTGTGTGTGTGTGTGTGTGTGTGTGTGTGTGTGTGTGTGTGTGTGTGTGTGTGTGTTTTCGTTCTTTTTTTCAGTCTAACAGGCTTATTTCAGGGGAGAAAGTATTTCTATTTTCCACTGGTCTCAAGCCTGGTTATTTAATGTAGGCAGAGATAAGGACTGCTGACTTTGTGCCTCCAGAGAACAGTGAGATGTTTGAGGGCCCGCAGTAGGGACTTTTATGGTTTGGGTTCCACAGTCTGTGTCAAGCTTGCATTCTGTTGTATTTGCAGCATCTTCTTCCTTGTGCACAGGTTTCCTTCATAAATGTAAATACCTGTTCCCGATGAACTGTGCTGTGTGTGTGTGCGTGCGCGGGGCTGGGATTTTTCTGTGTCAGAGCCTCACAGTGGGTTGGAGTTCCATTCAGGGAGCATCCTATTTATTGCTGTTTCCTGGGACAAGCTCTGGATCACACCAACCCCATCTGAAAACTGAATGCTGTTGGGTAGGCCGCTGGGAAAAGCCTAGCAAAGTATAACAAAGTAGCTAGTGGGCTATTCCGAAAGATATCATGGAAATTTACTACTATCTTTACACAAAGGATATAGTTAACATTAGAAAGACTTATGTTCTGTGCAAATTGGGAGAGTGGTGGGTGTATTATACTCAGCCCTGTAGCTAAACGCTAGCACAGTGCTGCACATCCACTGGGAGCATTTTTGTCAACGGGAATTTCAGATAACGGCTGCTTGATGTGCTCTCAATTGCCAATAAAGTGTTCAAGTAAACTTTGTCTTCAGTTTTCTTCGGCGGTTTGTCTATCGTTCGTATTTGGACTTAACTCGGTGGCACTGAAAAAAAATCCATGAACTTTTCTTCTGGGTGACGGTGGCGTAATACTCCTGATATATCGATAAAGGGCATCTGGCAAAATAACTCCATCTAAAGTTTGCTCGAGTTGGCGTCTTCCACAGTGAAGTGGGAGTGTTAAAGTAAGAAGACCGCTGAAGCGTATGATGCATTCATACCGGCTGACAGGTCGAAGCCTCTTAGACTTCTAGTATATAAGATTGTGTATGTGTAGATTTTTGTGCAATGTTTGTTCTGTGATTTGCACGTGTTTATGTAATTTTGTTTCTGTATGAAAGTCGAGCGCACATCATGATTCGGCAGCAAGCGCATGACAATGCATTGAATTGCTTTTGGGTTTCTGCTCGTGAATAGAAAAAAGGAAGCGCAAAAAATGGGCAGTGCACCATTCATGCAGTTAAAAAGCAGTTTAATGTCGGCGGACAGCCAACTCGGCGCGAGTTTAAATCCCTGCTGGTCCCGGCGCGTGGGCGGGGTCTGCTGATCACGTGACGTCCGTCTGTCGCTCTTAATGCTTTCACACCTTTTGAATGAACCTGTAGACGTGCGCAACGATGGGGGAGAGATGTATAGTTTTTCTTTTATTAAACTTTTTAAATTAAACACACGAGTTACTTTTTGCGATAAAATTACTCGAATGCCGGAGGTAAACAAGAAAAAAAAGTTGCATTTAAAATGTGTTATTCGCAAGAAATGTATTGTGACTTAGAACGGTTCACTTGATCTCTCAGGCAAGTCGGTAAACACCGATTGCATTATTCATAATCCACAAATATTTATACATACAGAAATACCCACCGTCTTCGGAAAGTGGCGGTGCGCGAGGTTACAGGAAACGGAGCGAGCTATCTGGACGTACCGCGAATATTACGGGCGCCGGCGTGACCCGTCACGTGACTAAAGGCCCGGTCACGTGACCGTCAATAGAGCCAAAATGGCGGCGGCGGGAGGCGAAGCTGGTGCTCGAAGTGAAGGCACCGACGACGTTTTTCAGGCGTTTTACTCAGAGGTGAGAGTAATGCAGAGCTCAGGGGTAATGAGTCTTGAGTGTCGTGAAGCCTTCAGGCGTTGGTGGAGCCCTGGGCAGCCGTGCTCTATACTTTAGTGCCGTGGGGCCTTAGGAAGATACAATGGAGAATGTGCATAGCAGAGCGGGCCAGAGGGGTCTCGGTGGTCGGTGTGGTCTGCTGCCTTTTGCTGCTCGGTGCATAACAGATAAGCGGCAGCAAGCCGACCTGCTCAAATGTGTTGGTATTTCGTTGCAGGCTTCTTGGTAGCCCAGGTAAAGATGCCGTCTCTCCGTGTGTCTAGTCGACCTGCCCTGTTTTCGGGGTTACGTCTCGTCGTGACCCATGTGTAATACCTCCTGAATTTATGTACTTAACTACAGGTGAAGCAGATCGAAAAGAGAGACTCCGTGCTAACCTCAGAACAGCAAATTGAGAGGTTGCTTCGACCCGGGTCGTCTTATTTCAACCTGAACCCCTTCGAGGTGTGTGTGTGTGTGTGTGTGTGTGTGTGTGTGTGTGTGTGTGTGTGTGTTAAATTGGTGTGCTGGCCTGCAGTGTGTGTTAAGACTTAAGCAGTATTCTGATCGTGTGATTTCATGTGTAGTCTTGTTTCCCTTCATGATATGGTAGGTGCTGCAAATCGATCCTGATGTGACCGATGAAGAGATAAAGAAGCGATTTCGGCAGGTATTTGAACACTTAATCCTGCGTGTTGTGTTTTTAAAAAAACATTTATGGAACGTTACTGTCTGTCTCTCTATTTTCCCATGGCATCACCTGGATCAGACCAATATTTTTAAACCTCCTTTCCCTTCCAGCTGTCAATCTTGGTGCATCCGGACAAGAACCAAGATGATGCAGATAGGGCTCAGAAAGCTTTTGAAGGTGTGGTGCTGCTCCCGTATCTGGATGAAATGGTGAAACCATGGAAACCATACACCCCCAGAGTTGTTTTCCCTGAGTCCCCAAAATACATATGCTTTTGTCATGGAGCGTTTATTAAATGCACATTGTCACATGTGCTTCTGTTTGTGTCTTTCCAAATCTTTCTGCGTTTGATAGCCAGTGTAGGGGAAAAAACTCAGCAAACAGGGAACGTTCCAGGTATGTTACAGGAATGTTAAGAACGTAATGAGGACGTTATTGGACATTGTGGGAATGTTCCCTGTTTGCTGGGAAGTAACTAAGTGCTTGTGGAAGAGTGATGGCTAAGTGCCCCCCCCCCCCATTTAGAAAATGCTCATTTCTGCTCTCTTTCTGGGGGGTGTGATCATTCTGCATCAGTGACTGCTGATTTGTACTGTGTCCCTCAGCTGTGGACAAGGCTTACCGATTGCTCCTGGATCCCGAACAGAAGAAACGAGCAATTGACGTGATTCGTGCGGGGAAGGAGTACGTGGAACACACGGTGAGAAACGAGAGACTAACGTCCAAATACGCCAGCCGGAATCGATTCTCCTCTTGTGTGTGTTTGAACCTCTTAACCGCTTACCTGTTTAAATTTGAAGAAATCCGGATTGTATGGGTGTTAACATGTGCCTTTTTTTTCCTCTGCAGTCTCTTAGATGCATGCTACCTGCTTGAAAGTGGAATTTCCCACAGTGTAGAGAAGTGCATCGATGACGCTCGGTGTCTCGTTTAAATTCTTGCTCCGATCTTTTTTTGACGTCAGATGTCTCAGAAGAGGAAACAGCTGAAAAAAGAGGGAAAGTCCACAGTGGTGGAGGAGGACGACCCTGAAATGGTACGGAAGAAATTACATCTCTGCTTTCACTTAGTGCTGTTGGTTGCGTGGCTAATAATTAATGCTGCCTCTTTCTCGCACTAATATACTCTGAGATTTTCCTAAGAAAGCAGTTCTGATCAAGCAAAGATATTGTCAAGTGTAGGATAAATCTCTGTATAAATCTCTCTGACACAGGGACTGCACTTAATTTCGTTGTACTCGTTACAATGACAATAAAGATATTCTGATTCTGAGGATGACTTTGGTCCAAACACTGGCTGATGTTTTACTTTGGGAAAACGTTTTGTGAACGACATACCAAATGAATATGGAACGTTGTATGCTTCTTGCCCAAACATCTGGTGGGCTTTCAAGGCACATTGAAACCAGAGGTGGGGAGGTTGGGAAAGGTCTGCTGGTCTAATGATTTGGTGCCTCTCCCAGTTCAGACAGGCTGTGTACAAACAGACCATGAAGCTGTTTGCCGAGCTGGAGATCAAGAGGAAGGAGAGGGAGGCTAAGGAGATGCACGAGAGGTAACGGAGGAACCTGCCGCCCTCTTGATCACGATACGCCGGACATGTTAACACGCATGCTAAGAAGGGGGTGGAGCGATGCGATTCACCGTCGCTTGAGGGCTGTTCCATGTCGGTAATGGAACACTGCAACAGTGGGTGTATGTGACGGCATGGATGGACAAAGGGAGAGGAAACTAATTTCATGTGGGGGCCTGTGTTTGTAAGCAGTAATGAGATTGAGAGAGACTCCTGTGAGGCCTAGCAACAAGTTGAAAGTGTGTGGGGGGGGGTTTGGCATCCTGTAATGTCCATTATAATGCAGTGTTGGGAAAGCGTTCAGTCATTGCCATCCAAATTATTAACAGGCAATGAGTTTCCAGTTGAAACAGTTAGCTGGGTACTCAGTTGTACAGAAGTCCCCTTGGTTTGCCATGCCGGTGTGCCCCTGTTGTCTGTAGTCAAAACATGTTAATATCTAGCTGCTCCATTGGGAGTGCCACAGTGGTAGGTGACATGGCTTTTAAGGATTATGGATTTCTAGCCTAGTGGTCGCTTGTTCGAGTCCCAGATGGCCTCATTCTACACTGTTGTACTTCCACCTAGTTGCTTCCGTAGACTATCCAGGTCATTGGAATTGTAATTAGCTTTTGATGAATGAAGTGCTGTCGCCTCAGACGTGTTCCAAGCTGCACCCTCTCACAGTGGTTCTCGTGTTTAGGAAGCGGCAGCGAGAAGAAGAAATCGAGACGCAGGAGAAGGCCAAACGGGAGCGAGAATGGCAGAAAAACTTTGAGGTATTGGCTGATTTCTGAGTTCGGGGCTCTGTCTCCTACCCATGGAGTTATTCCTTTCGATGAAACCTGACTGGCGTGGGATGCAGGGCACTGTATTACAATGTCGTCATCTTTATTGTCGTTAAGTGCGTTTCCTTGTGAAAGGGAGTGGGAGTCTTCTGAAGGGTCTTCAGATTGTAGTTTTAAAAAGGCACATAGACCACACCAATGGGGTGTTGGGGGATTTCTGGCATTAACATTCTCTGTCTCCCAGGAATCACGTGATGGGAGAGTCGACAGCTGGAGGAACTTCCAGGCCAAGGGCAAGAAGAAGGAGAAGAACGTCCGAACCTTTCTGAAGCCTCCAAAGGTGAAGATGGAGCAGAGGGAGTGATTTTGCAACATGGGGATGGTGGGGGGGGAGGGAGCAGGTAGTGTTGTCAAGGTGATGTCAAGCAGAGAGACCTGTGGCAGCATCAGGTTAACCTATGGAACATTTTATTTTGTTACCCGTGGTAAATTCCTTCAGATAAACCTGGTGTAGCTTTGTCTCCAGTGTTTGTTTTTTAATTTGCATTTATTTATACTCCATCTCTACACCCTTGCTGAGCTGACATCGTATAATATTAAATGTGAAACAGCCATGTTTGTGTAACTTTCCCCATTTGATTTTTAATAACCTTCTTTAACCATGAACCCCTGCTGTGGTAGGCCACATTGTCATAAGATGCCAAACATGGTTCAGTGTGAGAGAGCGTCCTGATATCTGTATATTTTTAAAGGTATCTTCACTTTACCTTCCTACTTTTTTCTTTTTTCTTTTTTTTTGGTCATTCCTCCCACACCATTGTACGAGTGTATGTTATTTCATTCTTGTAAAGATGTATAGTCTTTGAACCCACGATAACCAGTGTATGTATTTTGATTCCCATGGATATAAGTTTGGTCTCTTTCCACGTAGTGCTGGGTAGTGAGAATAGCACTTAGAGCCACTGGCCTTTATGCCGTAGCTGTGTGGCATTTTTCTTAACCACATTTGATGAATTAGATATCAGCGTTGTAATATTGACTTCTTTCCTTGTTGGTTTTATTGTCAGATGATTCTGTAACAATAAAAGATGAAATCCTTTCTTAAGTGGCTCTTGTTAACTTCACAGGCTAGTCTGTATGATTTTTTTTTTTTTATGCTGAACAATTCTGAATATCTAAGGCCTTATCTGTGCAGCATATAGAATCCACATTCTAAATGTGGGAGCCTTTGTCTGTGACTTTGAAGAAGCTTAATTTGCATTTTATTATTTGTGAAATAAATGCATTGTTCGAGGGGTTTCCCCTTTTCTCTGTAATTCCACGTGCTGTTGAAAGCTGTCTGGTTAGCGGGCTGTCTGCCTTGGGTAAAACGTCGTGGTCATTTTATCGCTAATTATAGCCAGCAGTGGGCTCGCACACCACCGCCTCATCGATGTTTATTTTTAATCGGCGTACATTCAACGCAGCACAGCGTTGCTTCATCCGTGAATAAAAATAGCATCAGAAAGATAAGCAGCGCCACGTCCCGCCTCCCCTCTCACATGATTGGTCGGCGGGCGGACGCCCACCTTGCCTGCTGAGGAAAAGAAGTGGTTTGCATAGGTGACACTCACGCCACGTTCGCCCGCCCAGTTCACGTGAATGGCAGCAGCTGCAAGTGACACGAGTGGTCGGTCTTGACGTCAATCATATTCGGTGCCCTTAACGTTTCCGGCGATTGGACGGGCGGATTGTCGCGCAGTATTTTTTCACGTAACACGTCGCGGCGTATGGAGCCTGCGCTACAAGAAAGGAGGAGGGTCTTCTGTGGAGTGTTTTTATTTATTTCTTTGTTTCCAGCGAAATAATAATAACAGCGACTCCTCTCATCGAAAATCGCATTGTGGATCTCTAACCCCCCTCCCCACCCCCCACGAAACCGCCACCGGTGAAACCTTTAGAAGAAAAAGCTGGAAAAGATCACTGGGGAAGTCGGAAGGCCCGAGCTGAAAGGGGGAGGATGAAGCGGCGCAATGCGGACTGCAGCAAACTCCGGCGGCCGTTAAAACGGAACCGAATCACCGAGGGCATTTACGGCAGGTACGGGGACCCCCGTGGCCTGTGGCTCCGGACGAGCCGCCTCCGCCTCCCGGATGGTCGATGCCCAGCCTTTCATTCGCGGGCGCCGCGTCGTGTGTCATCGTGAGCGGAGCGCCGTGCGAATGTCGTTCAGCAGACAGAAAAAAAAAAAAAAAAAGAAAGAAAAGAAAAGAAAAGAAAAGCCCCTGAGAGACGAACCGACGTGAAATTCCCCCGTCCGGGGCTTAACACTCACTGCCGTGGTCAAGTCTGCACGGTCTGGGCCAGGCTGGCCGTGTTTTTCCGTCTTGATATTGCATTAATTAAATGATGGGGCTGTTAAGATCCGGGCCTTTGATTTGCTCTGGACAGTCTTATTGTTATTATGATGATGATGATGTCTCTTAAGGGATCTCCAAGATCTGTCCTGATGTCTTAGGGCTGGGGGGATAAGAAGTGGCCAGGGTCTTCATTAAAGCCTGTCAAAGATGTGGAAGGCAATTCACTGCCTTTCAATAAAGCTCTTTTTATTGGGTTGCTTTGTTTGTTTGTTTGTTTGTTTGTTTGTTTGTTTTTTCTTTATGCATGGGAAGTTTTCCAAATTTGTGCACTTGGAGATTTTTGCTGGACTGATACAGGTTGCATACCTCAGTTCAAGTCTAGCATATGCAAGTCTGTGTCATTTCCTGTGGCATCTGCGACTGTTTTGTTTTAAAGCCCTGGGATTCTGTGATTATTTTTTTTTTGGCTCACATTTGCCAAGTGTGGCAACTTGAAGCAAGGCATTTTCAAAGTGGATATTTCCACTTTGAGTTAATTGCATTGAATATCCTGCTTTTTGGTGTGTCTTGGGTATTGAATTGTTGTTGTTGTTGTTGTTGTTGTTGTTGTTAGCCAAAGCATGACTTGCTTAGCCAGATTTGTTAACCCAAAGTTTGGGGAATCGAGAAATCCTGAAGCCAGGCTTTCAGTTTTCTTCAATCAGAATTCAGGTTTGACTGTAGGATTTGTTTAGCCTGTGAAACTGTCAGGATCAGACTTCTGGCGTGGTACTTTTATTCTCAGCTGCCCTCCATCTTTTGGGTTCTTTCTCCCTCTCTTTCTTTCCCCAGCACCTTCTTGTACCTCAAGTTCCTGGTGGTGTGGGCCCTGGTCCTGCTGGCAGATTTTGTGCTGGAGTTCAGGTTCGAGTACCTGTGGCCCTTCTGGCTGTTCATCAGAAGTGTGTACGATTCCTTCAGATACCAGGGGCTGGTGAGTGTCCCTGAGGGGAAGGAGAGAGGGGCGAGAGGCATGCCATTTCCACAGCTGGAGTGCGGCTGTAAGGTTATTATGGGTCAGTCCAAGGAACCACGTCTTCATGATCTGGGGAGGACTGAAGCTTTGAAACCCATGGTGGGCGGGGCCACGTAAGCTGTCAGTCACAGACTGCCCCCATACTGGGCAAAGAGTAATTTGAGCATTTGTTAGTCAAGACTGTGAAGCAGTGAGAATTTCAGAGTATAGACATGCAGGGCATCCCACACCAAGAGTCTCACAGTCCTGGGACGTGAGAGTTTTAGTGCAAGATGTGCCCGATGATTTTTTCTGTTCTGTTAATTTGTTCACGTTTTGAGGCACTCTGATTTCTGTTGTTGGTGAGGTATCGCGTGGCGTAAAGTGCCGCCATGGCGTCTCCGGTTCTGTCTCACAGGCATTCTCGGTGTTCTTCGTGTGCGTGGCGTTCACGTCGGACATCATCTGCCTGCTCTTCATCCCCGTCCAGTGGCTGTTCTTTGCCGCCAGCACGTACGTCTGGGTGCAGTACGTCTGGCACACGGGTGAGTTTGCACGCTTCGCTTTCGGGTACTTGCCGCCCCACCCCCCCATACACACACACACACGCACACAGCTGGGTGTGGCTGCCAAACTCTGGGTTGGGTGGGTGTTGGTGTTCCACGCCGAGTCACTGTGTCATCCTGCAGGCAAGAATGCATTTGTGAGTAGTGTAGTGCCTTCTCCTCTAGCATGGGGCTCATGGTACGCCTCTCCCTTCCCATGTGCAGAAAGAGGAGTCTGCCTTCCCACGGTGTCTCTGTGGATACTCTTCGTGTACATCGAAGCAGCAATTCGCTTCAAAGATCTGAAGAACTTCCACGTGGACCTATGCCGGCCGTTTGCCGCACACTGGTGAGTCTTCGTGTCGGCGTTCGCCCCGTAGTTTTACTTCTGCGTTGCATTCCGCCTCCAGCGGCTGGTCCTCAGACTGGGCTCGCCTTCGTAAATATGATGGAAATTGCAACATTTAGTAAGCCACACCAGTGTAAGAATAGCTCTGCTGAACAGCTCCTCCATCCTGGAGAAGTTCTGTTTCTTCTTGAGCCTGACTTGTTTGTGTTGGAGATTAAATATAGATATCAATTTCCCTGAAATTGAATTAGCTTTTTGAAATCGAAGGGTCACTTTAATCATCATTTCATTTATCAGAATAAGCAGGCCATGAAAACTGGCTTTCGTGTGGTGTGGGAGCAAATTGCATGCGACACAGAGTGTCGGCAGCATCCCTAGGGATTGTCGATCACCCCGACGGACACCTGCGTTCCATTAATCGCGATACCGACATGGACGCGGCCCATAATTTCTCAGGACTCCGTAGGATTCATAGGTCGCCCCCGTCTCCGCTTACTAAAGCACGTTGTTCCCACCTGCCCGCCCCAGCATCGGCTACCCCGTGGTGACGCTGGGCTTCGGGTTCAAGAGCTACGTCAGCTACAAGATGCGGCTGCGGAAGCAGAAGGAGGTGCAGAAGGAGAACGACTTTTACATGCAGCTCCTGCAACAGGCGCTCCCACCAGAGCAGCAGCTGCTACACAGGCAGGAGAGGGAGGCTGAGGAAGGTGGGTACTTGGCTGGGGGAGTAGGTTTCACACCCTGTCACCTTGTTTCATAGAGAGACAAGTCTTAGAAAACACATTTAAATTGGGGTGGGGGATTCCTCCCATTGCAGGAGTATTAGGTGCAGGCTGTGTCTGAGTTACATCCTACAGCGCCTCTTACAGGCCACCTGACGAATTGCATCTGGTGCAAACTGTGAAAGTTGCTCCTGCCTTAGTGTTGCCGTACCACCTGTAAATTTGCGGTTGGTTTGGGGCGAAGCTTGCAACGCTATCTGTCCACCCCGTACCCCACGCTGATTGCACCCCGTGACTCGTTTCAGTTGCGGCGGCCAAAGGGATCTCCGACGTGGAGCACCCACCCGTGGCTCAGAACGGGGCCCCCGGCAAGAAGATGACACCTCCACTGCCAGAGCTGGAGTACAGGGAGAAGGGACGCGAGGGCAAAGACAGGGACGGCAAAAAGCAGAGCCTAGGGATAAACAACAACATCCTACAGACCGTGGAGTCCAGAGTCCAGGAGATCGAGTACATGGAGAATCATCTCAACAGCAAGAGACTGAACAATGAGCTGGCGGGCAGCGCAGAGAGCCTGTTGTTGAAGGAGGACGCAGGGGCGCCTGCCTCCAAAAACTACAAGAACACTGCAGGGGGCGTGGCTAACTCCTCACCCCGGGGCCACGGGGCCACCAACGGGAGCGTGCCTACCTCCGCCTCCTCCGGCAGGGGTGACAAGAAGCAGAAATTCCCGGGGAAAAGCCCACCCTCCCACAGAGACCTCATGGACAACTGCATACCCAACAACCAGCTGGGCAAGCCAGAGGCGCTCGTACGGTAGGGGGTCCCGCCCTGCCCCGCACCCTCTCCCCGGGCTAGGCTCTCGCAGATGGCTGTGCGGCTACTTTCACACTCACTCCCTGAGGTTTCCCACCATGATGTGGATCCGTAAAACTGCCCTTTACCCTGTTCCGTACTTGGTATAACGGAACCGTCATATTTTAACTTAGAATGTGCTGAATCCCAGTGCCGTCTCGTATGGTGTGCTACAGGCCTCCCTCAGTATTTCACCAGCGGTTCGTGGTCTAGTTCAGAAGGTTTAACTGGCGCCCCCTGAAGGTGCCCTTTGGAGTTGCATTTCAATGATGTTTGTCATATTGCTTCCTTTAGCCGTCTCAAAATGGCAAACGGATGACCACCGATCAGCCCATTTTATATACCGAATCACTCATTTGAGGAGGAGAGAACCTGACAAACCTTCAGCTATTATTACTAAAAGAAACTTGTGTCACAGTATTTTAAAATAAATGGGATTTTGGCCAATACCGTATTTTGGAATCAGCTTAATGAATGTGGAAAGAGACTCTTTAAAGGTGTTGGCAGTGTATTTTGGAGGATTAAGGAATTTCCTGTTTAAAGACTACCAGTGAGGTCGAGTTTGAGGGCCCAGCCGCTGTTGTATTAAAAACGTGTCCAAGGACAATTTCACACTGTGGCGGCTTCGGGTTTCGCAAATGACTCGTGTGTGAGATCAGTAGACCTCTGCATGCTTGGCCCGAGTCTCGCCAGGTGGGTGTGACTGTGGCCCTGGCCTCCCCCGGCCACTTTGGCTGCATTTTGCACTGCGGTAATTAAGATAAATGCAGTAAAACCAGACAGACGTGCACGTTTTGTTGTGAGTCGGGGCAGAAAGCTGAGTTCTCCAAAGGTCACGCAGTGAGTCAAGAAGCGGAATGATGGCTTGGAAAGGCGACCCGACCGCACTGTATCCTTCATGCCGGCCGTGGTCCACGGAGCGGATCGAAAATGAATATTAAAGTGGTGACCCGGGTTCGTTCTTGACAGGGAAGTGGACTGCAGATGTTCTGTGTAAAGCTTGAGTCATTAGCGGATGCTGTCATCAAATGTTTGGGGGGAAAAAAAGCGGTGAGCACCTGAGGAGATGTGGGTGAGGTGAGACAGTCCAGATGATTCTGGTCTGGTGTGTCGCGGTACATCTGTACCAGGACCAAAGGCTGCGGTAATTAGTGCTGTGGCAGGTTGGTGTCTTTGGAGATGACTTTCATATCACAGCTGTCAGTGGGCCTGATGGTTATAGAGTGGAAGGCTGGAACACTGGGAAGCGTTTACCTGTGAACTGTACTTGGCCAGATGTTTGTTTTCGACGGAATGACTGGATAGGGGATGTGCAGTGTGGTTTGGGTGCTTAATGATGTCTCTCTCTGATCAGCACTTCACCGTGTGTTAGTGGGTACTGGATAGGCCTCACACCCTTAGGGTCCTGGGTTCGAGACAGTGTGTGGAGTTTACCCTGTGCTTGTGTGGGTTATTGCTGGCTACTCCATTTTTTCTCCCACAGTCCAAAAACATGGCTGGATGAATCAGTCTAACTGAATTGCTCATTGTTTGTGAATTGCCCATCTGTGTACCCCGTAATGGACTGGCATCCCATACATTGTTCCCTGTACTTCCCAGGATAGGCCCCAAGCTTGTTGTAGCTTGACGAATGATCAGTTACTGAAGTTGGATGGATGGATGGATGAATTTTTATAGCAGAAAGTAAAAACTGCCGATCGTATGACCAGCCATCTTTAACTACCAGAAATTCCTGCCTATCTCTTGCTGGTATATGCTGCCATCTAGTGGGCTAAAAGAGTAGTGATATCCCCCCCCCCTACTGATTAGATAAATTGTAGCCCAAGGGTCAATGGTACACTCGTCCTGTCCAGGGTATAACCGAGCCTTGTGCCCTGTGCTGTCTGGTGTAGTTTTCAGGCCCCTGTGTGACTCTGACTATGATAGCTGGTTCCTATACATACATGAATTTGCATTTTCTACACAGTGGTAATTTTAGGTTTTGTTTTCTAAATGCATGTACTTTGAAATCCCTCCACTTGTCCACATCGCCCCCTACAGGCTGGAGCAGGACATCAAGCGGCTGAAGGCAGATCTGCAAGCGAGCCGGCAAGTGGAGCAGGAGCTACGCAGCCAGATTGGCTCTCTGAGCAGCACGGAGAGGAGCGTCCGCTCGGAGCTGAGCCAGCTGCGGCAGGACAACGAACTGCTGCAGAACAAGTGAGGGCCGTTCAGGGGTCGAAGGTCGCGCTCGCCTTGCACGTGCCAGGCCCTTAACCACCCCCACCCCCCCACTAGGCTCCACAATGCTGTGCAGGCCAAGCAGAAGGACAAGCAGACAATCAGCCAGCTGGAGAAGCGGCTCAAGGTGGAGCAGGAGGCGCGGGCGGCCGCGGAGAAGCAGCTGGCTGAGGAGAAGAAACGGAAGAAGATGGAGGAGGCCAGCGCTGCTCGGGCTGTGGCATTGGCGGCAGCCTCCAGGTAATTACCCACAGTGCACTGTGGCACACACCCAGCCTGAACTCTAACAGGAAGAGTTCAGTTGTGGGCTGCGTATGAACTTGGCTGGCGACGTCTTGGACATGCTTAACTCTCAAGGCAGCTGGAGTGTCTCCCTTGAGAACGTTACCAAATCATGGTGAAGGTGGCACCATCCAGAGTGGGCCAGGCGACGGTGCTGTTCTGTATAGGTTACAGAACCGACCGCCCCCCCCCGGCACGACGCAGGCTTTTTTCCAGCGGACCCCCACGCGCCCCC
>JAACJT020000038.1:3394254-3405015 GCA_009936485.2 Gymnarchus niloticus
AGGGGAAAGGCGGCCCAACCAAGGGGGGCCCGGGCGAGGGGGTGTTTTTTAAAGGGTTAACGCCCCCCCCCCCCCCCCCATGTTGTTTTTTCCTGTATGTCCATGCCCTGCTGTCCCCCCAGGGGTGAGTGCTCCGACGCCTTCAGGAGCCGCATCCGAGAACTGGAGGCCGAGTGCAAGAAGCTAAGCCTGGACATGAAGGTGAAGGAGGATCAGATCAGGGAGCTGGAAATGAGAGCACAGGTGAGGCTGCGCCCCCTAGTGGCCCAGGTGATGGCAGGTCGAAATCGGACCCCAGCTCGCTTGATTTCTTATGCAATGTGTACCTTGTGCTGTCTAGGATAGTTCCCTCGTGTAACGGAACCAGTGAGGCTTCAAAAACCCTGCTGGTTGGGAGTATCCTGTACTAACCAGTCAATGCTGCTGCTAAATGAGGCTTCTCCTCCACCCACTATGGGTTTCGAAATCTCATTTGCCCCATCACTAGTCTTCTGTACAGGGCCCATCCAGGGTTACATTATCTATGTTCACGGTTCTGGTCTTAGTGGGGATTTTTGGTGACCTCCTCAAACGGGCACAATGTCTTGGTTATACCTGGCTGACCTCACCTCCCTGTGCCTCCCAGGAGCTGCGCAAGTACAAGGAGAATGAGAAGGACACAGAGGTGCTGATGTCAGCGCTGTCGGCGATGCAGGACAAGACGCAGCACCTGGAGAACAGCCTGAGCGCAGAGACACGCATCAAGCTGGACCTGTTCTCGGCACTGGGGGACGCCAAGAGGCAACTGGAGATCGCTCAAGGTCAGCCCTGGGGGTGGGGTCACGGATTGGGTCCGCATCCACAGTTGAAAAGGCAGACGAGACGTCTGAGTAGAGCTGCAGCAATACGCCGATCCATGCAAATCATAGCGAGCCTCACTGAGTCCCAGAAGCCCAAGACATGATCTGTATGTTGGGTTATGAATACAGGATAGAGGAATCGCCTCGGTTTACTCAAACACACATGGTGGTCTTCTGGGCTTGTTTGGATCAGAATCCAGTGAAAGGAAGACCCTTGATTTCACTCAGGTCTTCATAGCATCACCACCTTTTGGATGGATGGAGATACTTTATCGATCCCAGGAGGAAATCGGTTATTTAGATGGCATGAGTGAATGAAATGGGCTGAAATGTCTGGAGTTTGCTACTTTGGTCTGCAGAACAGCCACAAGATGATCTCATCGTACGTGTGATGATAAAAACCTTGAAGGTCCCCCTAGCATCATGCTACTGTTCTCAGCCATGCTTGATTGTGGATGCTGTAGTCTTATTTGGACATGACCGTTTCAGAACCATATGCGTGGGGGGGCCTCGATCCTAAATCTGGTCTCTACTTCTGCAGGTCAGATCCTCCAGAAGGACCAGGAGATCAAGGAACTGAAACAGAAGATAGCAGAGGTCATGGCTGTCATGCCGACCATCGCCTACACGGCGGACGGCAGTAACATGAGTGCCGTAGGCCCACATTACTCCTCCAAGTTCATGGACACAGGTCCCTCTGGCCTGGACCCCAACGCGTCGGTCTACCAGCCCCTCAAAAAGTGAATGCTACCCCTCGCACCCCTCTGACGCTGGTGAAGATGGATGTCCATGGAAGAGTTTTTTTTTGACTTTTTATCTAAAGGACTCTGTGTCGTGTGACTTTGTCGTAGTTAAGACAGAGGAGAGAAAAGGGACGTGTCAACCTAGGACTGCTCAGTGTTTTTGTTCTTTGATGTGTGGGTTTTTCTGTTTAAAAAAAAAAACCAAAAAAAAAAAAACAACAAATTTAGAAAACCTCACAGAATTTGCTACTTTATTTCCCTCCCGGCCGCTGTGATGTCACCTTGTTTCTTCCTTTGATCTTTCTCCCTCCCGGCGTTTATTTATTTCTGTGAAAGAGTACCAGGTCCACGCAATGCCAGGGGAAGGGGAAAAAAAAAAAAAAAAAAAAAAATTAGCAGGTAGCTGTGTGTTTATGCTGAAATTTTGACTACAGTATTCAGAAGTCCCGAGGTTGTGATGAAACACGAGCAGGGCTGAGCGTTTAATTTCTGCCATGTTGCGCTTGTCAGTATATCAGTATAGTAGTCACACTGTTGACCTGCTCTCTTTTGCTGGGTACTCGTTTAACCTTTTTCTTTGGCGAGTGTGACTCTGCACTTCACAGAGCAGGTGCTGTCCCTGGCATCGCTGCTTGTGAGGACCAGACCTTTTTGAGAAGCACTCGGGAGGTCCGACAAAGTGCTGCTGTCAGCATTCTGGAACAGATGTCAAGTAAATGTCCTTTCTTTGTGCGTTCAAAAGATGCAGAAGTTTTAAAAAAAAATACTGCCTAGATTTAGGAGACAATAGTCTTGCACTAAATGTTTTTCTTTTCCCCTTAATTCACCGGACCAAACTCGACAGCAGAGTTTCCAGGATTATTATAATACACTGGAGTACCAAGACACTTTTTTTAAGAAGCAAAACTTCTGATTACATATTACTGGTTATTGTTCTTTATCCAGTGCCTTGATACTATCCCATGAGTGATTAAGTTTGGAATTGTCCACTTTACATTAGGTTATGGATCAGCTGCACCCACGTCTCTTGTCCAGTTTTACTCTCATTTGCTTGCCTGATTAACAGAGCACCCAGTAAGGCATGCTTTTCAAAGGGGAAATGAGATGGAGAATGCAGCTTGTATTAAGAGTCGTGATACGGAGCTTACGTCTTTGCCATTCCCCATCGTCACATTCAGAATTGCCATCTACTAGTTTATAGACATCATTCTTAAAGTGAATGGTTCTTATTAAAAATACATTTTTTTTCCTTTGCGGTTGTGTTTTCATCAACTTTTGTGATTTCTGATGTCACAAAATTGGTCATACGGTGCTAAGACGAATCATTCTGAATGACATTTTTAGGGCGACAAGACTTACTCTCTAAAGGCAATAATCCAATTTCCAAGGCACATCTGTCACTGGTCAGCGTATAGTACCTCTTTCCTGGTTTAATAGATCAGCACTAAGGCATCACCCAGTAGTTTGTAGGTTTTGTTTGCATTCAGTTTTGTGTGTGTGTGTGAGTGTGTGAGAGAGAGAGAGCGTGTCACACTACTGCCCGGAAACATCCAATGATTGATGTACATTTTGCCATATTTAATCTTTGCCATACTTTTTTTTTTTTTTTCCTCCCCCCCCCCTCCCTTTTTTGAGGAGTATACAATGAGTTGCGATAACATTTTTGGTTCCTGGAATTTTGCCACATTGAAGTTAAAAAAAAAAAAAAAAAATGCACGGCCATATTTTCTGAAATGCCGATTGTTTTCCCTCTTCTCTCTGTGGGGTTCACTAAAAATTAAACGGAAAACCTTGCAGATGCTGCAAGCAGTTTGAACAATACATGCATTGTGTCGTCTGTTACACCTTTCAGTGCATTTCTGGCCTTCTTATTACGTGTCTGCTGCTAAACGGTACAGATTATTGACCGGAGCATGACGGATGTCGGTTAATCCCGTCGTTTTAGGGATGTGCATGGCCGAGAAATTGCATATTTTAATGTTCTGCATCTGTAAAAGGAGATTTTATTTTTTCTTCTCCAAATCCAACATTTTTCCCTGCACTCCCGGGTCTGCCAGCAGTTAAAACGATTCCATGCAGGTTGATATCAAATCGTTTATTAGAACAGAGCCAACCTTTTATAAGTAAATAAAGTATAATAAACATACTTCTGTCTGGAGTTGTGTCTACATGCCAGCATCAGTCTGTGCTGTGTATTCTGTTCAGCCAACAAGTGTTCTGATAACTCATTCTGAATTAAAAGTGTGATTTTAAAAAATACAGTGAAGTTGTCACAAAGTCCAGTAAAAACAGCATCTGGCCAGCTAATGACTGCCTTTGATTAGAATTTAATTTAATTTGTCCAGGTAGGAGGGGAGGGAAGGTCGTGTTTTGCTTCGCAAGTAGCCTGTCTTTATCAGTTTATTTTGGGCCAGACAGTCGAAGGACAGTGATTCCGAAATTCTCTAATGTGGACACAAAATGTACTCAACTGGAATGTGTGGCGTGTTTTAAAGACATTTATTAATGCGTGCATTTCTTATGGCGTAGCTGGCACAATGTAAGGATAATAAAAAGAATTCAGTAAGATGAGACGTGAGAGATGATGACAAAGGCTGAGTGAATGTACACTTGGATTCCTTTCTAAAGACTAACTTTACTGCTCAAGGTGTTTGGGTCGAGACGCCCAAACCCACCGGCCAGCGCTGGAGAAAAGCAGAGAGAGTTTATGAGAAGAACAATCATTACGGATGAAAAGTGGACAAACAATGATAAAAATAAAGACCATTAAGAGACAGGCAAAAAAAAAAAAAAAAAAGTAAGGCAGCCTACGTGGATTGTCTGCTAGAGATCATTAAAGAAATTTTCATATTATAAGACTGAGGCCTGAAAAGGGGAGGAAGCCAGAGGGAGATCAGTTACCTGAGGCGTTTAACGTGACTTAAGAAGAGCTGTTACTTTGTATGCCTTTCAGTTGTCTCTGATAGCTTACTAAGTATAAGGTTTACCCTCATGTTCAAAAATAGCAACTCTGGAAGGTCTTTCGTGACAGACATCATCTCAGCGGTCCATCGCCGTCTGGTTAACCCTATGGGTGACTGACAGACAGTGAGGATGTTAAAAAGAGGAGGCTTCGTGTGACACCGCGTGTCTCTGAATGCTTCATCGTCCTCTATTCGATGATGTGCTCCATACCATATGGCCATAACTTCATGAGGATACGGAAGGCGCTCATTTTTAACATAACCCACCGTTTAACCTCGGGGGAGAACTTTATCCGCATACCTGACACAATCCTAGCTTATTCGGGGTTAACCCTAACCTCACAGCCCCGATGAACGAACACCGGGATGATGACAATGCTGTCGTCGGCTTTTGAAAAAGTACAGGAACGTTAGGAATAAACGAAGCAACCAACTTGTTTGGTTATTTAACGTGTTTATTTATTCGTACGTCTGTTTGACGGGATTCCTTTAGTAAAAGTGTTACAGTGTAACGTCCGTGTACAGAACGCTGGGCAAAATGTTACTTATGGACAAAATGTTACTTATGGAAAAAATGTTACTTATGGACAAAATGTTACTTATGTATCGAAATCCATCGCTCCGTAAGGCGCGCGCGACCGGCCGCGAGCCCGAGTTGCGGGTGCGATGCGGGGCAGCGCGTGACGCGCGTTCTCCGTGCGCTTTACATAATGAACGCCGCCCATCGCAGATTAAGACGGGCTGAGCGAGAGGCTGTAACGTCCGAAGGGGTCTTTCGAGCTCTCCTCCGTCGAGTATGGATGCCCTGAAGTCGGCTGGCAGAGCCATTATCCGGAGTCCCAGTCTCGGCAAACACAAAAGTATGTCATTTCTTCCGGAAAGCCTTTCTTTCGGTAACCTCTTCACTCGTAAACACGCACCATTCGCCTGTTTGGTTTTGCTGTTTTGTTTTTGTTTGTTTGTTTGTTTGTTTGTTTGTTGCGCCGAGACGCTCTTTGCGGGTTTGGGTAGAGCAGCAACACGTTGCGCATTTCGCCTGTCAGTAAAGGACCTCAGGATCCTCAGGTCGCCCGTGGTCGGGGGCTTCTGATGAGCTCAGTGTCACCTGATGACGAGCAGGACTGAGGGGATGAGGATGAGGATGAGGGGTAAGGGGTAGGGGATGGGTCCTTAGATGTCATGCGGGGAGACTGTGAGCTGACAGGAGATAAAGACCAGCAAAGCCCTTTCTTAGGATTTGTGTGTGTAGATGGGGAAGGTCTGGGTTTTCTTAAGTGGCTTCTACTTGGCGTATGAACGATTGACGCTGTTCATTTGTTTTAAATGTTACTGCCATGACTGTTCAAGGCTGTTCCAAACTGTTTTGTACAGTCCTTCATGTTAAAACAGATAAATACATCGCATATGAGCAGACTTGTTCTTCAGGGTAGGATCCCCCACCCCCATAGTTTTTTTTTTTTTTTTTTTTAAAAACCATGTCTTGGAAACCTTAAGTTTTAAGATCTGTGGATGGTTAAGGCTGGTGTTGCTCAGATATATTACAAGCTGTCACCTTGAAAAAGCCGTCCATTCCCGTTCAGAGGCTCTGCATGTCATCTTTGGGAGCTTCCTTCCTTGCTGGGATGTTAAAGGGCTCTTTACCGGTTCCTGAATTATCACTTTCTTTCTGTGTGTCCCACTGTTCTGGAGCTGCCAGTTCCCCTTAAACGTATGCGTGGTTCTGTTGTAGTCCTCTTTCACCAATGTTACTCCTAAGAAAACTACAAACTTTCTGTTTTGATGGCCTGTTTATTACTCTTATTATGACTACTTTGTTCATTCCCAAATTCCTCTTTATTTGGTCCATTTAGCATGAAAATTGGTGCTTTTCATCGAAATTGTCTGCAAAGCATGCAACAGGACCATTTTGCTTTAATGGGTTTCTGAAATGTGTAATGGTTCAGCTCCTTATGGCGCACTGGTGGCCGACAGCAGTCCTTACGGGTTGAAGAGTAAACTTGCCGGTCTTCACCTCATTTCGGTTCTTAATTGCCTTACGGGAAGCTATTTGCTTGGGGCAAATTAAATTAGCCATCATTCAACAGCCTGCTGGAGTGGGTTCCTTGACTTGAGAATGTCTTCAGCACAACTATTAGGAGGTGGCTAATAAAATTCAGGTTTCCCCGGCACACCGGGTTCATCGAGTTTCCAGATACCCTTGACGTGAGAGTCTGTGCTGGCTGCCTGCTTGGAGCGTGAGGTTGACTGGTAGAAGGTTATCGTTTGAGGGTGTGATATCACAGGCTGTCTAAGCACCTGCTCTTCAGCCGCTAACCTCTTGGGATGGAGGACCCTGTTTTTTTTTTGTTTTTTTGTTTTTTTTCCCCCCTCCTCTTCCTCCAGGTCATGGACGTTCAGGTGACCAGATACTGCTGGCTTTTCCTTGTGTTCCTTGTTGGCTTTACTCAGTGACATCTGGCAGGCCCTGTGATTTATGGGGGTGCCATCAGGGTGGGACATGGATGTCATGCTGAGTGGCTGCCGAAGCCATTTGGGCGTTTAGGAACACTTAACGGCAGAAGCTTAATTCCTCTTTACCGCCGGTCGTAATGCCTGCAAGTGTAATAGTTTGGTTTTTTTTTTTTTTTAAATGAAACTGCAGAGTTGTTAATAGGAAACATCAGCTTATGGGTGGTTTAGAAATAAATTTTTTTTGTGTAGATAAAAGAGAAGAAATAAGCAGTCATGTAGCGTTATCCATGTCAGTGTTTCTTTGGCTTGCACTTTACCTAAAAATATTCAGGAAGGTAACCCTTAAAATGGTATCCGCATTTTCCCCAAAAATGCAAGGCAGGACTCACTCTGGAACATTCCCTAGAGGGTCGGAGGATTTTTTAGTTTAACATTTCAGCTGCACTCTCCCTGCCGACTGCCCCCACGCAGGCTGCGGATTCGAAAATGACAGGCTTGGTACCGGAGGAGGAGTCGCTCTTCCACACAGCGCTCTTAGAGGTACAGTTTTAGAAGGGGCGCTGTCTATTTTTCAGAGGCGAACTCTGTGAGAAGTGGGGTGGAGGGTCGTCTTCGTCACGACACAGATGCCGGTGTCTGTCGGCGTGGGGAGTGGCCCCCGATGACACGCTTGTTTCAGGTGCTCCGTGGGGCCTGGAACGTCATCTTTGGGGAGAAGGGAGGACTTACCGTGATAAAGACCTCCCTTATCTGTTTGGCTTTTTAGTTCTCAGCCCGTTCACCTCTCTGATTCTGTTCTTCTCCTACGATTTCCCTTTCACATTTGACTTTTTTTTTTTTTTTTTTTTAAAAACACCTGAGATGTACGCACATTCCAGAGATATCTGTCACGCCCCTGACCGCTTCAATAAAAGTTGAACTGGAGCCCAAGAGAAGTTCTGTGGAATTGTGTGTCCCACAGACTGACGGGAAGAGGTCAGCCTCAGGCTAATTTTGTTTTAATCCTCTGTTTTGGCAGCTAGACTCCTGTACTTTGGCAGAATCAAAAGCGGTGTGTTCTGCCACGGTCTTCCTCCTCTTGAATAGACTTCTCTGTAGTTTTCATTCTCTACAACCAGCAGCAGGTATCTGTGAAGGTTCAGGTCAAGTGACTTGTGGTCCTTATTAGATTACAT
This sequence comes from Gymnarchus niloticus, assembly GCA_009936485.2. Lineage (NCBI taxonomy): Eukaryota > Metazoa > Chordata > Actinopteri > Osteoglossiformes > Gymnarchidae > Gymnarchus > Gymnarchus niloticus. Next base: position 3,402,426 of record JAACJT020000038.1, read on the forward strand.
TTCATGCCGTGTGGGGGAAAATTCTCCTATGTACTGTGGCTACAGAATATTTGAAATGCTAAGAAGTCAGATTCTTTTTTGCTCTTTGACTTGAGTCCTTTTCAAAAAGAACTTCTGAAGTTTGCCTCGCTTTGAGCCGGGGCCTCAGACTGCAGTCTTTTCTGAACTCCTTTTGACCAGGCGGTCTTCAGAAAATCCCCTGTGCTGACGGCCCGCTCCCCTAAGAATGCTAAAACTTTGCTGCTGCCGTGAGGCCGTTACTGGCTGACGTCCAACCCTGGCATGCTAGCGCTCCTGTTGTTTCGTGACTCGTTGCCGTCTTCAAGGGTGGAGTCTCTGTCTAGGGACCGGGGAGGGAATCTGCACCTTCCTCTGTGATTAGTGGCACGCCAGTCAGCCTTTTAATCAAAGCCAGGCAAAGCCGCATGCTGCTTTTAAAGACCCCCTCTCCTGTCTCGCTGAGTTCCAAAACACAGGTGTGCTTGACTCTGTAACAGTAGGTATGGATTAATGAGTGGTTGGGGTCATTCCTCTCCCTTCTGCCAGCAACAGAACTGTTTGTTCTGCCCTTTTTTTTTTTTTTTTTTTAAACACATGGCATGCGATGGTGGCTCTTCTGCCCTGTGGTTATGGAGTTCTGTTAACCCTAGTCTGTGCTGTACCAGCCTAGGCACGGACTGGACCTGCCCAGTAACCGGAGAAGTTATTTATGTCCTTTCTTGGTAACTGTTGATAGCCCTCAAGTCCCTTCTTGTTACACAGTAATTTTCTCTCCTGGTGTTTTTGGCCGTCAGTAGGTAAACGTTTTCTGGACTTGGTGGGACTTCGACTGGCAGGCTAGCGGTTGAAAAGCTGTGTCTGTCGTCTCCGCCACCAGCCCCACCCCTCAGTGCTCTGCTGGGTCCTTCTGCTACTTGTTTACGGGGTCTAGGTTCTTGGCTTTTGTGCCTGTCCGTGTGGATTGCTGTTTGCACTCCCCCTGCTGTGTTCTGGTCATGTTCTCTTTGCTGCCATGAGGCCGCCAAACTTGGCTGTAGGGAATCTTGATGCCCCACAAATGCCACGTGTCTATAGTGAAGGAATCCGCCAGCCATTTTAGCTTTACGGGCTGCAGTCTGGTTTAAAAATGTGTGTGCGTTTTTGTTTTCCTTTCCTAATATAGGAGGCCGTATTCCATGACCCTAGGCAGGATTAGTTTTTGGAAGATGGACGTATGGAACATTACTTTTAAAGCTGCTCTTCAGCATAACTGGCTTGTGAGCTTTTTTATTTCTAAACAAATCCCTAATCTTCATTTTAATTATTGTTTGTGCTCTCTTCCCATCTAAATCCTTCCTGATCTGGTGGCTCTTTCTTGTGGTTTGGCCTCAACGAAAATTCTTGCAAGGGCAAAATGTCAAGCTAACAGCATGACAAACTGAGGTAAGATGTCAGCTTCTGGCTTTTTATTGAGGTTCAGCTGTTGAACCCTAGAATCCTCCTGTTTTCACTTTTTTTTTTTTTTTTTTTTTTTTGCGCAACCTTTCCTCGGGTCCCAGGCTTCAGGTTTCCACTTGCTGATTTTTTTTGGAAGCTTGAGTGAGGGCCATCTGCCGTTCCGGCTAATTGTCGTTCAGAAGACCTCTGGAATGGTTTTGAAAACATCTTAGCCAGCGTGGGACCAGTCTTATTGAACTGAGAGAGTTTGACTTTCTAAGGGTGGTGTGTAGCTCAGCAGCTTAGAGAGGAGTGGACACAATCATAGCTCTACGTTTGTGTCTGTCTATCAAGAAGAGCACGATGGTAAACACAAATGCTATCCAATGAAATACTGCTGTTCTATTGGTTCGGGCAATCAAGGGTGTGGCGTTTGACCGTTTTGTCTTTTTTTTTTTTTTTTTTTTTTTTTTTTTTTTTGTGACATGATACCATTGAACAGACGTGGTGTGTTTTTTTTGGGTGTCATGAATTGATTGTGTTCCGCATGAGCGTTTGAACACCCCGGTGCCTATAAAAATAGGTTACCTGAATTTTCTCTTGACTGTCAGTTTTTCTGCCCTTGCTCCATTGCAGATAAAGAGCTGTGTACCAATACACTTTTAGCATTTATACACAGATCTACTTCGGTTGCAACAGCATTATCACCATCGCTGGAGAGTTTGGCGCAGCTTAGCGAGGGCGGTTGTGCCCACGGCTTTGGTCAGCAAGGTGTCCTTTCTGTGCCTCCGCAGAGCTTCCTGAGAACTGGACAGACACCCGCGAGACCCTCCTGGAGGGCATGGTCTTCCGGCTGAAGTACCTGGGCATGACGCTAGTGGAGCAGCCCAAGGGTGAGGAGCTGACGGCCATGGCAGTCAGGAGGATCATGGCTTCTGTGAGTCTGCCACTGGATCTGTGTGAGAGAGAGAGACAGAGAGATGGTCCCTTTCAGGGTCTTATTAATGGTACTCTACTTCATGCATTGGCATCCCCCCACCCCCCCCCCCCCCCCCCCAACACCCCCCAGCCCCCACCCCAATTACCCCCCCCCGCCCACCCCAACTACCCCGCCCCACCCACCACCGTTAACCCGCCACGCCCACCACCGTTACCCCGCCACGCCCACCACAAT
>JAACJT020000038.1:3405115-3415773 GCA_009936485.2 Gymnarchus niloticus
GTGGGGGGGGGGGTTGTGGGGGGGGGGGGGGGTGGGGGGGGGGGGGGGGGGGGGGGGGGAGGGGGGGGGGGGGGTGTGTGTTTCAGGGAGGGGGAATGCAGGTGATTTGCAATAACTGTTCTGAGAAATGGATGGGTGGAGGTAGGGGGTATAGAAAGATTGTCTCACAATTCACCTGCCTGGGACTTGGTGCGGGGGGCGTGGGGGAGATAAGGGACCGATTATACCTTGCTCCTCAGCAGCCCCCCCGTCGGGTGCTCCGGCGTACTGCACTCAGACGAGTTCTTGGCTTTGTCCTTGTTGTTGTTAGGCTCATTGTCTTTGATGATGTCGTACTGGCGGCAGAAGAGAGCGATGACTCCTGGGGGAAGAGAGGTGTTTGACAAGAAGACTGTTGATCGATGGTCTTGTGTCCCACAGAACAGCTTTAGGGTTTCTGTACCGTGTCGAGTCTTATGGCTTCCTGTAGATTTGAGCACGCGTTAAAACCCAGATCTGTTGTGTCATATCCAGAATGCTACCACTTGACATCGAGGCCTTCTGACTGTAGGCTAACTCAGCTGTCAGTGCTGCTAATGGAGATGACGGCTGGGGTTCCTACCTGCCCACATGATCAGCACCACCACGATGATGATGAGCTCGCCCGCCCTCAGCTGGCTGGCCTGACCCACTTCCTCCATGGTCACCTCATCTGTCAAGAGGGAGAGAAGAATGACAGAGAGATCATCGGGTCCTCTTAATACCGGTCAGCGACAAGGGACCCTTTAATTGTGATGGACGTAGAGCCGATTTCTGATTCCAGAGATCCGAGTGCTCCAAGTATGTATCTCAGGCCTGAGTGGGTTCACTCTAATATCGTTCCAGCGCTGATGCCAGACTCTGCAGCGTTGACCTGGTGATTACACCCCACCTCTGGTCATCATTCAATCCGTGCATCTGCTAATACGTTAGCGGATTGCACAGGATATGGAAACAGCCTGGATGGGGTGTGTGTCTATCACAGGACTAAGACACAAACTATGAGAACTTCGGAGATCCAGGTCACCTAGCTGCATATCTTCGGACTGAGGGAAGAAACCCCATCAGATGTGGTCCACAAACCTGTATTTCAAGCCCAAACATCTTGCTGGCCTTAAGGAGGCGTGAAGAACACAATGCAACACCCACCACCCTGAAAAACTACGAAACACCAGTACGTGGCCCACCTTACATAGACCAGTTGAAAATTATTATGACTTGTCACCAGAAGTTTTCTAGTCCCAGTCCCAGGAGAGGCTCCGCTGTTGTACCCTTGAGCAATGTTTGGTCTGAGTTGCTCCAGTAATATAGTGACCTCCATTAATGGGTGAAAATGTAGGTCACTTTGGATAAAAAGGTCAGCTATGCAACTTTTAATGGTAGACCCATCTGTCCTGTGGCCAAAGCTTCCTGAATGATAAAAACTTGAGTTTAATGGGTTATTTTATAACCAAAAACTAGGCTGGTAGACTGGGTGATGTGGTGATGCTCTTGAGAAAGGTCACACATAAAAAGTGTTTAAAAACCGTCGGTCAAAGAATAGAGCGTATGCTGTGTCAGGGTGGGGTACTCAGGGTGGGCTACGGCCGTGTCAGGGTGGGGTACTCAAGGTGAGCTACAGCCGTGTCAGGGTGGAGTACACAGGGTGGGCTACGGCCGTGTCAGGGTGGAGTACACAGGGTGGGCTACGGCTGTGTCAGGGTGGAGTACTCAGGGTGGGCTACGGCCGTGTCAGGGTGGAGTACACAGGGTGGGCTACGGCCGTGTCAGGGTGGAGTACTCAGGGTGGGCTACGGCCATCCCAGCTTCACAGCCACAGGCCTGCTCTCTGCTCCATTAACTCACTCCCCAGTCTCACACCCTGCTGTAGCCAAAGTCCCTTTTATTTCCTGTCAGTTTTGCTTGCTTTGATGCCATGAGCACTGTTTTCATTCCACCCCACCTTTAACTTGTTAAAGTTCCCTTTCTATCTTTCCATTCCCAGGTCACATGCTTCCACCATCCCACCTACAGAGGGTTGATCCTGGAAGGGGGGGGACCACATCTCTGTTACCCCTGGGGCCTCCCTGGGGGGAGTGGGGCGTGTAGGAGCAGCCAACACATGCTTCATTTACTGGAGGCCATCGATTGTGTTTGGACGATTAGAGGGGGAAGGTGGGGGCTCATCACAGTACACAATGTGACCCACTTCGTACAATAATAGTGCCATTCACTCAGTCCCATGCGAAGGCTTCAAATGAGCCTGAATCCTCCTTCTACTGCGATTAGACTAATTGACCCATTTCCCCCTCTCTGGAACACTATTTAAAAATTAAATGAAAATGCATGTTGCATGTTTTCGTATGTTTTTTTGAATTTCGCGGCACAGCTGATGTCTTTCTTAAAGACAACTTGAGTAAATACAGTCTCCCCCACAACATGAGTCGTCAGCCTACGGGTTGCGAATACTCGTTCTTAACTATCCTGCCACCTGCTGTCCTTTTTCGGAAGGGCGGCCTCAGTGGTTCAGTGTCAGAATGAGCAGAAGGTAACAGGCATAAAATGGACAAAACATGAATCGATCAGCTATTATTATACCTACGTATTTAAGAGTTATAATTGGGCTTGATATCTGTCAGTTTGGTTCAGTTTGGTTCTAGTACAGGGGGCAAGTAACAGATGTCGTTAAATTGCATGTGAGTGGGCGGAGTTAATGGAGATGTGCCCCTCCTCGTGAAACATATTTCTGTGCAGTATGTCTCATTTTGGGTGCTGTCTCCATCCATGTACCCAGTAAGACCTATTACTTTTTTCTGATGTGTGTCTCCAGTGGTGTGGGCTGAGTGGAGAACGACGACACTGACGCGAGTCCCAAAATTAGCCATGCTGCAGTGGCCTTAAGAAAGTTCTAGCGAAACATCCACCTGCACTGCTGGGTGAAGGTTTGGCAACAAAATTGTGGTATGATTTTGGGATGTCACCCTTGGTATTTTACTGCTGCCATCCAGTCAATAGAATCGATCAGTTGTAGTTCACTTGTCAGGTAGAGGCTGAACCATCAGCCCAGTCAATAAGTCATTCTGTAGCCTCACTGACAGCCTCATTCCTATTTCAGGACTTGCGGGGAACACATCGCACCTCGTGGTCTGAAACTTGCAATGCATTGTGGGAACAGAGCTGCATCAAGGCGAGTGTTTTTCCCCGGTATTGTTATTCAAGTGTGTGTCCAGTTTTCGTTACTGCGACACTTGGTGTGGCTCTGCGTTGTGCCATGTGATGTCGTTCCTGGGAAAACAGGCAGCAAGCGGTGGAAGTGGACAGAATGAGAGGCGGGGCCTGAACATTTCAGCCATCGCCTCCTGCTGGATCATAGGAGGAGCTGCAACGTTAAAGGGCTTTGCGTTGCCCCAGGTTACTGGATGCCATCGACCTTCACTTTGAAAGTGTCAAAACCCGAGACAGCTTTACCTTTCTGCTTCGCTTTCCTCTCGTACCCCCACACCCCCGGAGCTTTCTGGAGTTTCCACTTTCTTCTCGGCGCCCCCGAGGGTAGAGTAGTAACACGCTTGGTTGTTTTTTTTTGTTTTTACCATCTTTGTGCCGAGTGTCATTCTCACAAAAGCGAATGCGGCTGTTGAAGCACGCCAGGCTGTGCTTGGAACGCCGTCTCTCGCGGTGGCAGCTCTGTTTCCAGTGCGTAACTCGCAACCTTCCCTTCCGCGCGGTCTCGCTCATCTGAGGCGACGCCAGAGACGAGCCGGCGGTGAGCCTTTCTCCACAGAAGATGTCTGTTACTCTTCCCCCATCTCTGCTGAGCACCCCCCCACGCAAAAGTGACTTTAGAAAAAAGCAGGGAAGAGCCGTTAATTAGGTAGCTGAGAAGTAAAGGTACTCAAAGGGTAAAAAATTACTAGCTTAGCGCCAGGCCCTTGCCAAACTCCATGCTGATTAACGCTCCCACTGCGCCTCAGGATCCCTTAATTACCAAGCGGAGCCAAAACGAGGCCGCAGCATCGTCTGACATGTGAGAACGGGGATCTCGAGCCCATGGCCTCCATCTGATTGGTTCTGACTGAAGTTCCTTGCGTGCTGTGTACGCCCCTCCCCACTGAAAGAATCTGAGATTCAGAGATTCTCTGCTGTGAAATGGGAGTGTGGAAAATGGAAGCCGACGGCGGCTGGAACCACATTTTGTTTTCATAGCCAGAGCAAGCGTCCAGCTTCACAGACATCTTCAGAGGTGACAACGCCAACGCATCTGACGATATCTGTGCGATATAACCATCTGGGCATGAGGAGGAGATGTGGGGGAGTCGTATTGAATTAAGAACAGGAAGTGTGCAGGGGAATGTAGTCAATTAAAGTACAGCATGCAAAGATAAACAATCAGACAGCTAGATAGACAGACAGATAGATAGATGGACAGACAGATAAAGAGACAGACATAGATAGATAGATAGATAGATAGATAGATAGATAGATAGAAAGCCCCTCATATTCTCTACTCCACCTCTAACACTAAGCTAAAATGAATCATAATCCTACCCCCCCCAGGGGGGGTAACTGAGGTCCTACAGGGAACAAAATCGATTTCAGTGAGAAAATAATCAATGCTCCTCAGATCTAACATTCCGTGTAAGCAGACACTGGGGGAAAAGGCAGTTTGTATTAAATTAGCCCGGACATCGCAGGGCCATCTTCTTAATTGAATCATGATTTAATGGGTGGCCCACAGAACTTAGAGGTGCTCATGAAACATCACCGCAGCTCTGTCCCTCGCTTGGGTTTTCCATACTCAACTCTCTGCACATCTAGGTGCCGCTCCATCAGCCCGGTGTCTGACAGGAGGCCTTTAATCACCATTCCCCAGAGCCCTCCCATCCCCCGCATCATCTCATGGAGCCCGTGAGCCCCCATCCTGTGCCTTGCCGTCGTCATGCTAGCGTCTGTGCCAGTCGGCTTGGTGTTTATTTCCTTGTTTTTCCACTGAGAGGCGTCCTCTGGAGCTGCTGATTGATGGGGGATCGAGTCAGGGCTGGGTGGGTGTTTCAAGAACTTGAAGACTGACCCCTTCAGCTTCGCATTCCTTTGAGCTCGCCCACCTCGTCACCAGTCGCCAGCGGTTCTGCCCATTTAGTGCCCTCGTCAATCTTGCCGAGTGACCTGCCACTTCCCCTTTTCTGTATGTGTCCCCTGAACTTTCAGGGACGTTAATTTGCTTGGCTGACAGATCTGCCTGAAGTCAAAGGCAAAAGTTTTCCAGCAGAAGAAAAGTTTCAGAAAAAATAAGAATAAAAAGCTATTTCTCAGCAATATCGACCTTCCTGCCCCACCTTACCGCTATACCATTTATTATGACTACGGTCAGACGACACGTTTGACATCCTGCAGCCAAATGTATTAGATTAAAGCTGCCGTTTTTGTCCACTTTTCCTTCCCTTTTCAACGGTAAACGATATGAAATCAAGTACAAAGTGAAAAGGTCCAAAACACAACTGCACGTGTGATGACAGCCGAGCAGAATTTAAGTTACAAGTTGCCAGTGAATAAAATTTTAAAAGCAGTCACAGGCCAGAGGTTTTAGCTGCACGTAAAACTTTATTCTTACAAGTTTCATTAATCTTGTCATTTCAAGGAGGGAGAATCCCCAGAGTGCAGTTCATTTTTTTTCTCCGACTTCCATCTGGCTTAATACCAGGACACCTGTGGGGGAGGTGCAACTCTGAATTCAGAAACATAGCTTGCAATGTGAGATGGAGCGCGTCCTCTGGTTCGAGCCCTGTTTTGCTGAGATTACATTTGTTTCCATGGCCTACAGTGCTACCTTTCGCTGGCAAGATGATTCAGGAACTTGCAAACGTAACTTTTTAATTGTAAACAATAAGCAAAACATTACAGATAAGCCACGTACCCGAGGAAAGCACAATATATCAATCTCTCTCCTTCTCTACCCATTTTATTTCTCTCTTTTATAAGTTTTGGGACCAAATCGACGCCGAACAAAGTATGGATTCTGTGCAATACGAATTCTGTGTGTATCCTGAGAGACTGCTTCAACCTTTAAAGAGCACCTTAAAGGTTTTTAAAAGGGCTTTAAAACATTATTTAGAATAATACTTCATATCTTTATCGATGAACAGTTGGTGAAGGATATTCACCCATTTAAAAATCCTCTTCAGTAAAAGTCCCTTTTTTCTCTTTCACCAACAGAAGAGAACACTACGTAAGTGTTGCATTTGACAAAGTGTGTCGTAAATATGAATGCCAGGATGTGTAGAGTTGTATGCTACAGCGTGTTACTCTGAGTGACTCTTCAGACACACTCAAACAACTGCCACATCTTTTACAACACCGTGTATCAATCTAGGGTGCAAACAGGAGTCTGCTGATTAATCGATGTTGCTGCCTGGATTTCGCCCTGTACCGTGGCTGTATTCATCACTCCTGCCGCAGATCTCCCCTCAGCTTGAGAAAAATCCACAGCAGACTCCTTCTGAAAGTCCTCCAAGCCTTTTATATAATTAAGTCCCCCGAGTTCGAGTTCCTGGGCAAGCCATGTCCTCACATACCAGTCTTGTACAAAATTTTACAAAATCTTGTAAAAATCGCTCTTTCGACACGTACACAGCAATCTAATTTTCCCTATATTTGCAAATCCTGATGATCCTAATGATGTTTTTTTAAGACTGTTTTAAATTGATGTCAATAATTAAAAGTTATAACTGTTAATAGTAACAATAATAATAATAATAATAATAATAAATGGCTAGAGGAATTCATTCCTGTAGAGTCAAATGTGAGTTATCCAAAGTAAATTGGACCAAGGTTTGTACAGTTTATTGTGTAGTTTGGATAATCAAACATACACGAGAATAACCAGTTTATACTAAGCAAAGTGTAATTTGGCAAGATTGCTGGTTATTACTACCAAACTTTAAAATGTGAAGGATTATTTTAAAAGTAATTTAGGAAATGGTTTGTCAATAATAAACAAAATGTTTTGAAGGAACAGTGTAGACTATATTCATTTTGAACTCGCCTAATTATTTTAGATGGTTTGAACTATAAATCACTTCTTTGTTTTTACATTAACAGAAATCATTTTTTCTCTGAATTATGTGAGATATCATCCTTATTAATAGCAGCCAGTGCCCTAAACATACAGTGTATGCAGTAATTTTTTTTTTTTTGACGGTATGGATAATTGATTTTCTGCTATAATTGCATTCCACTGTTAGTGTTAACAGCGATGCTAATGCTAAGGTACACAAATGCAATAAAAAAACAACCGAAAAACCTTTTCTTTTGTAAGATCAATTTCCCCGGGCCTGAGGTCAAGCCACATGTAGAAAATAAGAACCTGAAGTAATTAGTGGTGATCGCAGGACCTCTAACAACTCTGTCACCATGGTTTGGGGCAAATGGATTCTTGAGTGCATATGAGAAGATCCTGGACCTCAAGCTATCGAGCTCAAGCTGAAATTATAGTTCCATTAAATCTTCAGTGACATGGAAAATATGGAATTTCGTACTTACACAAGCCATGAGTGAAACTATTCGCTTGAGACACTTTATGAACTGTTCTGAATGACCATCAACGTCAACGAGCAATCTGCCAGACAACTGTTGAGGGGCAGTGCTTCAGTCCACAGCTATAAACACGAAGGAGAAGAAAACGATTGTGCTTTAGTGACTGTTCCGTCTTCCTTTCAAATGTTGGAAGGCTCGTGAAACACGAGGAAACCACCTTGAGTGATTAGTAAAGAGCGAAAGCCAGTTGGTGAAAAACACAGTGAGATGTTGGACACTATTTTTTAACAGGCAAAGGCTGTTTCCTGTTATTAAGCTACATCTTGTATTAATAACTTCACTTGATGTATACAGGAACATTGAATCCCAGCCTTTCAAAGCCCAATGATTGATGCTTCCATAAAGTACAACCCCCAAAGTCTCCGGTTCTGCTGAGAAGACGTCATGATGTAGGCTGTTGATGGTCTGCAAGCTTCTCCTTCTGTGGACTCAGCTCAGTTGCCGTTCTTACCATGCTAAACAAGTAACCGGTAAAGCAGTCCACTTAAGTCATTCACTTAGCTTCTCCTGCAGAATTACCACGGTTACATCTACCCAGAATGAGGGTACATGCGCAGGACTGATTTCCATGAACCTTCTCCAAAAGACCGTGCTAACATTTACGATGCCATATCTACTGGGATGTAATTACATATTGATTTGTGCGAGGGCTGTGTCTCAGTTAGTCACCCAGATTAGATTTAACAGCTAACAGCCTCCCCTTTTCCCATTGCAAGTTGCAAATTCTGGCGTCTAGCAATCAGGGCTAGCAGCAGCCCTACTCTGAGACTGCTGCAAAGCACAGGTACTTTTATAGCAAGAGTGAAGCAGCTTAGATCCATCTCATGGACTGTGCTGAGTTCTAGGTTCCCATTATTGAACCATCGAGTCAAGTAATGCCTGGTATTTTTCACAGCAGCCAGGGCAACAAACAAACAAACAGGCTTGAGGGTGACCGACCGACCAACAGACAGACAGACAGACAGACAGACAGATAGACAACAGACTTGGGTGATTCATCACACACCAACATCCCAGATTGACACATAAAATATTCAACAAAACACAGCCGGGCACTGTTTAAAGTTTCATTTTCCACTCAACACGAGATCCTTTTTCATTTGCGTTTCTTGCCCCTGCCGGTTTGTTTGTATTTTGTGAGGCTCACAACCCTAGAGCTAAAGGCGAAGCATCTGAGGGGTGCGGCTGCCACATCTGACCCCATGTGTGAGGGCATGTGGACTGTGTCCATGTTCATGATGGTTACCCTGAGCAAAATGCCAGCTTTCACCTTGAACCCGAGAATCTGGACTGTCATTTCTGTTTCCCCACCATCCATTCTGCTTTTGAAGCTCTTTATAATTATCATTATTATATTTTATTACGAAAATTAGAAAGTGGAGAGTATAAATTGAATAACTTGTCCATATGTGCTCTGAGCAGAGACTTTTATTCAAAGCAAGATACAAGGGAAGATAGCTTGGGGTCAGAGAGCAGGGTCAGCCAGCATTCAGCACCCCCAAAGCACTTTGGGTTACGGGTGTTGCTCAAGGGCCCAACAGCAACACGATTTCTCTGCTGACCACAGGTTTAGAACCAACAACCTTCCGGAAATGGGCACAGATCCTTAACACACTGAGCTACATGATTAATTTCTAAACATAATTCATCCTTTCAGCAATCAGCATTGGCTATAAAGACATTTCCTTAATGCGGGGTAAAAAGCTCATTACTGCATACAAAACCTAAAGTGTACTTTCAGGCATGAAACAATGAATTCATAAACAGTCAGGAAAAGAGGACAATGGCTAACTCTCGCACAACATATTTAAATGTTTCCCATAACCAGGTTCTAAAATGAGCCAATGGGACCCTTTCCTCAACATGCAAAGAAACACCCACTTATCGCAGACGCATAACGTAAACTTCATGTTTCAAAACCAGCCAATGGAGAGGCAGAGTTATTTAAATGAGTATCCGAAGATCCATAGCTTACCTTTGGATGCAATTCATTGGAGCACAAAGCAAGTGAAAATGGAAAAAAAATCAGCACACTGGATTTAAGGAATCTATTAAACAACCTGGTCTCTTACACTCAGGATTATTCAATCGACCGCATGTTTCAGATGAGCGGAATAACACGGAACTGCAGCATTAAAGGATAATAAAGCAGATTTTAAATGAATTCGAGTCTCGCTGTAATATGCAGAATATCAAACTGATGATTCTGTTCTCTGATCCTGGAAATGAATCTGAACATGACACATTTAAGCCTGAAAAATAACAAGTTTAAATGAAACTGGTTCATTTAATAACTGTGATAACTCAGTCTTGAAACATATCAGCTGGTCTCTGCAGTATTTGTCCATCTTGTTTGTCTTTTGTTTACTGTCATGCATATTTGAACAAACAGTTAAGAATTTGCAGTAGCTGACTGCAAATATTGCCTATATGTGCATATTGGAACACACTGAAATGCCACCATTTTGGTGTCGTATTTCATGTAGCACTCGAGAGATTAAGGGATTCTGCCTCACGTATACACAGAGTCTGAATAATATAGTTACTGTAGCAGTTGGTGGACGGTACTGGACCATAGTACCGTGAGGACTGGTGGAAGGTCAGGTATCTGCTGGCCCACTCAACGATATGTAAGCTGAAGGACGTCAATTCAAATCCTTTAAGGATTAGGAGTAAACACAAAATGGTTTTAAAAAAAATCTAGCAAATACCTGCAGTTTGACAGGGATTTTGGACAAGAAGGCATGTTAGATTAAACAGTTAAACAACAAAAATGGGAATTTAGGAGGTATAGACTACTGGGAATGGCAATTATAGGGGCTGTCAGAACTATTTACTACACGGACCGTTGGGCTACATGAACTGTAGTGCTGTACGGGCTGTTGGCTGTATGAGCTGCAGAGCTGTATGACCTGTTGGCTGTGTGGGCTGTAGAGCTGTTGGACCTGTTGAATGTATAGATTATAGCGCTGTAGGACCTGTTGGCTGTATGGGCTGTAGAGCTGTTGGACCTGTTGAATGTATAGGTTATACAGCTGCAGGACCTGTTGGCTGTGTGGGCTGTAGAGCTG
>JAACJT020000038.1:3420958-3491765 GCA_009936485.2 Gymnarchus niloticus
AACATATACCTCCATATAATGTCTTGGTATAAACATATACCTCCATATAATGTCTTGGTATAAACATATACCCCCATATAATGTCTGGGTATAAACATATACCTCCATATAATGTCTTGGTATAAACATATACCTCCATATAATGTCTTGGTATAAACATATACCCCCATATAATGTCTGGGTATAAACATATACCCCCATATAATGTCAGGGTATAAACATATACCCCCATATACCCATCTGACTGGGTATAAACATATGGATGCCATCCACATTTATATTAGGTTTTAAATGTTTTTTTTTGCCTTGTACTTTTGTACATATATGGGATATGTGCTGTGTTCTCTTTCTCTTTCTTAGCATATGAAAAATGGCCAGTTCTGTGGGTTTGATTCCAACCCATGGGCTCTACGTGTTTGAAGCTTCCATCTTCAGTTTAACGACCTTCAGTTTGTGTGTGTGTGTGTGTGTGTGTGTGTGTGTGTGTGTGTGTGTGTGTGTGTGTGTGTGTGCCATCCCATCCAGGGTGTGTCCTGCCTCGTACTTCCTGGGATGAGCTCCAGCTCTAGGGTCACCAAGTCTGTGCACTGGATAAGCATTTATAGAAAAAGGATGGATGAATGTATGGATGGATGGATGGTTGCCAGTGCAGTCAGCTCCAAGCCCTTCTTGTTTTTGCTCCATCTGCCTGGCTGCCTCTCTTCTGTCTGAGCTGCTGTGTAATTCCAGGGTTTAACGGGCTTCCTCTAGGGCCCTCGTATCATGCAGTTTAAGGCCGTTTACTGCAGGCACTTGCCTGGGATTAAGTGATTAAAGTCGGACGATAGACATTAAAAAAGAAAAGCAGGCAAAATGTCCAATTTAAAGGCAAAGATCACACAATTGAAGTCCACCTACAGTATGATCTTTTTTTCATCTGGCCAAAGAAAATGATAGTCGCAGCCTTCAGAATACACAAAGAGAGCTCTGGCTCCTCTTTATGTTCTTCACTTTATTGTTCTAGAAAATTCCTGCCAAGCTGTTCTGTGATGCCGAGTGGTGTCCTAGTGGTCTTTTTGGCTCCTGGTGGAAATATGCCTGACTGGTGCAAGTGAGCTGTTCTCCTCCTTGTTCTCCCCCAGTCCTGGGTGGCACCCCCCCCCATCCCCGCCCACCTCCATGGTACTTAGGGTGTAATTGATGGTGAGGAAGCACTCTGTAGTGAATCTGTTTATGGGCGGCCTTCTGCTCGAACCCCATTCTTCTGCCGCTGGGCCCTTTGAGCCCAGCTCCTCCGCCTCGATAATAAAGGATCGTCTCTCAGCTGGGGGTCGGTCTCACTGAAGAACGAGCTTAACCATTAAGGTACTGTGGGAATAGCTGAAAAGGGAAAGTTACTGAACTGTTAGTGCTCCTTGTATAATTGGACACACCCCCCCCACACACGGACACACACACACACACACACACACACAAAGCAAGTATGAAGCTCAGTCTTTTCCTGGTCCGTTGGGGTGGGGGGGTATTTATTTGTTTATCTGTGCTGCCTTTGTGTCTTTCCTTTTTTGTCATCGATGTGTAAGATTATGGAGAGAAAGGGGGGCCATCTTCAGATGGAGGGGGCTCAAAAAGAGCATCTGAAGACCACCCCACAGTGACACACAAGGCAGTGTTTGCTCTCCAACTTATCGCTGCCGATGGCACCCTTGATCTACCTCCATCCACAGGGCCTGGTGACCCCCCCCCCCAAAAAAAAAAAAAAAACAAAAGCGTGGCCCTTTCTTTCAGCCCTCAAGGCACTGCTTGGGTTTGAGGTGGCCGGGAGGGGGGGGGGACTTAAGGAAAGATAAACAGTTTTAATACAGTCCGCAGCGAGTGAAGTCACAGTGAGTGAGTCGCTTGAAGAGGTTAGACCCAATCCATGGTTCTGAATTGATACTGTGTCTGTCTGTGTGGCCTCTAATCAGTTCAAACAAATGAATAAGAATGAGAATCTGAGAGAGGCTTGGAGACTCTCCACACACAACGCAGAACATGGTTTGAAGCCCACTCCTGTTTTCAGTGTGAGATGGCGTTCAAATCTAGCATGAATACGTAAGTAAGCTCTTTATTCCCTCGGCAGCCTGATAAATGTATATACAACTGGGAATGAAATAAAACTGAGGTGAACATGGGAGGTACTTCTGAAGATGAACAGAGGGTTGGCTGTAATGTGATTTTTTTTTTCCCCCCATTTAATAGATATAGGTCGTTAATCTGCTCGGCCGTTAGTGAGGGAAATTGATGGCCGGACATAAAAAAAAATAATCACGCGAAAACCAGAAAAAGGCCATACGTCTGGGTCGTGCATAATTTATGTGAAACAAAATGTGAATTTCCTTTACAATTAGTGCCCACACTCATCTTGGTGGCTATGTCCCGCCCTCAGGCCACAGAACGTTTGAAAGTGCTTTAAGGGCCCTTATGGTGATCACATGACATCTGACTAATTTTAACTATCGGGAAATAACATGGAAACGGTGGGAGGGCAGGGATCTTCAAATAAATGTCAAGATTGCTGCCTGGCCTCTGCGGGGTCCGTGGGTCCAGCCGGTATGACTGCTATCAAGAGGCTGGCGTCAGCAAAGTTTGGAACTGAGATGGTCTGGAAAATTCCGAAGGACACCTTAACCACTGTTGTGCCTGAGGAAGGAATTAAACGTGGGTGACGTGTAAATATTCCAGTGTCAGACTGAGGGCAGTCGATCCGATGGAAGCGGAGATCACGGTGTCTCAAGTGGGCGGCTGTAACGTCTGATCCGTTCCAGCAGGCTTTACCTGATCTCTACTCTCTCTCTCTCTGCTTTCTTCGATGTTCGTGTCAAAACAATTTGGGAGAACTCCCAGGGTGTTGTTGTGTTGTATCCAGCGAGTCAGTTTGGAAAATTAAAAGCGCTTATACTCAGAGTTCTATCACATGCCTTTTATTAACATAAAATGAAAAAAATGTGCATATTTTAGTTAGCTATTTGAACAAATACATGGAAATGTGGTTCTTGTATGTCCATCTTGATAGTTCATACACGCAGGTGAGAGTGAAGCTTGGGCTCAGATCACAGACCGATCTGTGACATTTAGCTGTCACCCCTGGAGCAGGTTTGGGGTTAAGAGCCTTGATCACAGCTTCAGTAGTAACATGGACACTCTGATGGCTGTGGGATTTGAACCGGCATGCTTCTGGTCACAACACATACAGCGATGGTGACTCACACACCACCCTACAGACCCACTTTTAACACACTAACATACACGCATTTTTGGTATGACCCCAGATCCTGTCATTGCATGCCAGCAAAGGCTCTTTCCGTCGATAACACTGAACAAGTGGGAAACGAGTTTATGAACAGACCAAAATCAATCAGGTTCACCATATCTGCCCCGCACGTCCCACTTCCCCCTGCTATAGGCTGGCATCTTATCCTGGGTGTACCCCAGTTGTGTGCTTCCTGGGATAGGCTCCAGACCCCCTTGACAAGTAGTTGGAAGACGCCTGGATAAAGAATATTGAAAGAAGACTAAAGCAAGTACATAAGGTATGACACAGGAAAGATTTTCTCTATGGCTATTTCCAGATAGGAGACCATCCAGACAGAGCTCCTGGAAAATGTAACAAAGAATGACTTTACACTGGTTAACACTTTTCCTGGTGTGGTGGTGTTATCCAGAAAGTTTGGTCTGTTTATTTTGGCGACTCAGTGCTTCAGTGTCTATATACAATATGTTTCTAAAATATTCTGTATTATATATAATCTATTATACCTACTGTTGTTAAATAACCAGCCACTACCTTCCTGCACGACTTCCCTTAATCAGAGTGAATTTGTATGTGTTTGTGTCATATTAGAGATTTTCCTGTGATATATTTTAAATTTAAATTATGTATGCTTCCCATTATACCATCATTAGTAATTAATGCAGTGTTTAAAAAGCAAGGATATTCATTTCAATGGAAAAAAAAAATATTGTATCACATGCTCCAATTCTCATTTGACAGCACAAGCTCCTTTGTCATCTGTCATTCTTTGGCACGAGTAAACAGTGTCGGGTATGTTGCCATGGAGATCTTAGCTGGAGCTGTGATTTAGCCATTAGCGCTATTGAAGCTCCGGCCCACACTCAGTGGAAGCCCCTACCTTAAAGTACTGTAACCTTTAGCATAATAAAGGAACTCAACGTGTATGCTTATCTGTTTAACGCCCCCCCCCACACACACACACAGTGTCAATGAATTCTTCTGAGTTTATTATACTGATGTTAATGAGTCCGCAACACTACGCTACTCAGGAGTTAAGCAGTCATCGAAACCACAGATTAGCTGGTTAACGGGATTAAAGTTTATGAAACGCTGAAAGGGAGACAGGTGATGGAGTGTTGGTTGACTTTTAGGACTCTGCTAAGTACCCCTTTAACCAACGTCAGCCCCTGAGTAACAACAAGGTCCTTCCAGCACCACAGAGGGAATTAGCCTCCTTTGCCATGGCAAGAAATTAGCACTCGTGTTGCTTATTTCTCTGTAAAAACCATAAATAAATCATTCTGGAACTCGCTTATCTCAGCTTGATGCATTCGATTTATTGTTTCTCTAAAAATAGTTAATAAAAACACAATAAATCATACAGTTGCAGACTCGTAGATGCCAAAAGTCATGTGGCGATATCAGGCCGAAACATTTGTGTTCACATCGATACGTTTCTGAAGAGCCGCGCTCCAGACACCACGGCCTTTGTTGTTGTGGTGACGACCTGCTTTCTGGTCATTTCGCAAGGCTAATTTCACACAGGAGACAGACATCTGCATTTAGGTTGGTGAACAATATAAATAAATTCTCAGAAAACGGGAACGTTGTGGACATTTGTCGTGACAAGGGAGAGAAAAACAAGGACATTATGAATAATTTGAGAGAGGCATGGACGGAGAAACGTCCTCTTATTTTCAAAATACAAATATCGCCGATTTACCACTGGCGCTTGGGTGACTATTGAAGTGGAATCCACGGCCTAAGGACACATAATGAAGTTGAACTGATTTATTAAAATAGTAAACAGATTTTAAGATATAGGTTTGCGTTACACTGTAAGCTGTCTTCGCTTTTTTTAAATGCTTATATTGTTGTCATTTTTTTGATTGGAATCATGCAAATAGTTAATTGCGCCCTCATCCCCAACAGGAAATTACGTGTTTAATAATCTTTAAACCATTTGAGTACTACATGGTGAATGATTGCCCACTGTCAGCACTGGTCTAACTGGTGCATTGTCTCTAACGGTAGCATTAAACCCTAATGTCCCCTTGTTAAGTGACTCAAAGTGTTTTATTGCTTGCAAAAATTACAGAGGCCCCACATGACAATAGGCAGAAGCAAAGAAAATCTACACCTCGACCCACAGGCAGCCTGAAAGGTGCCCTTTTTTTTGTATGCATGTGTAAATTTGGAACTTAAAGCATCGGGGAGAGGATTAGGTATTGGACCGCGTCAAATGGAGCCTGCCATGGTTGCCCATCTGTGATTGGTTGTGGTCGAAGCTACATGATTATGCGGTCCATTGTTCCTTTGTGGTGTCGGGTGGGATATAAATGAAGCTTGAACCCAAAGACCCCTTCACATTGCCTGCTGATGTCCAGACACACAGAGACACACACACTCGCTTTCAGGCCTCGCCGTCTGTGCGTTTCCACGTTTCGGGGTTCCGAGAAGGCCATCCATGCTTTGGCTTTGCTGTTCCATTCTCTAAGAAAGCCCTGTGAAAAGCTCGAGGAGCGCTCAGCCTCCAGTGGACCCGCCGTTTCACTTCGGTCGGAGATGGACTCTGATGCCGGCTCCGTCTCCAGCCGCTCCTCTTCCCCGGACGTGGTGGAGAAGGGTGGAGGTCTGTTGTCCAACCAGATGCTGCAGGCATTCTGCAGGGAGCAGGAAGCCCAGAGTGGATCCCTGGGATCGAGCAGAGGGAAGCCCAGGGCCCAAGTCAGGGCCGGCAAGGAGGACCCGCAGGACCTGCGGCTGAAAGTGAACAGCCGCGAGCGGAAGCGCATGCATGACCTAAACCAGGCCATGGACGGGCTGCGAGAGGTCATGCCCTACGCCCAGGGCCCCTCCGTCCGGAAGCTGTCCAAGATCTCCACCCTGCTGCTGGCACGCAACTACATCCTCATGCTTTCCAGCTCGCTGGAGGAGATGAGGAAACTAGTGGGGGACATGTATGGGGCTGGCCGGCCAGGTCACGCTCCCCGCTGCATGCCCCCCGCCCCTCCGCCTCTCCCGCTCTTCCCGCTGGCCCAGTCACTACCACCTGTGCTCCAGCCTCCATCTTCAGCTTCCTCGACACCGTCGGTCCCATCCCCTCCTGCTGCTGCCAGCTTCCCGGGCTTTCACCTGCCTCACCAGAACCTTCTGAAGGACATGAACCACATCGCCAGTTCCTTCAGGCACTTCCACAGCATCCCTTGCCCATGCTCCCTCTGTCAGCCTACCTCGACTTCCATACCCAGCCTGCCCAGCCTGTCAATAGGTAAGTGAGCAGGCGAGACCCAGGTCTGAACATTGCAGAGTAGGCCACAAAATGGACACAAGCTGAATCCCTGCACGAATGGCAACACGGACCGTTAGCTCTTTCCGGAAACTGGGGGCCTTGTTGTAAACTATTTTTTTAGGAGTTTGACTACGCAGGATACTGTAGATCTACTTAATTTAGTTTTTGTTCAAGGCTATGCTATGTTTTCATTAAAATGTTTAGCTGAATGCACTTGAGTGTGTTTTCTTTTATACAAGCCTGGTCCTCTTTCACACGCATGCTGTATTATAATGTCTTGGTGCACTATATTCTTACTTGAAGTTCTGGAAACATTTCTGCCCACTGATCATAAGGATATGTGCTGTTGATCTGTTGTTAGCTTCACCGCTAAAGCAGCTGACCGATGCTGGGAATGTCTTTCCGCATTTTTCTACAGCCGCGTTGTTTTCCTGTTTTAACGCTCAGCTCCGCCCCCGTGCCCCTGTTCCCGAGCTGATGTCAGTAGGCTCTCCGGTAGCCCTGCGGTAAATCATTACGTCCGGGTCCCTGTCCGCATTGTTCTTTAGACGAGCAGCAAAGCTTCAAAGGCTTTTGTTGGCATCCCTCTTGAGCAAGCGGACCCCGCAGACATTGATCAGAGGGGCGGTTGTTCCCCCATTCAGTGGCCAGGCAGGGCTGAGGACGGTTGTTTGAGGTAAGATTCATGGGCCAGGGGTGTCCTGCTCGACACTCCGTCTAGCTGCTGACCAGCTGTAGAGAATCCTGTCCCCAGGCCCATTGTAGCTGCGGGGCTCACAAAGAGCGGCATGACAAAGAAACTCGATCGGGCCCTTTGAGGTCATCAGCAGCCAGCATGGGGCGCATGAGGATCAAAAGGCTTCACGAGTGGCGGGACTGAAGCCCGACATGTCGACGTCCACGAGGACTGAAGATGAGCATCGTTTACGCTGTGTCTGTCTCCTCATACACCAAATCAGTCATATATCCAGATCGACAGAGCATATTTTAGTTAACCCTGTAAAGGAAGCTGGTCTTTAATGTTGAATCTGATTAAATGAGGTCGTGCAAATTGTAAATAAACTTGTTCTGAGTCTCATAAAAAGATGTCACAGTTGACTGTGGCCTACCTTGTGTGACGTTTCAAATTCTTTCAGAACTACAGAATCCTTTCTTTGATCTTGCCGTTAACCTTGGCAGAGGATTATGGGGTTTCACTATCATTGAATCATTACTATTTCTAAACCCTTATTTTGAAGGTGAGTGTTTCAGCTGGAAAAATAAAAAGAGTTTCCTTACCCCCTGTCTGGACCACAGGATCTGGAGTTCTGGGCTGTCGGAGGATACAAAGCACGGTGCTCAGGCTTCGGTCTGGCGTGAGTTCAAAACCCATTTTCTTCATAATAACCTTCAGAGAAAGGCTGGCCAACAAAGGCAGTTAGTGGTAACGAATAAGGCCCGCTGACACGAGGGTTAGTGCCATTGTTCTGACCGGCAGACTGCTGTGTCTGCTGACCAGTAGGGGTTAACAGCTGGCATCCAACTGGGGGGGGGGGCATGATGGTCCAGAGATGGGGTTTAGCTTACGCCTAGCCAAGTCGTGACAGGTGAACAGCAAGTCGAGCAAGATGTGAGCGCCGAGAAAGGAATGTTGGCATTAACACGCACCAGCTGTCCCGTTCCTCTCACAGTGATGCCAAGCGGCGAGGGGGAAAACAAAAACGGCGTCGCGTCTCAGAAAGACGACGTATTATCGACCCGGTCGAGTTTAAGGGCCCGGCCGACCGTGTTCGAGGGGAGGGTGGTCAGCTCGTGCTCGTGACGTGAACGGGAGTGTGGGGATGGTGGTTTCTGTACACGTGTACCTACCCCATCTCTCTCCAGGATAATTAGTGACACCTCTTTTCTGACTGACAGCGGACTGCACCAATGCCAAAGGGTTATCACAAAGTGCAGGCATCCAGTGCTTGCTGGACATCCAATCGAATCTCTGCGTGTCGGACTGGCACTACCACACTGATAATATGAATGAATTTACACAATACTTTCAGGTATTATATATCCATATATAATCTACTGTATATGCATTCCTATCCTCAGCGACTCTCGGGCAGCCAAAAATAGATACCTCCTAGAGTATGACGCAAGAGGTAAGATTTGTTATGGATATTTTATGAATATTTTAGCGAACTTGTACATGGCAAGACCAGTAAAGAGCTCAGACGCGTTGTCAATTTACATTTCAAAGTCGTACTGTAATGGTCCTATACTGTAACACAATGAAATCACCACTTGCGTGCTTCGTTGTGGATCACGTACAACAAGCACATTAGAATTGGAATCTTTGAATACAGTGTGAAATTTTTAAATAGATGCAGCATTTTGCATGAAAGCCAGTACTCAAAAGTAGCTAAAAATGGATACAGCTGGCAGTCTAAGGCTCAGAACATCTTCAGAACTTATCGAAATCAGGTCAGGGCTTTGCTATAAACAGCTTGTTTTGTGCACGTAAAATAGTTCATTTAATAGCGTATTATAGCGTAGCGCAGTTGTCAGGCGAAATATTATGGGATCTTTTAATTATGGTTATTTTGTATGCCTCATTTCACATTGTTTCATTGTTTAAAATAAAATTTAAATGAGAATTTTTGCAGCTCGATATGCCTGTAATTGAGAACAAGTAATTTGCTTTGTGCAGATTCATAAGACTAAGAACTGTTACTGTACACATCCCTCCATCCGTCCATCTGTCCCTCCATCCGTCTGTCCGTCCATCGATCCATCCATCCATCCATCCGTCCGTCCGTCCGTCCCTCCATCCGTCTGTCCCTCCGTCCGTCTGTCCGTCCGTCCGTCCGTCCATCCATCCATCCATCCATCCGTCTTGTAATTGCTTGCCTAGGTCAGGGTCACAGAGACCTCACATATAAAATAAAAATAAGGCCCATTGAAATTGTTATTGGGGTTTGCAGTGTTTACCCTCTTCTACATCCCTAAAATAAAATTTCTAGAACATTCTCGGGTTCTGCCAATGCTGATGGTGTCATGCACAGCAGACACTGGGCAGTGAGTCACTTCATGACCCAAGGTCTTCTATAGACTTTGTTCCCAGTCAGTCTGCTCAATCAGCGCTAGATGTTTACGTGGGAGGATATAGGTTTGGAGACCAAATCCAATAAGCACTACGAGCCCCCAGGACCAGGGAAGGGAAATATGGCAGTACACACACCTCAAAGAGTCATCTTGGCAAAGCATCAATAATTCCACTGAGTGGAAGTCTGCTCCCCAGTGATACTTCACACTCACTGCTCTGCTCTTTCAGTAGTGCTACCTTCAGAGCTCAGTGCACTCGTTTCATTGCGATGTTAAACGCCATTCTTGGCACGACCGCTCAGATGGTTGATTTGCACGCGTGGACAGCTAATCCGGTATCGCTGGCACGTCCTGATTAATTGTCCAAAGAAATGGCGCCATTTGTTTAAATCGATCGAAGCACTGATGGTTATCTTTCCGGCTCCATGCTGGAGGAGAAGGAAACGAGGGAATATTGTAGCTCCTAGCCAGCAGTCCAAGGTACATGTCAATGCATTAAAGGCTGAAGTAACTCCCCACAGACAGAGCAGGGATGGCATGCAGACCCTCAACCCTAAAGGCATGAAGCACAAATGTAACCCCTTAGTCACCAGGCCCTCTGCAGTTTAAATGTGAGATTGCGTAATGCATGTTATTATTCTAATGTGAACCTTCAGGATTGGTTTCCTACAATACTACTCTTCCTACTGTTCTTCTTGGGCCAGTACTGCTCTTCTCCTTCCTCTTTGATGGTCTTTGATGTTTGGCTGCGCTGGAGTTCATGTTGCATCATGTGTTATATCTTTTGGTTACAGGAATCATATTTTCACTTTAATACGTTTCAAGCTGTTTTCATGCCTCATATATTTTGTAAATCATTAAGAAATTAATGTTTGTTTTATGAAATGGAGTTTTACTGCTTGAAAAGGGTTCCCTTGGCTACAGCTCTGAAATTTGACAGAAATAAAACACAAACTTAATACTTTAACTTGAGTACATGATTAGTCAGAAGGAAATCAGGAAGCGCAGGGAAACTACACAAGCAGGGGTATAAATATATATTCTACATGAACCATTACTTACTTAAAATGCAAAAACTGGATGTCCGAGAATAGCTGTGCTGATCAACAGAATTACAGTCTGGTCTTAGGCGTGCTGTTTTGCAGCACAGGGGACAAGGTAAATTATAGATGTGGGGTTCAGGTAATTTAACATGTCTGTTGTCAGACATTTTCCTGGAATAGCGTGTGATACATTTGCATAGTAAGTTAGACACTGCACACTCCCTACAAGAGGGAAGTAAACAGAAATGAATGTTTTCATTTGCATTGTGTGACCCGCAATTTTCCCTTGCGGATGACTATTGGATTTTTCTGCTTATTCAGACTTTATTTTCTATTCCCGGTAATTTATTTAAGACGTTTTGACTTCTCGTGGGAGAAATGAGGTTTTGAATTGCTCGGGTGAGATGAACCCTGTTCCGTCCATCACAGCCTGGCTCTGAGACAGGTCTGCACAGGTTGGGGTTTTAGTTAAATCACTCTTCATAAACCGGCTGTCCCATGGTCACTACACAAGGCATTTAAAACAAATAGGCCAATACAAATATTAACCACCGTGTGATATTGTATATTTTAGTAATTCATAAGTCCACGGATCGCGCCGATTCCTTTGTTAATAATTATTAATAATATTGCACGACAGATACTAGCCTTCATATTTTGAGATTATTATGAGAAGGCCAAGTTTCTTGGAAGAGACTGTAATGCACCGAAAGGTTGAAGGTAAAAGATGAAGACTAGCAGGTCAGAAGTCAACAAGTCAGATGGACTCACTCATCACAGCGATGAATGGGGACCCAGACAGAAGACAGGATATTGTGGAGAATTGCAGTCTATATTTACCCAGAGGCCAGCTTGACCAGACGGCAGCCAGCAGTAATATTTCCATTCTTACAGCTACTGGGGGGGCTTTATTTGCCATCTAGTGGTGAAACATTGTAAGTGTTTCCCACACAGGTCAGAATCCTTCATAACACAGGATTACTGAAAGCTCTCTAAAAGAACGCTTGCGTAACTGTGGAAACCGCGGCATTTCTCAGCCGTCCCAAAGAACAGAGAAAGGTTCATCTTTGACCGATCACAGCAGCGGCTCTGGCATCGTCTTTGGGAAGTCCTTCCCGAGGCTGATGTTTTGTTGCGTCATTGCCAGCAGACCCCGCCAGAAGAGCTCGGCTGAGAGAGCCAGCATGGCGTATCTTCATTTGTCTTCCTGAAGCATAATTTGTCGCTTGGCTGCGAACCCGACCCCGCCAACAGTCCAACGGTTCCAATGGCGTAACAATCTGCTACCATCAAGGTCAACAAAGATGTTTTGTCTTGGTTTTCATCCAAATTGTTGCTGACGTGTTGTTTACTGATGTTTAGAACCATGTCTGTGTACAGACCAAAGTCATTCGCCTTAACTTCTCGCCCAGATGAACTTCAAGTGGTATCCTGTTGGCACCCTGCGTGACTGAACCCTAGGAGATGCCCCTTTAACAGAGACGACCCGGACCAGCGGCTGGCCGCTGTCAGCGTGTCCCCTCATCCTGCTCTGCACATTTTTGTTGGTTCCTCAGCCAGCTTACAGAGTCCTGGTTGCTGTTTTCGCCTAGTTTGGATGTGTCCGAATGCGCTGTTTGGAGAAGTGAGCCCCGCCCCTTCCTGTTCCTCCTGTCCCAAAAATGGCGGCAAAAGCGTGGACTGGGAATCAGCCGTTGAACTCCTGATTACACAGCAGATTCGAGTAGCACACGCTAAAATGAATGCAAACAGAGGCGCGAGATGACATTTTGCTGCCACCACCACACATTGAGACTAAAACGGAGCGAAATCCCGTGAGAACCTGATGAATTCCTGAGATGACTGTACACAGTGAAATGTAAACGAAACGTTCGCGAAGGAATCTGTCCCATAAACATCTTTGACGCCGGTAGCATAGCTGCGGCCCAAGTCATAATTAAATTCACGTGCTTTACAGAGAGAATGCCAACTAGCTGATGTATCTTTTGTGTTCATTTTTAAGACAGACTGAAGAAGTCAAGTTTCAGCTATATCGGATATTTATTAAACCAGAGGACAGTGAGTAGACTTGGAGAAAGCCTCTCAGCACACTGGAGAGCATTTCATTCTCCATATTCAGATGTTTGCAGCTTTGGGTCAGGAGCTCCTCCTGAATAACATCGTCTTAGCCAATTTCTCCATCTGTAGCCTAGAGTTTAATGAACACAAATGCTATAAGCATCAATTACATATTCCATTTTTGTGTCAGACTGTTGTGGGAGAGAGAGAGAGAGAGAGTGAGTTCTGCTGAACGGGGATTGAAAATGTGCCCAATGGAGCTGGAGGGGATAATCTGACCATTCTGCCCTGATTCAGTATTAATAACAGAATATTGATTCAACACAGAAAAATCTATATTTATTTAGAAGTGCAGGATCTCCTAAACTGTTTTAAAAGGTAATGTTCACATTTGAGTCTGTGTGCAGGGCTTGCTCTTAACTGTGTTACATCCCCTGCTAACACATTTCCAGGACCATCATATCTGACTGAACATCTCTCTACTTGTCTATGGTCCTCTCATTTGAAAAGCACACGTTTCCTCTGTATAAAAACAGTATCCGTTACACGAAGCATCCGCTGGCTTTATTAACCTATAACTTGTCGGTTGGGTTGTCCCACAAAGAGTGAGCCACACAGGGTAGAAATCTTATCCTTCATGAATTTGTCCCCGAGGGGACATTGCGTAGTGCTCACACGTCCCATCATGCATCTCCACATACAGGTGACAGCAGGTTTTGGGGTCAAAGCATAGGGTCGGACGGCATTAAGGGTCTCGCTCAAGGGCCCAACAGTAGCATGGACACAACTCTGGATGTGAGACTGGAAACGGTGACCAATTCTAACCCGCAGGACCATAATGCCATAGTGATTACATAAACTAACTGGGTCAGATGATCAAAAATCACTTTACGTGAGTTTAAGTGCACACTGTCAGCTTAGCCTAGGCATCCTCAGAGACTGGGGGGCAAATAAACCATGACGGTAGATTTGGTTAGTCCCTAATGCAACGGGAATGTTTTTGTTACAGCTGCGATGGAGCATGTTGCACTGGGGTGCTTTGTCATGCACTCCTGTGTGATACACACACCTCCAACACACACTCCTGTGTCTGTGAGCTCCTAAAGATCGCGGCCGTTAAAGCCACATCTCAGACTTCCTCCAGACCTCGTTTGACTGCTCCATCCGTGATTCCAGCTCGGCTGTTTTGGTCCTTCGCCGGACTGCCGCAGCCCATCGCAGTCCCCGCACAAACAACCTTGTTTTGTCTGAACAGCCGCACCGGGTAATTTTAACTCAGAAATATATAAAACAATATTCTCAAGGAGAGGCATGCTGGCGGCTCAGTGGTGTAGCCTCACACCTTCATGGTCGTGGCTTTAAATTCTGCCCTGACTCTGTCTCTTCTGCCCTTCCTTTGTGTGGCTTTCCTCAATTTTCTCAGTTTTTCTCGTTTCCAAAAACATGCATTCGGGTGAAGTGAGGTCTCTAAATTTCCTACAGCATGGGTATCCAGCGATGCCCGGTGCTTCCTGGCATCAGCTGCAGCCTCGCAGTGACCCTGCACAACAATAACTGGAGTGGAAGATGGATTTTATCAAGAAATAAATGTTAAGGGGGTTAAGGAGTGTCTTTAAGGATTAATTTAGTTATATACTTTATAAAGCCTTCCTCGCAGTAATTCAAATTTTGAGGGTCATGACAACATAAAACAGGAATTGAAATTGCAAGTCCAAGGTGGTTTTATTCTGGTGTAATGGATAAAGAGAGAGAAGGTCAAAGCTGATAAAAATGCTTCAGGTTGTTACTATCCCCCTGAAAACTGCAGTGCTTTTCAAAACAAACATAGACTACGGTGGAACAGTCAGTAAAAATGACTGCTTCGCAGTATCTGTCTTGCTTTCTGTCGGTCACAACGCATGACGCACGAACCGTCTCAGAGTAGTCTGTTGGAGACAGCCATATTTCTGATCAACGGGTCTGAGCTGGCAAGCGGAACGTCTGGGGAAGATGTGAGCATGCACACGTGATCCCTGTCTGCCCACCATCAGGCCGGGCACGTCTGTCTCCACGCCTGACCACCAGGTGGCGACATTGTCTCACAGGCTCGGCGCAGCCTGGGGATCTGCGAAGCGCCGCACGCGCCTGATGCTCTCGATTGCGAGCTGTAAAAAAAAAAAAAAAAAAAAAAAAAGACGGCCATCCGCATCAACCCCAGCGAGCCCCGATGCCCTGTAATCACGGTTCCCTCGCTAAGCTTGACGCACAAACGACGAATTTTGTTCCATCCTTGATGAAGAACGAGGCCATTATTTTCATGGGAAAAAAATATATATTCCAAGGTGTTTTCCCCTGATAGACAAACATTTCCACCCACCCCCAGTGATAAGTACCTGGTGCTTTCCCTAGAATTTGTTGCAATTGACTGTCTGTATGGTTATGTTAATTATGGAGACATTTTTAGCTCTGTATGTTAACATAAAAGCTGGAAAATATCAGGTTTGATACACCTGGAGTGGATTTGATGGGTTGACTAGAGAGAGCTTTGACTTTGACTCCTACAGCTGAAACTGGGGGTTCGCAGCATGTAGGAGAGGAAGAAAAATATTGCCATGGTGACCCCCCCTGCATAACCCACCTCCCACCCTCCCGCCGACCCCCCCCCCCACACACACACACACAGCTCTGTCGCCTGCTTTTTTTTCTCAAGGCACAGAAGAAACTCCCCACACGTCAAGATCTCACAAGCTGAGGAGGGAGAACTGCATGGTGGTTGGGGGAGTCTGGGAATCAGCGAGATGGATCTCCGTTTGATGAACAGGCAAGCGACAGGACCCAGGAAACCTGTGTGCCGCAGACGCCACATCGAGAGCGTTGGGCGGGACCCATTGCTTCTGAAGAGTCATGTCTTCCCATCTTCCAGTTCCCTCCAGGTTTATTTTTGCTGCCATGGAGACGCTGAGGGCTTGGAGCTTTCTTGTAAACTCAGTTTCAGTATGAACAATCCCAGTATTCCTAGGTCTTGCCATTCCGCTTTAGGGCCAGAAAAAGCACCCAGTTCCCCTCAGCAGTTGTACCTAATGAAATGACACAAAGACAGATTCACACCTGTGAGAATTGTGGACGGGTGTCCTCGTTCTCATTAATAAGATGCCTCCCTTACTCTGCGTCAAACCCCGTTTCCTTCAGGCCAGCCTCAGTTCCGCCCGGAATAATCCTTTTTCTGCTTAGTGATATTTCCCAGAAGCATTCAGCTGTCGAACATCAATTTTCTGTGTGGGACTCGGCTTTGACCCCTTGCCAGTCGACATTTTGCATTTGAGGGTCACTTGGAGACAAAAATGTATGGAGACACCACTTCAATGTAGAAAGCACAATATTTCCTCCTCTGGGCAGTACTTAGAACCACTAAAATGAAATCCTTGTGTTTAAATGGTCCTCGAGGGACGTCTCAGTGGAGGAGCTCCCACAAGGCCATGCACACCGAGCGTCTGCCAAAACATTCACGCCGTCTCGTCCCATTCTCAGGTATCCCGGCTACCATGATCTACCACCGCCTAAAGCGGTCCGAGAGCGCTGTGTTTCGCGTGTCTCGGAGAAAGCCGTACGAGAGGGGGCAGGACAGAGCTTGAAGTGGACTGGTTTTTCATCTCGTTAGCTGATCTTTGTTGCATTCCTAGCCTGTGGTGATGGTGTTGTATTGGCCATCTCATGTACTAAAAGATAATGCTTCTGCCTGCCAGTGCCTTGGCCTGGAGACACGGTTTCATCTTACCGATATGAAGTTTCAGCTCTGTGGTCCAGTTTGGGCTTCAACCATATTACACACCGGCCCTGTGTTTAGTCCGTCGACCGGCTTCACAGCAACATTGGTCACTCCTTAGCTCAGGCCCTAATTTAGCCCTAAACCTCTTTGAATAATCAACCTTTGCAATTTCACCATATGATCAAAATGTGTGATGCGAATGTATAAAATTTGGTTTCTGTAATTTCAAACCACCTTTATTGTTCTGTCCCCGTGAGCTCAGTTCAGGTCGGCGTTTATGAAACCTGGACATTTCAGAAGATGACACCCCCTACCTTCTTACGAGCTATGGAGACACACTGACAGTCAGATACACTGTGCAGTGAGAGGGAGAGGTGGGTGTTTATGCCACAAATGTGGCCGCTTCCCAATCTCAACGCTTCCAGACTGGCTTTTGTGAGTTGCACGTTTAAAGAAGTATTCGTTACATCAAGCAGAAAATTTCAACTTAATTTGCTTTCCAGTAGCGCTCAGCAAATTTCCTTCAGATGAGCCGAAAAATAATGAGAATGGTTACTGCCTCAGTGAACGAACAAACGGCAGTTTGTGAGAGAAGAAGGACCACTGGTAGGAAAATGAAAAGAGCTGGGCTGCACTTTTGAGGATCACATGCCAGAAAGGCTCGGCTGTTGTACCCTTGAAGAGAATTCACAATTACAAGTGCTGCCTAGAAGTGATACCTCATGCCTCTGAGTTTGGGGGTTCAGATGCTGTCTCTGTTCTGTGCATGGATTTTGCACATTCTCACATTTTTCCTGTGTCCCGTAACCCTGGTTCCCTCATGAAATCCAAAGATGGGCAGTCATACTAATTGTTGTCCCTAAATAGGCCATGGAATTTGAATGTGTGGGTCCTGCAAAGGATCGACATCCTACCTTGTGCCCTAGGTTCAGGGTTCAGCACCCACCCCTCAGGGATAAATGGGGTGGAGATGTAGCATTACTCTAAATTCCTACGGGTTGGTTAAACATACTGTGTTACTTATTTAAGTCAGTTTCTACCAGAGACTGACTAGATGGTGTGAGCAGATGTATGAAGTAATAGGCCCCTCCTTCTACACAGTATAGAAACCCAAGCAAACACGTCTATCCCCCACACCCACCACCTGCCGTTTTGTCCCTGCAGGTCAGCACCTCCGGGCCCACAGGATGGAGATGGAAGCACGACTCCAGGAGTGGGTCTCCGTTCAGGAGATCTCAGAGATCACGTCCTACCCCTTCAACCCCTGCCTTAATCCATCAGCTTTGTGATGGTAGTAGGCTATGTTCAAACTTTTTTTGCCCATTTTAGACAAACTGGAAAATCAACCACAAAAAACCCCGAAGTAAAATGTCTTAAAATCTTATTGTCTACTTTCATCTGCTTGGCAGTCAGCGATGACATGGGAAAACGAGATTTATTAAAAATTTAATTATGGAAGTTTATGGCCATATTCAGGGCCAATAACCCATCCATTTATCCATCTAGCCATTTTCTGATTGTTTATCCCGGTCAGGGTCACGGTTGTCTGGAGACTTCTAAGGCAGGATCGTGCACAAGGGATGCCAGGTCATAAAATGGCATACAGACACACACATGCACACGCACACCCACACGTTTGTATTTCTAACCTTGTGAGGACCTTCCATTCATTTCTATGGGCCTAACCCTAATGTTAACTATGACAGCCCTAATCCTTACCCAACCCTAACTTTAACCATAAATAACCCAATAAAATACAAGACTTTTGGCTCTTTTGGTTTTTTGATTGCATTCACAGATGTTTATAAAACTGAGTTTTCCCTTGTGGGGACGTGATAGATGTCCCCACAAGGTAAAAATGTCAGGCTTTTATTACCTCCTGGGGACATTTTTCCCCACTACATTATATAAACATGGTCCACACGCACACATGTAGAAATTCATACTCTGTTGAGAATTTAGGAATACCAGTGTTGGTATGAAGAATGACGCAAAGAAGCATGTCATATGGAATCATGTCCTCATGACTCATACCCCACCACCACCAGCTTGAGGACCAGATTGGGGGTGGGCTAAAACTGGCCCCTGTCTGCCACTTCAGGTAGACCCGCTGACCCTCAGCAGGGCTGAAGCCACACAAGCTGAACTTTGTATCATATCAATGGTGCTCAAGGCTTAATGCCTGAAAATGATCGGTCACACTGCCCTGAGCGATGAGCCATGGGTGATATTCATGAGCAGGAACCCCCAGGATGATGCTGAAGTTGACTTTGACTCGCTCGTTTGTGTGTCGCTGAAAATTACTACCAAGGCTCTTTGCACTGTCATGAAATGAAATGCATGAGGGAATTTGTTATGCTACAAAACACACATAATTAATAAAAGGTATTGATTTTGCAAATGTTTGACTCCTATGTAGCAGATCATGTATCGAATTCATACCTGCTGGAGGACTGTAGCCTCAGCAGTAGGTGCAGGTCAACAGAATGTTCATTTTCCACAAACTGGAAAAATGTGCTAATCTCCTGACTACATGAGGGGTATTACAACGTATTGCAAAGTCCAACGTAGCATGGAAATCTATGGAAACATGAAAAACCAATCACTGTGATGAAGGAACCAAATTTTTAAAAATGCAGAGGATTATAGGTCAGAGGTTCTCAGTCTTGAGGGTTTCTGGTTTCTGGCTACAATGTAATTTAGCTCCAAAGAACCATGAGGCGGCACCTGGACCTCCAACGTGGCCTTGTGCACCTAGTCCACTCAGCAAATGATGACTGAGGGACAGAGGGGCTCCTTGGGTCACCCAGATGGAGCCAGGTCTACCTGAATCCACTGCATGCACTGAAACAGGCAGGATAAAGGCAGCTGACAAAACCTCAAACTCAAACCCTGAAGGACTTGAAACGTACGGGTTTTCAGTTTCCTTGAGCTTTTATTTGCCGGACTGAAAACAGCCTTTAGATACACTGATGTGGTTTGCCTAATAATAAAAACGATTTATTATACGGAATGAAAACATCCTGAGGTACAAGTGAGTCCCTCAGTATATAGCTGCAGTTTATTTTCCACACCATTATCGCTATGGATACAGTGTGTTAGCTAGTGCCTGTCCCACACATTGGAGGGAGGCACCATAACTTGAGACATCCACCAAGTTCAGCTGGTGTGGGCCCTTCACGACGCAGAGGGCACGGACTGATGGTGCCTCCGTGGACCTTACCCATCCGCCAGCTTCACCGGCGAGTTAAAAGCCAGCTTCCAGACAGAAATCTGGGTTAGAAGACCACCATTTGCCCTTACAAGATTACTGGGAGTAGTGTAGGAAGACCTACTACTGTGTGATTAAATATGAAATATAGGACGGGACAGTATGGGGGCGGAATGCAGTCAGAAGGGAAGTCCACACTGACCTGCCGAACTGTCGGGCAGAGGTAGCCGTACATCGGTGCTTCTCTGGATCTTTCTAGATTTGTGAAAAAGAAACATACGGTATAACTGTTCATCTGTCCACTGGTGGGAAGATAAGGAGCAGAATGTCAAATCAGAGCATCCCGATATACGCCAGCATCGCAGGAGATAATAACCGTTCAGATACAGCAGTAGAGGTGAAATACATCGAGAAGGCGGCGAGACACTCAGATGATAAAGAGAAAGAAACAAAATGAAAGGAAAGTTTTTGCTTTTTTATTAGGGAGTGTTGAATTTTAGCAGCTGGTAAGTGGTCACCACTTCCACAGGTACTGCTTCAGTGTCGGGTGGCTTCTCCTTTCCACAGGAGAAAATGGACACCAACATGCCACCAACAATAGGAAACACCGATTCAGCTAAGCTCTCGTCTCCTCAGAGCCGTCAGAATATCGACCGGCCATACCCTGTTACGAAAATGAAGATGAGGATATGTGTGTTGAGATATTAAAACTGTTTTGCTTTGACACACACAGACGGTCGTGGTTTTTCACACCAACTGTCACTGAGACAATTTTGTTATTCAATATATCCATTTCTCCTGCTCTGGTCACGGACTCCCTTGGTAGCAGAATGACGCTTCAGTTTGGTTGCCCGGGCAACTTGTGGGGATTCTTGACCGTGACCATGACAACGGCTGATGTGCAATAATCTGGCACATCGAATTATTTATGTTTGAGGGAAGGTGAAAGTGTCCCTTATCCTGACACATTAGAAGGCAAAAATAGAACCTCTGCTGATATAAAAAAAGACGATATGTTTGCCCAGTGTTTCCAAAACGACTGGCATTTTTTGGCTCCTTTTCACTCTCGAGGAAGAAGAGCGTAGTGCCTTTTCTGTTTTAGTTCCTCTGATTGGGGTATGTTTGATGTCTTCTACCAGGTGTGCCGGATTTGTGTTACTACTCCGGTCATTTTGGTTTCGCTCGCGACAT
Source organism: Gymnarchus niloticus (assembly GCA_009936485.2). Taxonomy (NCBI): domain Eukaryota; kingdom Metazoa; phylum Chordata; class Actinopteri; order Osteoglossiformes; family Gymnarchidae; genus Gymnarchus; species Gymnarchus niloticus. Next base: position 3,441,824 of record JAACJT020000038.1, read on the forward strand.
CTTCATGAAGCTAAGCCGCACCGGGAATGGCGCGAAAAATGAGCCTGCGGGAGTCTCACGCACACGCGCGCGCACGCACGCACTCACTTCTTGCCAGAGCGTCAATCTTTCACGCAAAGGCTTCAGTCTATTTCAAAATGAGAATGAGCTGCGATTAAATCTCAGCACGTCTTCGATGTCGCTTAAATTTCATTGGGCGGTAAAAGCTTTTTTGTTCTGGCATGGGGATGGAAAGTCCCAAATCTCTCAGCGTTGCAACTAAAGCGTTTCCAGGTTTGATGATATTCAACTACCGCACGGAGCTTTGACAACAAAAAATATAAGTAATCCAATAATGCTCTCTGCCTCAGAGGTGCAGGTCATTGTTGTATTCTTATCGAGGGAAATTAAGTGTTCTGTCTAAAATTAAACGCAGTCTTAGGAGAGTGGGTTACAAGGATGCGTCTCTCTCCTTGGTCTCCACGTCCGCTGTGCTGGTGTAATGCTTTCAGCCGGCGAGGGTTATTATTTGAGAAGAAGATCAGGAAGGGCAAGGCTCCACACAGGATCCATGGTGGTGTCACGAGAGAACAGATGCACAGCTCCCATCCTTCCCATCAGAATAGCACTAGAGTCTGTGGTGTAGCAATGAGTGTGGGGCATCTGCTAAAAAATAAACATAAAGGAACAGTAAATGCATGCACCTCTGCAGGTGGAACAGAAATGAAGCTTCGAGGTCTGGGTCTTCACATCCTCACGGGCTCTGGAGTCCACCATCCTCCGTGTTCACAAGGCCATAGCGTGTGGCTGGCACACAAGGTCATATACCCCCAGACATGTAAACACATGCAAACATGTTCCCTCTCCTTCACAGGGCTCAAATGCCACTAAAAGCATATATTCTAGGAAAAATAATATCTCTAATATTATTTAAACCACAGACTGCATATTATCCATACGTTAGAACAACAACAACAAATCTTTGCCCTCTGCTGCAACTATGAGGTTCTTGATCAACCCAGAACTCCTTGGGGAATCGGACCAGGAAACTGCAATCTAATTACACATCTTGGTCCCTGCTTGTTGTTGTTTTGCCTCGCGGTCGGTCTGCACCAGAATTACTAGTCTTACAGCCTCCAAGATTGGCAGGCAATTAGTGACTCATGAAGGTGTGCATTCGATAATGCGTTTTGTGTTAAATTTGGCTACAGCACTGCTGAGCTTATATCTACGCAAACCTGCTGGCATTTTAATGAGAAGATGCCTCAGTAGATATTTTTCTTTTACCTTCCTAGCGTTACATGCTAGGATGTTTTGGGGATTTACAGCCAGAACGCACTGCAAAGTTCAGACTAGAAATGCAAGGCTGTTTGCCAGACTAGTCAGGCCAGATAAAAACGAGTATAAGCGGAATAACTCTCTTGATAGTTATTAACAGCAGAAACAGTCCTGCAGCTAATTCATTCACAGATCATTAGGACGTCCAAGGCAAGATCCACATGAATCCTGTCTCATTTTAGCTGTTGTGAATGATTTAATCTCTCTACTGTTAGCCGTGTTCTGAGGTCTATTAAGTGGACAGTGACTGTGAAAGTGAGCAGATGTGGGATTCGGGTGAACACCTTCATGTGGGTCGAGCTGTTGGTCACACACGGGATGTAAGATGTTACAGATATTGAGGGTGACCCTTTTGTTTACCGTGAGCGATGACACATGCCGTCGTCCAGGTCGAAGAAAGAGCCCGTCCTCCTCATGAAGAGAGGACAATAGAGGAATGGACTCTGTGAAATTGTACCTTCACAGAAGGAACATTTTCCAGCTGGATTCGCGCAAATATTTGAACTACTGGGACTTTGAGGACTGCTGGTTGGCTTCCAACTCCATCTGTCCACCGACCACTTAGCCTTTAGCCTATCCCATGCAGCACAGCACATGAGGCGGGACTGCACACTGAATACAATCTTACTCCATCACAGGGCTCACAGATACAGAGAATTTTATTAATGCCAAATATCTTAACTGCATGTCTTTAGACTGCGGCAGGAAGCCAGAGTTTCCAGAAGAAACCTGGACAACCTGCAAACACTCGGGGTGGAGGTGGAAGTCGAACCCGCAACCACACACTGAGCTAAACTGAGCTTCCACATTTGCCTTGTTCCAAGTTCCATCTGTTTGTTTTTCTTTCAGTGGTTTATTTTTCAGTGATTGAGATCTCTCAAGCGGACTTTTCACATGACGATGGTTTATCACATTCTCTGGTACTCTGGTGGAGATTGTCCAGGGTGACGCAGACAGGATCTGCGACACCCGTTTCAGTCCCCCTTGTCACCATGCGCTTAAGCCGGCCGCGCTTTGATGACTGTGAAGGATGGTAAGATGAAATGTGATGAAAACAAGTGCTCTCTCTCTCTCTCTCTCTCTCACACACTTTCTCTGTGGTGTCCTTGTAGATCCAAGGGTCCAGATTTTCATCCTGATCCAGATCTATCTCTCTAGGATCACAAGGGGAGGGGACTGGGTTTCCATTCCTGCAATTGATCATCCTCACATGCGACATTATAACCATTGCCCGTCACACAGTGTAGACGTGACCCTGAAGTCAATCGGCTGCAATATTTCCAGGGAGTGAGAGATGTGACAGGTGGTCTGAAAGGTAATGTGACTGGGGGTTGGAGTGAAAAGCCAGTACTGAAAAACTGCAACGCACTATGAGAGATGCCAGTTTCGGAGCTGGTGAATGGACGAGAGGAAAAGGTGAAAAATGTGCAACCTCCATTTGCATAAATGGCCATACACACCCAACAGGTCAACCAGAGGCTCCACCCTTTGGTCCAGCCATCCTAATATGAGATGGAGGTGTGTGGCGATGCATTAATGAAATAGACTGTTCACTGTCTGCTACATGGAGGTCCAGGGAGGCACGGTGGTTGTTATGGTGGGAGGTGGGACGTGGGACAAAGCGGTGGAGCCTTCAGGGACACGGACGATTAAAGGAGGCTTGCGGAGCTTAAAGCGACAGAAATGCAGTAACTGTCACGGCATATTGAGGACAGCCGGCATCTCGAGTGACGGCTTCAGGACATGAGGAGTGAGGAGAAGGACCGCCTTGCCATCCTTCTCCCAAAGTGACCTTGATAAGAGGAGACAGCTGACAAATGGCAGTGGGTCAGTCATCGAGGCCCCTCCCTCCTTTCCCACCCCCCCAACTTTTTCCATCCTCTGTGTGCCTTGAGGAGGCTCTGTCAGACTGAATCTGTCAGCCTGAATCGTTACTAGAGGGATCTGAAGCACGGCAGAGGGATGGGTGGCCATGATGTGTTCCGGGGCCTCTGTAGGCTAGGGAGGCAGCTTTACACGGCCTTGCCAATCCCAGTGGGTTATAGAGAGGAGCTCCATCGTCCGCTGAAGACAGCCTTGAATATTTCATCTTTTGCACAAATTTCTTGGGGGGCAGCCGAGTGGAAAGGGGCTATATTGAGAATGAGAGTCCCTGTGGAAAAAGATAGGGAGGAAAAGCAGCGTGAGTGTGAGCGGACGGTCTGGCTTTTCCCCCTCCAAAGGCCACCCGTCCATCCTTGCAAAAACATGCTGCCACTTAGCTCTGTATTCGAACAACCAAAAGCATTCAACTGCTTGTGATTGCTAACGGCTAATGGCATCTCAGAATTCACTGCTGCATATAGACAGCGTGCCGTCCGAAACACATGGGCCAAATTTAAACTCGAGCTGGGTCAGGAAGTGACATCGTGGACTAAAGAGTTGCCCCTACTTAATGACTTTAAGGTGGGGCTGTCCAGACTTTTTTCAGAGGGCCAGATTGACTTCCAGCAAAATGCAGAGAACCAATTGCTCTCAAAACACACACGCATCATGACAATCAAAATAATTATAGCATTTTACTACAAAACAAATCCCTAAAGGCCTCCTATTGTACACTGCCTTGGCAGTGGCTTGGAGGTATTCCATTGCAGCAGAATATTTTTGTGTTAAGAATTTTCATCTTGTACACTCACGGGCCACTGTGAGCAAGGGTATGGTGCCACATAATAATAGCCTATTTTGGGAGTGCTGCCACCGTTAGGTAAAAAGTAAACTCGCAATGGATTGTGGGCCACGGGACTCTTCTAATGCATTTTACTAGAGTGGCTGCAGGCTGCATTTGGGTTAGATTTTGGACGTGCCTGCTTTAAGGTTTATATAGTGAGAGACAAGCAAACAGTAAGACAGAAACATCAGTTGTTAAAATATGTACACTTATCCTCAAAAAATGGTTAATTAACTGAATGTGGAAGGGTCCGATAATCCGTGGATTTCCTTTCAGTATTCAGGGTCCATGTGGATACGTACAGACAAGTATAATGTTTACAGAGTGGAAAATCAGAGGCTAGGAGAAAAACAAAAAAAATCCTGAAAACAAATCAATTGGCTATAAAACCCCATTAATCACAGCTTCCTTGTTACACCGTTTACAAACCTATAAAATACCAAGACACAATATGCAGCTGTCATTACGACATTCCACTCCATTCTGTGGCTTTCTTAGGATCGTTTATTTTAAGCCCACGTGATAATGTGCCTACTTCGTTATGCATGAACGCTGGGCCACTCGTAAACTTTCAGCCTGAGTTTTTATCAAACGTTTGTCCCACGTGTAGCGACAGAGCATTTCCTGGCAGTATGATGACGATGGATGAAGCATCTGGACTGAGTCATTCTCGAGTCGCCGCTAGCCCTGTAGTGGAACCCTGGGCCAACTGTCTTGGCTAACGTGGTGGCCATGGTGTTCTAAAACCACCTGGACGTGGAAGGTGATGGAGAAAAGGCGAGGCAGGAGGGATGACAGCGTTCGACAGACAAATGTATAGGTGTAGGTTTCTTTTTAATACACACTGCCGCTTCTATCCAAGAGCAACGGATTGCACCCACCCCCACCTGGGCCCACAATGCTAAAACCATCACAACACACCAGGCATTACGATCTCAAGTCAAGTCAAGCTTTATTGTCACGTGTTCTGGAAAGCACGGTGAAAATCTTGTGCCAGAGTTGCAGGGGAGGGAACGGGGCATGGGGGGGGCGGCAAAAAAACATGGTACAGATTCACAATAAATACAAGCAATACATTGCAACACGGACAGCAGGGTAACGGGGGGTTACAGTGCATAGACATAAGGTAACACATAAGACAGGACAGTGCAAAATTACACACAACAGGCAATAATAAAAAGTGTGTTTATCCAGTGAGTATAAAGTGCAGTAGTGAACAATCGTGCAAGTAATGCAATGACTGACTACTGAGGAAAGTTCTGTGCAACTGAGTGGCAGAGGGCAAAGGTCATCAACTGTTCAGTAGCCTGACACCCTGTGGAAGGAAGCTGTCCTTGAAGCGGCTGGTGTGGGTGGAGATGCACCGGTGATGCTTCCCAGAGGGTAGGAGAGTGAAGAGGCAATGAGCTGGGTGGCTGGCCTCACTGATGATTGCCTTGGTGCTTTTCTGGCAGCAGGAGAGGTAGATGGACTTGAGGTGTGGAAGGTCTATGCTGATGATCTTAGAGGCCGTTTGGACAGTCCTTTGCAGCAGCTTGAGGCCCTAGGCAGTTAGGTTCCTCATCCACACCGTAAAGCATCCTGTCAGGAATCTCTCAATGGTGCAGCGATAAAAGTTTGCTGAAGTCTTCGTTCCCAGTGCAAAGCTCTTCAGCCTCCTCAGGAAGAAGTGTGACTCTATTGACCGATCTGTGAAACTAATGATGAGGAGAACCAATCACATTTGTGCCAGAACTCCTAAGGCAAGGGTGATGTCACAGCTGCAGAGAACAGCTAAATCCCTGCATATTTGGACTTAACAGGGGCTTGTCTGCTGCTCATACGGATCGACGCTGGGGAACATTGGTTAACCCCACCGCTCCTCCGTCTGTCCCACAACAGGAATTCTACAATGCTTGAACATTGCCTGGAATTTTCCATTCTGCAGGATGAGTGCAAAGGGAAATGTTATGGAAGCATTTTGGGTTTCATTATACCCGAAATTAGAGCGGGCGTATAATCTCACACTCTTAACCTGCACGTCGTCAATAAGATGTGAGCCAAACTAGCGTCACTAACCATATGTTCAACAATTTCTCAAAGAAAAGACAGGCTTCACACCTACAGGTCTGTGCCCACTAACACACACAGCACAGTTCGTTCTGAGTAGATCTTTCAGGCTTCACACCGGTCAGCTTCTGGTTCTCTCTGCTTCAGTGGTGTACAGCTCATGAGTTGAACATGTGGTGAGGAGCTGGAGCGGGGCCTCCGGGAACATCTTAATTTACTTCCTGGGAAAATGACTGGAGTAAAGCTAAACTCCACTTGGAAGCCTGCTGGCCCTTTAGCCATGAGCCCAACGTGGGCCTGACTGTGGCCGGCCGTCTCCTCATATGGCACAATTAAAGCCGACATAAACAGATTATGTTACCATGCGGCACTGGATGACAAAAACCAAAAAAAAAAAAAAAAACAGCAGCAGTAAAATGAAGATGGGAGAAATATGCTAACTATGCTCTTTTGTGACTAGGTGTTTCCACCGATTCCAGACGGAGCGAGTACCAAAATGCATACGCTCCATTATTTATTGCGGAATATCGTTGATTAAACCGGGCCTCGGCGTTGCCATGGCAGCGGCAGATATTCCCGCGTGTCGGCTTGTTTGCACGCGCAGAGGGAGCAGCGTAAACCGATTCCTGTCGGCTGCCTTCTCGTCTTCCTCCAACCGGGCCTGGCCCCGAGGAGTACGAGGGTCTCTCTTGCGGACGGACCCCCGAGGAAAGGCGACGAGGCACCCCCCATATCTGCTGGGGATGCCGTAAAACTCACAGACGCCACCTCGCCGGCAGATGCGTGAGCGGAGCGCGTATGGTGAGGGTGAATGGAAACACACAGGCAGTCATCTCACGCACAGACAAAGTCCGAATTGCTCCCTGGGGTCAGCTGTTAGCGAGGGCTTCACCCCGTGAAAGAGATCTATTCTGTTAAACGGAGACACATTCCTTAAGCCGACACACAGCTGTGTGGATGCTCACAGTCGCTCACAGTGAGTCTCTCCTCACCCGACACTGACCTTCTCAGACGGACTGCCCTGTTTTCTCACAAGAATCCAGGAACCTTTTGCTCGGACCCCTGGCCACCGACCCCGCCAGCCTGCATTTTTCAGAGCCCGTTAGCGGACCACCAAGACGCCCCAGAATCACGGCCGACGTGGACACAGTTCGCTCTCTGTCTGCCGCGTTTTGGGGGGGTGATCTCCCTATTAGAGGACCGCCAGGACGTGCCAGCATTCATAGTGGGCCTATTGGGGTGAGGCAGGGCTTTTCTTCTGAGCGCAGGGGTCAGGGGTCATGTTGTCAACACGCTGTGCCCGGTCACATGGGTCCCTCCCGAGACTGTTTAGTGCCACTAGATGTGACCCACCTTTTGGGGATGTGGTGGTGGTGGGGGCAGCAGCTTGTATCGTTTTTCTGTTTTTCACGTTTCCACGCCATCAATCATGGCCTGACCGCCATCCCTCGCGGGAGCGGTAGGTGGTCCGATGTGCTGGCCGAATCTCATCCACAGGGTCTGCAGAGCGGCGGTGGAACGGAGCCACTTCGGCTGCAGGCCGGGCGCTGTCACGTGTGCCGCTCAAGCCCAATAAATCTCCATTAGGCATTAATTACAGTAGGGGGGAATCAGGGAGGTTACGCAGGGCCAACACCATCAAGCACCAGGGAGAATGCAGGAAGCGGCCCCACAACACAGCCCTAAACGGGGGGCCGAGTTCTCGAGTTCCGTTTTCATTTAGCCCTCACGGCTGAGCTGGTGAGACAGGCTGCTCACCTCACCAGAGACATTTAGGAAACCATTAGAGTCCCTCTGGGGGAAAAGGGGCTGGAAATGGCCCCCAGACAGGGGGGAAGATCGTGGTCAAGTTACTCACATACACACCCCAACAGCTGGGAATGTTCCTGCTGGTCATTACACTTCGTCTAGGAAAACAACAGAAGAAGATTCAGTGTCACTTGTCGACCCACGCAGAACAAAGAATAAAGGTTTTCCTGACTGCAAATTCCCCTTCCATGTCCAGGCTCTGTTCCCGTTCCGTCTTCCACCGCGGATTTCGGTTCTGTGTCTTTATGTCGCCATGGGCACCACGGCCTCGTATAACGGGTTAGCGGAAATCCCTGCCCAGCAACGTTCCAGGTTATCGTGAATTAATAAAAAAGGAGACGTATAGTGCATATCGGCATCGCAGATGTGAGGATCCCCAGGTCTGACGATGACAGCTGTGACACGCAGGCGTGTTCCTCTGCCCTGAGAGTGACGGACCAGGGTAATCTGAGGTAAAGCCACCGGCTGTTCCGCAGGGAGCGGTCAGCCCTGTGATAGGTATCGGTTCATAATGGCTTTAAAAGCAGTACTGACTGTCAGCCAATCAAGTTTTTCACAGCCGAAGTTCAAAGCTATATTACGTACCAAGACATTAAGGAATCTTTACCTGTGGGTCTGTAGTAAAGGTAGAGAAGGTGGAAAAATCACCATATTACAGATATATGGGGTGGATGCAGTTTTTTTTTTTTTTTTTGCAATAACAGCAATCAAGTCTGGTGCCGTCTGGACGTCCACTCGACACAGCACAGAAATCAACACTTAAAAAAGTTATAGACAAAAAAATGAAAAATTACCTGATTTTGAACCCAAAAAACACAGCCATACCTGTAAAAAGGTTTACAACCACCATGATCTGTCACCAGAGGTAGGTTTGAAATGTACCATTTTCACTGCCCTCCTCACATATTTAGGCCACTAATTTATGCTCACAGTTGGTCCCAGAAAAAACTGGACATGTGAAAAGAATTGAAAGGTTTTATAATTTCATTTGGATTATGAATTATTTTGGATTACTCCTTTCATTCAAGCTAGGATGCTTTGATCGTTTTCATTTATGACTATTTTAGCTATTGGTGTAGTTTTATTTGTTGCTTTTAAAAAGGAGGCATGAGGGTTCACTATTTAATACTGTCACTTCATACCTCCAGGGTTGGGGGTTCGAATCCTGCCCCTGTGTGGGTGGAGTTTGCGTGTTCTCCCCATGCTTCACGGGTACCTTCTGGGTTCTCCAGTTTCCTCCTGCAGTAACATGTCTAAATTGCCCATAGTGTGTTTGTTACTGTGCCCTGTGAAGGGTTGGCACCCCATTGAGGGTGTATCATTAGCTGCCTGGAATAAGCTCCAGGTGACCCTGCATGAGCTAAGCAGTTTGGAAAATGGATGGATTTTAAATACGCATATTTGAAACACATATGACAGGCTCCATCATTGTCAGAGTGCCTGCAAAGGGTCAACCTGTGCCGCTTTCAGACACCAGCGTCAGTACAGAACCGGTTCTATATGGGGGCAGGGAGTCATGTGACTGTGCTCACTGCTCGTTCAGATACCTTATTTTAATCACGACAATGTAAGCTTTAGCTCATTTTGTGCTGGGTTGGCTGAACGTGCCGGCGATTCTCTGAGTACGAAAAAGCCTCAGGACGGTGCCCAGGTGTGTCGGTGCTTTCCTCGACCTGCCACACCTCCCTCGTGCGTGTCAGGCCTGTTAGGTATGAGTGTCCCTGAGCAGCTCGCGTTTCGCTGGAAGCTGTATCTGGAAGCTGTCCTGTTTATATTTTAATGCCTGTCCAGTGGGCATTAGAAGGACCACTCCCCCTACTGCTAGCTAATCCCCCCCAGTGCCAGGAAAACCAGTATGATTGGCTCCCCAATCTGGGGGGATGCACCGGGGGGTGGGACTAAATCTTCCCATCGTCATGCATGCCATTGCCGCCCTCATGCGGTGACCTGTGACCTCTGACCCTGCCGATTCCCCTGACATGTTCCGGCAATTTCCTCCCCCACCCCCGCAAGGTCTCCTTGGAGGACTGGTAGACACGACCAGCTGACCCTGTTTACATAAGCTGGTGAGGAAGAACAGAGAAAGGAGTTAAAGAATCATCTCGTGCTTTTGGTTAGTATTTCAACAAGCCTAATTTATTACATCTCCTGCCCGGATGGCCTTGCAAGCTTATATCTATCCATTATCTCGTGTCAACCGGTTTCCGATTTCAGCAAAAGCGGTAATCTGCCAGCTTTGGGATTTGTTCCAAACAACCTATGTAATTCTCCACTTAGCTGAGAAACTGTAGTAGTTTATAATATCGAACACAAAATGTATTCACTAGTCAAAACACAAAAACACAACTTAATTAAAATGATTTAAAAATATAAACAAATGAGAGACAATTAAAAAAAATGACCAGGCTTGAGTTTCCTAATGATCCTTTGTCGAAATGTTTCTCTTCTGTCATGGGTTTGGCAGTGGGGTTGTCCAGAAACAGCATAATGACCCAAAAAGAGACGGATGTTATGAAATGCAAGCGAATCTGGATTAGTGTGAAGTGGTTCGCTGGTCAAATGTTTATGGGGACCCGTTAGTGACATGCTTACCGGACCCCAGGTTCTGCTTGGTCCTCGTTAGTGACACGCTTACTGGACCCCGAGTTCTGCTCGGTCCTCGTTAGTGACACGCTTACTGAGCCCCGGGTTCTGCTAGGTCCTTGTTAGGTTTACCAGGCCCCGGGTTCTGATAAAGCCCATTGCCCCACACACCCTAAAAGATCCCACGAGGCACTCCAGTTGTTGTTGTACGTGGGGAGAAGCACGTCCCCCCCACTCCAACCACCGCCATCTTCATCACTACATCCTGCCCCAGGCCTCGACCCCCCCCGGCGGATTCTCTGGCCCGCCTTCCTCCCCGCGTAGTCTGGTACCGGCCCGTTCCAGGATGTGCGCTGACCTTGCGTGCAGGATCACCCCCACCCCCCTTCCTCCGCCCTTATCTGAGAGGCCTTTGTCCCACACATCGCACAGACCGACCCCGCTCCGCTCTGATGGCCTACTGCCCTGTCATCGCTCTGGTCTGGCAACAGTGCTACTGTGCTGCATCTGTTTGCTCATTTCTCTCATTCCGCGTTCTCTCTGTCTCTCTCTCTTTCTCTCCCCTGTTCTCTCTTTCATGGACTATGTGCTCGACTAAGGCCCCATATTTGCTTGTGGAAAATTCAAAATTTTTCAAGGTCGATGTACTTATTTCCGCCTATAAAGTGATTAGAAACGTAACCGTTTTTGTGTACTACATCATGGAACACCTCAGCTACCCTGTGTCTCATCGGTGAAGGGATTACCTAATGCTCAGGTCTTTTTTACTGAGGCATTCTTATCATAAATGCTGCCCCTGCTGGTAACAATGGCCTGCTTATTAAATAAAAAAATAGAAAATTAAGATGTTGCTATACTACCCCATTCGTGTACATTCAATGCCTCTGTTGACTGTAATTTAAGTAGTTACAATGTAAAGTTTTTTTGTATTGCCATTTTTTCTGCCTAACATGAATATTTAGCCATTGTTATGACGTGCCGATGTGGCCGAGTGGCCGCCATGTAGACCACATCCTTCCAGAATGTTCTGATTTCCGCTTGGTGGTTCACACTTCCTGACGGCATGTTCATTGTTACCGTCATACATCCGTCTTGTTGCTGGCAGAACCTTGTGTTCCTCAACAGACAGCTAAATGGGCTGCATTTTTATTTTAACCTGTCATCACAATTAGTCTCATTACCATTTCACAGGGAGCTCATTAACAATCCAAGTGAACTGTGAGGTATCTTTCATCAGGTTAGACTGCTGTGATTAAAATTTTCTGTGAATAATGTCCCCGTTGAGCCTTCTGCTTACCTTTAGGGTACAACCAGAAATTTATCGTAAACTATGCTAAGAAGACTGTGGTCCTTAGTATATATGCTGAGGAACAGCGTGGTAGCATGTACAAACGTTTGTGCGTTATTGACAGACTTTTTAGCAAGTATGCGATAGCGATCAGCACTTTAGCATGCGTACTATTGATTAGCTCTTATTAACATGTGTGCTGTAAATTGACTTATTAGCATGTGCGCTATAGACAAACTCTTTAGCATTCATGCTATAGATCAACACTTTAGCATGCGTACTATTGATTAGCTCTTATTAGCGTGTGTGCTGTAAATTGACTTATTAGCATGTGCGCTATAGACAAATTCTTTAGCATGTATGCTATAGATCAACACTTTAGCATGCGTACTATTGATTAGCTCTTATTAGCATGTGTGCTGTAAATTGAATTATTAGCATGTGCGCTACAGACAAATTCTTTAGCATGTATGCTATAGATCAACACTTTAGCATATGAACTAGATCAGCTGTAATTAGTGTGAGTGCTGTAAATTGACAGCTGGTGATTGACAGAAGTGATTCAAAAGCACTTAACCATTGATATCTGCATACCATCTCTTTGGGCGGTTCTGTCGACAAGTTTGACTGAATGGTAAGTTGCCAAACCACTAACAGTTCTATATGTCTATGCCATATGCTACAGCAGTGATCACGATTTGGTGTGTCTGTTGAAAGCAAACTGAACCGCTCAGTTGAGTTACCCTAGAAAAAAACAGAAATTAATCAGTATTTGGAAAAGGAGATTTCACAAAAAACTTGGGCCATGCCAAATAAGCAGTCCTTTTCTGTAAGGAATCTGGCCTCTGTTTCCACAGCTACACACACTTAGCAGTCAAGCTGAGAAAAATGATCAAAATCGCTAGTCATCATTATGTTCCATTTATCATTTTCAATCTCTTCTCACCTCATACCTAGGCCTATAAATGTTTTTGTCATTCACTGTGTTTCCTGATGTTTCCACTAAGCCAACCAGTGGTGTGCCTTAACATTTAAGGCCATTTTGCAGTGGAAATACTTTGAAGTAAATATTTGCTGATCTGCTGACAGCCAAGGAGAAAAATGGAGGTTTTCCATGAAAGGAGGTGGGTCACACTTGCCCCACGACCCCACACTAAAGGAAGTCTTAAAGGGCCAAATCCCTCTTCTGCTATTCCAGAGAGTTATGTTTAAGTATTGCAGGGATCATTTTCTTTGACTGTGGAGAGATTAAGCAGATAAATGTCTTCTTTTCCATTGTGGTGTCATTATCAACAGTGAGCCTACTTGTCAATGGCTATGACTCTGCTGGATTTTTGTATATGCCCATTGCAGAAGGCTATGCAAAAAAAAAAAAAAAAAAAGACATTGTAACTTATGAAGGAAAGTTCTCCAAGTTCCTCGCTTTGCTCAGGTTCCTGTGCAATCCTGCAGGAATATTTTTTATTAACTTTAACATGCATATCAGGTCTCCTATGATGGTCCAATTCAGGCCATTTCAGAGTCTGTAGTCTGCTAAAAACAAGGTTACTGTGAGTGTTTACTGAATCACTTTATCATCTGAAGCTGAGTCAAAGAGGGAAGCAGGAGTTTTGCAGGTCTTCCATCTCCTATAGACTCTCCTCAGACTGAAGCTTGAGACAGCTGCTTGGGCCATCAGCCTTCTGCCGGGAAGCCCTCCTTTCCAAGCTGGTCAGGGGTGTCTGTTGAGGGCATGAAACGACACGGGATTAGGTGGCCTCTGATACCCTTATCCATCAAGATGTTTCGGTCAGGAGATGGGGCTTCTACCAGACAAAGAAGGCAATCAGATTACTCCCCGGCAGTCTTTGGGTTGCACGGCAGAGTAGAGTGTACTGCTCAGGCCCTCTCCTTGCATTTCTGAGTAAATCAAGAATGAAGAAGCAAGGATGATTTAACTGAAGGAATATCAAGGTATATTAGGTTCTGCAGATAAAGAGAAGGGAGTGTCACGGAGCTTGTGTTCAGGGCAAGGCTCTCAGCTGCAGGAGAAGACAACGATGGGGCAACCCAGTAGGTAGCTCTGACCCAGAGCAAATGACTTCTGCGGGCAGGGCCTCCTCTCCACCCTTTCCTCTCTTGGCCGTAGTTGTTACTATATTTATTTTCCTTAGCGCAAACCCCTTTAGATATCCTCCTGGTCTCATGCCATACATGACCTTCAGCCGGGACCATCAAGTGCATGTTTTGGTTCCTCGTTGCGGTTGTTTAACTTAGTTTTACTAAGGGAGACTCTGAATAATGTTGACGTTAGTGTGTGTGTGTGTGTGTGTGTGTGTGTGTGTGTGTGTGTGGTGGACCATGCAGGAGGCGGGTAAAATAGGTCAGGAAAGAGAGCAGGATAAATGACTACACTCAGACACCCATGGAAGTGTCCAGACACTCGATAATAAGGCAGTCTGGCTGGTTTTAAACCTTAGCCATAAAAATGTTTACACACACTCAGTCCTGTTAGCATGATCATTCTGTGGGAAAAAAGTGGCCCCACTCTGTGGTGGCCTTTGGGCTAAATAGAGGAAGTCGTCCTGCGCTCCCAACAGAAATGAAATGCTAATGGCCTGTTTAATATTATGGTTGCCAGGGGCTACTTTCCCACCATGCATGTTCTCAAATGGATGGCATTCCATTGTATTGCCTGAATAAGACTTCAGAAAATGGAGTGCGGTCTCATGCAGTCTCTCTCGTGAGCCTGCACCACTCACCCCAACGCAGAAAATCCGTCGGGGGAGTCGATGCCTGAAAGTCGAAAACTCATCTATGTGAATGTGTCTATAATTAGCAGGGTTTCCAGAGCCGTTCTGGTATTGGTGACGTTAAAATTCAGTCGTTATCCTCTGTGTGGGGAATGGACTATCAGCTGATGGGTTTCTGGAGCTTAATGTATGCCACGTGAGACTGGGGGGTGTGAAAGGAATCTACCATTTTTCCACTGGATGGTGCATGTCATTCAGTGTTCCTACATTTCCCGACATGACCGATCCATCCATCGGATCTCGTTATATTCTGACATCCCATATTCCGACAGCCTGTTTTCTGACCGCCGATTTTCCGACCGCTGCTCAGCCCAAGCCTTTCTCTGCGAGCACAGAGCATAAGGTAGACTGCTCTATGCAAACACACCCTTAACTAACTTAGCACGTACATATGAATATAGTGTGGTGACATTTGCAGCAAATGCGACTGAAGAAGCAGCACACACACTCACACACCCACGCACACACACTCACACACCCACGCACAGCCCTTATACTCCCAGAAGGTGATGATTAATTGTGAAGAACATAAGAATATTACCCGAACAGACGTGGTGTTCAAGAATCTGTCGCAACCCTTCTTAGGCCGTCTGTGCTCTCAAGTGGAGTGCGGTCTGATTATGTTGGAAAGACATGGCTGCTGGGTGGCCTGCCCTGACAGTTCCTGTGTCGGCTCGCAGCCACGCTATAGAACGAGCGATCGGAGGATGTAGGCTGCGATGCCTCCATCAGCCTAAATACAATTATGGGGAAAAGCAGATTGTGAAATGAACCTGAGTTGAACAAAAAAATACCCACCGGATTGATTTGATAGGGTGGTGTGGTGACTTCCTGATTAGTACTGTAGGTTAGGGTTGTGGGTTCGATGCCCATCTTTTGCTCTGTGTGATGACTTTGCATCTTATCGTCAGCCTGTCCAAATGCAATTAACGTGTTTCCAGTGATACGCTACCATCGCCTGCAAGGTGTATCGCGGCCTAGTACCCTATACAGCTTGGGATAGGCTCCACCCCTTCAGGACCCTGATCAATGCGGATTCCAAGTTCCAGTGGTGTCCTGTCTCTCTTCAGTGGGATAACAGTGTCGTGGTTGGATATGCAATTAAAACCCAATGTTCTGCAGACCCACTCTGGTATCTGTCCCTTCATTTGTTTGGTGGCAGAAAATTCAGCGGGGCATCCACACCGGTCAGCTGTTTTTAGAGGCTCCCTGTGGTGTGTACTTGATATGTTGAACGCTGTGTCCAATTGGCTTGCTGATGTCATGTGACGCATACAGAACAGCACGAGGTAAACTGCCTTGTGCTCCGGCTGACCACTTCATCTGTAGCTTTTCAAAAAAAATGGTTCAAGATATCGATTTGCCAGTCAGCTGCCAAGGGATATGTAAGCCAGTGAATAAAAAAATATACTAAAGTATACCCTAAAGCTATTTCTAGACACAGAACATGGCTGAAATTTTGGGTTACAAAAACTTTTTAAAAGATCAATAATCTGGTCTCAGCTCAGGATTAAGTGGTTTGGATCTCTGCACTAAATGGTTGCATGTGGAATCTGGCACTGCCTCAAGTAGTGATGTCAACATTCATATCACTGTATCCGAAAGATACACACAAACGCACACATACACACACACACAGGTGGGTCGTTGGAGCTGAAGCAACACAAACTCCTGCCAACTGCCTATAGCCTAACCCCACTACCACTGTGCATTACTAAGTGACTGACATCACCCCCCTCACCTCGATTAGAGCCCAGAAAAGTACTGTTAGGTGGCTACGCTGGTATTTCTGATCAGATCCAAGGATTAACGTGTTTTTTTTGTCCGGAGGTGACATCACCACACGAACTGCGGCCAATGACACCAGCCCCTGGGTGCTTATCTCACTGGCCGTACAGCAACCACCCATCTCATCTGACAGCTTTGTCTGTTTGGAAAAGTGCTGCGCTGTTGGCTGATGCCGGGAGTGGGGGAATTCCTAATGAAGCTGTCAATAACAACTGGAAAGCCGATAATGGCACTGTGTGGGCTCTCCCTCTTGGGACTCGGCAGAATGCAGTGAGCCGCGCTCTTGGGGGCTGGTTTCTGGCTCCATTTGAGTCATCAGGAGCTAGAGGAGTCCTGCAGAAAGTCAGCTTTGTGACACAGACGTGACACTAGAGGTGTGGAATCACATCCCTACAATCCTATGTTCAACTTGTTGTGTTGCTGCAGCGATTATCACAGCAAAGGGAATACAGTAGTGTGTACCTCTGTTGGTCATGGATCTGTATCTGCATCCGGAACATTGTGGGTTCATGTCCCATGGCCAGTAGGTTAATTGTATTACTGTTGGGCCATGGAGCAAAGCCATTAACTTTAACTGCTCTGGAGATGCTCTCTGACGACAACCTTTCGTTATTCTTATGTCACATTGGACAAAAGCATCTTCTAAATAAATGACAATGCCGGCATAAAGGAACATGCAGGCAAGTCAGCGTTCCGAACTTCAGTCTTAGATCTAAACAAGCCACTGAAGTAGCAGACTAAAGGAACTCCCGTCTGCCAGTCTGTTCGCCTTTCTCTCTGGCTGTTTGAATTTTGTGAGTGGTCAGTTGGTCTTCATTAGCCACGACGGATGTAAAAAAAAAAAAAAACAATAATGGAGTCCTACTGTGCCTCTGGGGTGACGGTGACTTGGATTAGAGAAATAGGGAAAGATTTGTGCTTCTAGGCCTTGTGGATCCATGAACAATTTGGAGTAGGTAACTCACTGGGCCGAGTAACTCACTGCTGAATTTGTGGTTGGGTAAATCACCATGTTTGTAGAATGGGAGGAACTCAAGCACTTCAAGGCCTTGTTAATCCCCCAACATGCAGTCTGAAAGCTTGTTTAGGAATTTATACTCGGATAAGTCACCATTTGCTGTTCTGCTTGAGAAACCCCCAAGGTCCGCACGGACGACGTGCATGGCGACGGCCACTGTTCCATCTTAACGTTCCAAAGAAAGGGACTTATGTCATTCGGATCACGCTCTCGGGGCATGAGGTGTCTGGCCTGTTTACAGAAACCAGCAGGGTGTGTTTACACTTGAATTGGAGGCCAACGTTTTGTGGTGGGTTGGGGAGGAGGGGCAGGCTGCAGCCTTGGGACACTCTGATTACTGTTAGAGAATGTGAAATGGCTTGTGTCAGGTTCCAATGAGAGAAATGAGGCTTTAAAACCCACACTCGTTGTGATGGTCTTGTGTTTTCTTCTACTTACCGATTTAAACCGCTTCCCACTGGATAAAACGTTATTGATTGACAATGGGTTGGACCAGCCACTGACTGACAGCATAGTCCAACCCCCAAGGGGTTTCAAATCCTCATTTCACTAATTCCAAGGCTGAAATATATGGTCACATACAACCACATCTGGCTGGAAATAAGCCTTATACTGTATGTTTTTAGAACACTTAATGAGCGATCTGTAATGTTACCATGTCCTGTCTGAAGTCCCAAATTCTTTCTTCGACCTTACGGCATTTTTACGATCTGAACAAGGGTCGCGTCCTTCGTACCTGCACGGTGTCAAGCGTGAGACGTAATTATGTAGCCAGCAAGATCCTTACAGTCTCATGATTTTGCCGGCTTTTTCATGTTTTGAGTCAGTGTCATATGACACTGGCTGCGTGAAACTAGGGGAGGTGTGGTGGCTGCTGGCTTGATGAACTCGAACCCTGTGGGCTATTCGAGCTAACGTGTGCTCCAGTAAAGTACGGGCAGCCAGTAAGTAGACTGCATTATCAGCATGAATTCCGGCGTTTTTGAAAAAGAAATATGTATCAAATGCTTATTTATCAGTACGATACGGATTAAAAATCACATGCACATCAAAGCTCAGTTGTTATTACTGTTGTTGTTTTCATATTAACTCACTGCGAAGGAGCACAGTATTTCTGCTGAGTGTGCGACATGTGAAAAGCTTTCCAGCACATATTTCTGTCTCCTCGATTAATGCCAGTGTAAGGGGAGATTTTAGCACATTTGCAGTGACAGGATTGCAGGCGGGCAACGTGTGCTGAGGGAATCGTTTCCATGGGGCTCCTGCGGGGTGAAAGTGTGAGCATTTGAGGAATCAACTCTTCCTGACTGTGTGTCCTCCGACACGGACCCCAGAATGACAAAGGTGGGGTTACCAGACAGAACCAAGGCTTGAACGGATGCCACATGGGGACGGTGGACCTCATGTCTTCTGTCAAAGACATTTGGGGTCCCATTGATCATGAGATCTCTATAATAGATACGCTCTCTGGTTTTGGAATGAATGCTTTGTAGGCCTGTAAGACGGCAAACCAATCCAGGTGACGTGTGGGTGGGCAGAGAGAATAAGGAAGATGGTGGACCACCAAAAGCAGCCATGTTGACTTGAGCAAGACAGGAAGAGAAATGAAGATGGCTGTGGGGCCTGTAGGTGGGGTGTATGGCCATACAGCCTGACCTTTGGGAAACTAGGTACCGGTAAATGAATGACCTCCTCACCCTGTCCCCCATCTCACTGCACTGGCACACCACTCTTTCCTGGACACTAGCCCTCCTTATGCCTGTTTGGCTGTACGGACCCTCATTAAACAGTCACTAATTACTGGTACCTGAGCTTCCCCTCATCAGCTCTGCCAGGAGGAACCCTCCGATCACCTGACATCCGGATAACGGCGTATTAGACTCAGTGCCTCGGTCGGAATGATAGCCACACAGATGTCAGAGCGCTGATGTCGGAACCAGTCTGGTAGCTCAAGAACTATTTATCGGTTATTCCTCATAAGACCCATGTCTGTCTGAAAAACTCTGCAGGATGCTTCTCACCCTGGATTATGGTCTGTAAACAGACCGTCTCCTTCGGGCCAGAGTGGGGCAAAGGAGCTTGACTAAGGCCAAGTCCCAGTCTGGTCGCCCTGATTAACAAAGCCTTAAAAATAACAGTCTAGAGCAAACAAATTGGCATCACTATTTTCTACATCTGTTACAGCACCTGGGCTGAGGGCAGCACGGAGCTGCCATGGAATCTTTCAGTTTCGATAAGAAGAAGACTCATTGGAAGGTCTGAGGAAAGCTGCTTGTTTCAGGTGACCAGCAGACCACTTAGATGATCCTGACAGAAGAATATTACGCCGCGTCAGTCTTGCACCTCCAAAGGTGAATAAACCATGGAGTTTGTGGCGGATCGTTCCAAGTCCCCATAGACCGGGGTGGGGGGAGGTTTGGTCTGCCTCAGATGGTCTTTAATGGAGGAAGATTTATCAAACAACAGCGCAATATTTTCATCACTTCCCTCTGTGGCATTGAAATTATAATTTATTTTGAAATATTAGAAATGCTAAAAGCCATAGATACTTTTTTTTTAATTTTTGTTTTCCTATTCATGCAAGATATGAAAATATGTTAGCCTGTGACATGGCACGTGACTTAAATAGTTCCTCAAACAAAATACAGCTGCTTCCTCTCCCGATGACCTTTGAGAAGCTGAGATGTACAAAATGTCCAGACAACAGTCCTCCCTAGAAGCGCGCAATGTGACAAATTCCTCCAACGTACAGATTTCATCGTCGCCGCGTCTATTTGCGTAATCCAGCTGTGCTTCGACCGTAGCAGATATATTTGGGCCTGACGTGGTCTCCAGCCATCGAGTCACGGAGCCTTGCACAGTGTTCACGGACCTCAGGATGTCTCTGGATCACCCAGTCGTTTTGGGTCCAGATCGGAGATCGGGCCCAGAAACGACCAATTAGTGATAGACAGAGTTAGATTCTAATATGCCGGGATTCTGGGTTTCTGCATGTGCAAATCCTCCCGTCCTGTCTGGGAGGGTTCGGATCGGTGCCTTGTGTGGAAGAGGACACAGCATTCAGTATGATGACCTGTTGTGGTTATTCATACCGGCATTTAACTCCTGATGCTACCAGTATATAGAGAGTGCCAGTTTACAATTCTTACTGGGAATAACTGCAAAGCCACCACAACATCAAGCAAGAAGCCAACTCTCTCTACTGTCTCTCCTCCAATCACAAGCAGAGAAATTCCGACTGCTGGCCCGCCCATTAACCCTTTCCAGACAAAGCACGACGCTTGGCTTATAATACCGCCGCCATATTTGTGCACGTGTTTGTATTTTTCTCTCTAGCAGCTTCTCAAAGGTCCAGCCGGAGCCGCTCAGTATGGTACCTGCCCGGGATGGTAGTCCGCTGATTGCCCACCAAAGGCTGCATGGTGTAGTCTCAACAGGAGCGTGAGCACCCAGCCAAAACATCCTAAGATCACAGAAACAAGGATAAGGTCTTCCCAGTGCCGCAGCGGGTGAAGCCCAAGCCTGTAGACGGTCGATGTGGCAGCAGGGATGGTGACTGCCAAGATTTAAACAGCTCAGCACTTCAAGGCCTCACTGAACTTTAGGTGGTGTCCAAAAAGCAGGCCCCAGTCATGCCATTCGGAGCTCCTTCCTGACCATTTCTGTGTCGTTGTTGATATCTGGCATCTGTTGCCACGTGGGTATCAGAGTTTCTCATTTTAAGTTTCTTCCCATTTCCATTTTTACCGTTAAAAAAAAAGTGTAGTGTCCAATTTTTCACCTCACACCACTCAGCATTTCAAGCCATAGGCCTGCTCCTGCTTGTCATCTTGTTATTGAATGGCACGTCCGATTTCATTCTGCCAGAAGAGTCCTTAATAAAGGAGGTCCTACTTCTTTGCTGGTTCATTCCTCTCCCACATTGTGTCTTTTCCATCATGTTATTGCTTAGGCTTTATTGATTCCGTCTCAGAGATCTATTCTTAATTGTTCGCTCGTTGCTTCATCTAATCCTCTTCCATAACCGCTTATCCAAATCAGGAGTAAGTCTGGAGGGGAACAAGTCCATCCCAGGGCACACAGTGTCACACACGCAACGAGGCACTGAGGGTAATATAGGGGCATCGATCCACCAGCCCCACGTTTTTGGACTTTGAGAGGAGACTGGAGCATCCAGAAGCTGTCATAAACACAAGAGGAACATGTAAGATTTACACACACTGAGTCAGAGACGGAAATCGAACCCACAGCCCTGGAGATGTGTGGCCTCAGCGCTACCTGTTACATCACACATGTCCAGACCTCAGCCGCTGTAAGGCCTTGGCTGTGAAGCTGTGAGTGACAGTAGCGGCTTACGAACAAAAAGGCTTACATCTGACAGGTTGAGGGTGTTGTGTCCATCTGACAGAAAAATTACCCATTGAATGTTCTGCTGGCACTCTTTTAACATTTCAATCTTGATCGGTGACAACTGCCATCTTTTTACTACAGTCAGTGCCCTGAAGTTCCTCTTTTGTCTAAGACAGTCCAGGATGCATAGTCTAAGGAGAAATATTGGGAAACGCGAGACATTAGATGGCATTAATCAGGAAAACCGGCCAACGGACGGCACAACTAAAACAGCTTTGCTTTTTTGCAGGTTTTTAAGATTAATCTGATTCAATGGATGGAAAGCATGCAACGCGGGCACAAACCCATGATGACAATAAGAAGGGATGTTTTTTAAAGGCACACATACAGCCAGAAACAGTCTAACACTCCTATTCCAGATCAGCCTTGAACGAACGGCCCAGATCATTCTGTGAGTTTGTTTGGGGAACTGTTCAGTCAGGCAACAGGCCAAAGGCCTTGTTTGGTCATCCTGACAATCATTTGGCCAGATTCACTGTTATAAAGCTCTAGGTCCTTCATTTTCAATAAAGTGCTGATTATGGTTATTGTTATTATTGTTACTATTTTCAGCACTCTTGGCCATGTGCCTTTACCTGAATGTATGGTTCTATACAATCCCAGTGGAAGCCATACTGAAGACTACAGGGATAAAACTTCCCTGATTTCCTTTATAACTCCTTAAAGCTGACAGCAAGTTTTGACTTCAGGGAGAAGTTTAAATGGTCTGACTGCTAGGCCCAAGAATATAAAAAGTCTTCACAGAAAGGCTTTCATGTGTAGCCAGATGCACGCTGAGAAACACTGCTTACTGCAGTGTGACATATCGGGAGATTTTTCCTTGCGTTAATAGTGCCAATCTACAGCTATGAAGGGGGCAGACAGGAAGGAGCAATTTAAACTTTTAATGTCGATTAATATTGGAAGCCATCAGTGAACTTCTCACAACCTCGTGGCCTCGTGTAAACATGGGCTTAAACGGGCCCCCCGGTCAAGTTCCTGCTAGTCAACACAAAGTATCAAAGTATCGAAAACACACCAAATCAGGAGGACAGGCTACTTTGTTGCCTTCTAGTCTTCTTCAGCATTGGAATTTGAAACAACTCCTTCACAATAGGTTTGGTCATGTAAAAATGTACCTGTTAATTGGATAATGCCATGAAATGAAATGATATGCTATTAAGTTCTTATAGGAGGTCAGGAGGATCCCAAAACTGCATGATGTAGAAAGGCATTTGTGATTTCGAGATTAGATTATTGTAATCTTCTGCCATTTGTCTGTCCGCCTGCTTTCCACGTACCTTCACAGATTCCCAGTGTGCACTCAGCCGGTACAGCATGGCTAAGTGTTTTTACTGCCACGTCCTCCTCACATTGGTTCCCTGTTCATTTTCTGAGTTGACGACACGTACAGAAACGAATTTAAGCCAACGTACTTAAAATCCTATCTTGATAATGTTTGGTTCGGTAGGTGACACCTGAATTGGCATTACTCATTCTGAGGATGTCGTTCAGGGATATCGGAGGCTGGGATTGTTATCAGACATCTATCAGCTTGCTCTGTGTCACATAACTCCTTGCTCCTGATCAGCGCTGTGACACTGACTACCCTGTGACAAAGACAGTGACACTTGCAGAGGACCGGGAGATGTCTCTAATAGAGCTCCCATTGTAATGAAAGCACTGGGAGAAGGCAAGTGCGGAGGGGGGGGTGATCGCAATACTCTGGGGTCCGAAAACAGGCACGAGGTCCAGAGATCCAGAGAAACAGGCAGCCAAGCAAAATCCAAGGCCAGAAGAGGTCCGAATCCAAAAAGACAGAATGTCGGCAATCACAACAAATCTGTAATCTGAAAAGTCAGAATGGGGGTAGATAGGCACAAACAGTCATACACAGAAGGCCATCATCCAAATATCAGGTAGGAGGCACAAATGAGCTACTGGGTTTAAATAATGCGAGGTAAACAAGGCATAGCTGGTTAGTATTCTGGGGGGGGGCTGGGGGCATGACACCAGCGTCATCACCGAATTTGCCAGCTCAAGTTTGGAAGTGATTTATGCAGATGGTGAATACAAAGGATACTATTTAATATCCATCCTTATAAAGTCTCAGGAAATAACTTTGTAATGTTTGCCATACTGTCTTTTTGTTTTATTGTTTCTGCTGGAAAATTATTGGGCAAATCGAGCAGATCTTAACACCAGACTCGTAGCAGTGATGGAGAAGGTATCCAGGCTAAAGAATTACTCTGTGCTTTCACAGAGAAGAATGCTGTTAAAACGCTGCAAACCCATGAAGAGCATTTTGAGACCACCTGATTTTAAAAATGTGCTTGACTAAATCAAACCTGATTGGTTGACTGAAAGACACTCTTTCTCACTGGGGTTTTCCTCTGACCTATGGGACACTCCACAACTCGATAGGCCGCTACATGGGGACGGTCACAGGAGAACCATGGCCACTTTAACACAGGGAGGATTTCTGGCCATATGGGGGGCGGCTGAGGACCCTCATTTGTCACACCGGCTTAAACACCTCTACTGGACCTAATCGGTACTCGCCTCTCACCGGGGGAAACGAACCGTCTCCATTCAGCCGTTTATCAGCCATGTTGGCCAGATCCTCCAGGCACTGCTGCCAATGCGATAAACGCCGGCTTAGCGGTTAGCAACCATACCACGTTCGGTTGAAGGAGACACAAAGTGAGAAGCGGGGAGGGGTAGGACCAACGAGGAATATTTTGGTCAGAAATATACAGTCCGGCCTACATTCCAAAAACTGCATGATGCAGAAAGGCATTTGTGATTTCAAGAATAGATTATTGTAATCTTCTGCCATTTGTCTGTCCGCTGGATGCCATTTGTCTGTCCGCTCTTACAACGTGGGCCCATCAGTCGTAAATACACTGGTTATTCCTGTCACCCCGTCGACCTGCCTCAGTGTTTTTCATTTCCAACCTGCCAGTCATCGTGTACACTGTCTAACTTTGCAGGCTGTAGGAATGAAGGTCCATCGTTTAACCTTGAGGATCCCTGGGGGGAGGGGGAGGACCCTCATCCAGCCTGCGGATGTCTGCCTGTCACCCATCACCCATCCCTTACGAGACACTTAGTTTCATAAACAAGTCACACGGCTGCCAAACACCCAGGTTTTAACTGCAGCATTTGCTTGGCAAATAAGTGAACAATTGAAGTCGTCTCAAATGAACTGGGCCGTTAGCTTAAGCTGCAGTTCCTCTAAACGGTTTTGTCTGGCCGTAACACTAATGGACTACTCTGTCTCTGATCTTGCATTTGTTAAATGGCTGTAATAACTTCAGCGAGTAGACATTTTGAAAATGTGATGGTAAAATGGCAGCTCAGCAAGCAGCTCCCAGTTGTCCCAAACTCCGGGGCCGGACACGGCCACAGCTCCTCGCCATGCGGTTCTTGGGTCGGCCCCTCCATGGTCCAAAAGCAGGCCGGTAATGTGTGCTTCAGGTGTCATCACGCCGGTCCTGAACCACTCTTACCTGATTTAAGAGCAGTTGGCCCAGTTTAAGTGGATGTGGCTGGAATGTTCTGTGATAAATCCACCCCCAAGCTCTGTGCTGTGAACTCAGCTGGACCTGATTACCGTCTGGGAGACACTGGTCTTTTGTCACCGTTTGTTTTGGACAGAGGCGAATGTATTAGTGTGAAAGTTAAGCCGCTGTAACCACTTTGCCAGGGGACCAAGGTCGGGGGGCCGTAAATCCTTCACTGGCCATTAAGTGACCCCCCCCTCCCCACCTACAGACCTTCTGCCTAGCACCTGTTATAAAATGGCTGCCATTGTTTGGAGATGGAAAGCAAATGATATGAAGGATCTTCTTTGTCCCTGTTTGGTCCCGTGGGTACCAATCACTGATGGGAGGGTGCGGACTCGAGGGGGGGGGCAGTGTGGGTGAAAATAGGTGGGGGTTGTGGCCACCCAAAACGCCATACGTGGTTCCTTCTCAAATCTCTTACTTCCTGAGCCACGGCAAAGATGGGTCGCGGCACAGATGGTGGAAACGAGGCCGTGTTTTGGGAAAAGCTGTCTTTGCTCAGGGCTACAGCTTTGGGCTACGGCAACAGGAGAAGGACAAAAAAAAAAAAAAAAAAAGAAAACGTGGGAGAACCTCCAGTGATCGAGCTGTTGCACTTCTGTCTGTGTGGGAAAAGGGCTTACGCTCCTAACCTCGGTATAAATCTTCTAAATATCCTCCACCCGGCTCTCTCACTGTTTTGGTGCGGAGTTTTGAATTGTGAGAATTTCTTTACTTATCTGTAGGTTAACTGGCATCTGAAGGCAGTAAAACACACTAAGAACCAAATACATACGGTACATACGTGAAAAATGTTTCGGAGTCGGTGATACTTTCTCCTTTTAATAACAGATTGATTTCAAATTAAATTCCTTAAAGCTGGTATCATTATCATACCTGACTGGCCCGGCGTCAGGGACTTGAATAATTACTTCTAATTTAATTAAGACTGCTGGCCTGGTGATTAAAAAGTGTAATATCTAATTATGTTCTCCCCAAAATGGATGACAGCTTTCTCCGGTCTGATCGGCCGCAGACACAGCTGTGGGCTCATGAGAGAGAAGTCAGCTGTGCTCAAACTGTCACGTTTTACCATGGGAGAGGGCGTCGCTGCTTCACGGTATGTCATTCGACCTCTGCGGCTCATCGACGTCCCGCGGCTCGCGATGATGATAGCCCGGAGGCTGCGGCAGGAACATCTTGAGGTGGTTAGACCCAAACAAGTCGCGGTTCGCCGAGGTGTCATCCCACAGAGTCACTCGTGCATTAAACGCAGAAGGGTGGAGCGGCCGACGGGGGCCGGGAGGCACCGACGAAGACCATGGTCAATTGAACGTCTATTGAAACCTTTTAATGGCAACCCGTAATGCTTCCTGTGTGTTTCTCAGCACTGCACCAAGAAACATCAGGGTGATGTTTAACTAGGCAGCCACACGTCACAATCCACATCGTCAAGTCTAAATAATGTAAGGTTTCTCCAGGGGTTTCACAGAAGTATACTTGACCTGGCTCCATTTAACAGTTTCTACTTTGGAAGAGCACCTTTCTATGGATAAAATTACACAATAGAGGATCTAATTGTTTTTGTCTGTTTCAGTGGGTTGGTCCAGGGGCATTTCGAGGTATCAGTAACAAAGCTGTTCTCAAAGAAAAACAAAACCTGATCGCGGCCTGATGAGTATCTCGTTAGCCGTATTTACTCGTCAAAAATGTCCTTCAGTTAAGCCCAGATGTATAACTGCCCTGGATACTTTTAATTTGCATCGATGTTTATACTCTTTCTTGTTGCTGTTTGTAACTGACTTGGATGCTATGCTTTAAGATTAGTTAAGACTACAGTGACTGGCTACTTTAAGTATACGAGTCGTTTTAATTTTTTTTTACCAGCACCACCTTGCAGGTCAGGGCTCCTGATTATAATGGAAAAACAAACAAACCCAGCCCTGTTTTGTCCTTCCCTATCCTTGTTTTTGCTTGGCTCTGCGGTGGGGAAAAAACGGCTATTGTGTGGGAAAACTGGCATTGCCTGGCCGCATTCGGATTTTGGGATGCGGCCGAATGCCGGAGAAGACGAGGCATAAACGTTTGCAGTCTGAATTTTGGTGATTTAGATACTTCCCCCGCCAACCCTCAAGGGGTGGGAGGACATTATACCAGCTCAATAAATGGACTTTGGGCCCTAAATGCTATGCCAGATAGAGTGCAAATTTCCGTGATTACTGCAAGCGATAGATTAATGAATCTATGGGGTGAGCGGACTGCCGGTTCTCCCGCTTTGGTTAGAAGGCCACTCTGTGGATTAGAGAGGCCCGGCCAGGTTTGTACCAGCAGGTACGCCTCGTGTTCATCTGGACAGGTGCCGCTGATGTCCCTTGTGTGGATCGGCGGCAAACGGCCGAGCTAGGAAATCCACGGGGATATACACTTTCCAAAAGGCCGGTGCCATTTCCGGATGCATGCACAGATTAGGCCGGCTGAAAAGCACCAACTCCGCTTTTGAAAACTGCCCGAATTGCTCGCCGCAGAACATTAATGGATCCGAGGCTCTTGCATAAATAAACCAGTTATATTATTCATTTGAGAATAGACGCAGTTAAGAACGGCTTATTTACACTGCTGGTCGTAAGCCCAGTTCCTAGGGCCGCTAGTGTGGCGGTGTAATCTTGGGTGTGGCTCATGGGGATCGCGATGGCTCACGTCACAGAGGCTGGCATTTAAGGTCGTCCTACTTGTGACATAACATCTTGGCCCAGGAGATACCAAAGTGGGTGGAGGAGGGGGACACGTCGGTGCCATCTTGCAGGGAGCGACTCTTCCGCGTCTCTGGTCGCTTACCCAGCATTCCACTGTCTCAGGTAATCCCAGAGGCAGATGACTACAGTAACAGGTATCCCACATAAGCTAATTACCTGAAGCAGAACGACCCTCCACGATGGTGTTGGATCTCACTTTGGGTCCGGGAGAGCAGATGGCGTCTGTAGAAATGAATTAAAAATAAAGCATTGATTGCGACGAGCAGATGGGCGCTGCGAGGTGAAAAAAAAAAAAAGCAGAGCAAAACCAACAACAAACAGAAACGAAGAGGCCGCACGAGGAGAGGATGTAGCTGTGTTTATGAAGATGATGGTGCTCTAAGAGGGGGCTAAGATGGGAAGGGCGACAGGCACAAGCTATTTCTACGGAGGCTGGCAAAGATTATGACAGACGGAACACGTGACAGACAGAAATCTGTAACTTTGTCTACTCCAGTCTACAAGGGCTTATTCATAAGCTCCGCCTTCGGCCCCTCCCCCCTACCTGCCACCACTCCCTCCCATAACAGACAGTCTGTGCCTCCTAATTCAGTTTACTTTCTTTGTGACGGTTTGCTCCATGTTTTCAGGGACGGCCGGGTGGCCATTGTTGCCTGAACCTCCAGGCCATTTGTATTCTGGTCCTCATCCGGAGCAGCTGCCCAGAATGGATGCTGTGGGCTTCAGCCCACCCCCCAGCAATGCCCCCCCTTCTCTCCCTGCACATTGCCATCCATATGGCCAGAGCTGCTCGCCAATGTTGTTCCCGGTGCCCTGCCCCTTCGGATTCACTAGTGAATAACAGCATTATGTGCCCTCTGTCTCTCCCTCCCTCTCTCTGTCTCTGTCACTCTCTCTCTCTTTCTCTCTCTCCCCCTCGCTCTCTCTCTTTCTCTCTCTCTCAGACTCTATGTCTCTCTGTCTCTCTGTAACTCTCCCTCTGTCTCTCTAACTTGCTCTCTTTGTCTTTCTCTCCATCGCTCTCATTTTTTCTCTCTCTCTCTCTCTCTCCCTAAGCTTGCTCACCTACATCTCTGCATCTGTCATGTTTGACTCCTGGAGGGCTCTTTGTCACGATGGATATCTGTACAGGAAGCCTCTGGTAGGCAGGGCAGACAGGGCACCGCAATGCCATCCTCTTTTATCACCTGCTTCCTTTGCCCACCATCACCCACCCACTTTGACAGATAGATGGATGGGTCACCTGCCTCCTTTCCCCCTGCACCCCCCATACTCTCAGACTCTCTCCCACCCACAGATTTGAAGGTCCACAGGCAATAGCTCAAGATCCCTAATCCACTTTTCTGAGAAAAGTTGGTGAACTTTCGGACAATGGCAAGTACAGATTTGCAGTTCTGCACCGTCTCTAAACTGTCCTCCCTGAAAAACAGCAGTTTCTCCATCTGAACCAACTAAGCTGGAGCAAAGCACAGCGTTTGCCCGGGCTAATGTTCTCAGTTATAAGCAGATTACACCGTAAGCACAGTGAAATTCAGGTCTAGCACAACATGAACACAGGCTGAAGTAGGACATATTGCACTGTAAGTAGATTGTGATACAGCGCAGCATGAATTTAGTCTGTGAGACAGCACAGGGTGAACACAGGTGGAAGTAGAGCCGAGGGTGTGGCACAGTGTGAACAGGTTTTAGTACAGGTGTCTTTATGACCAGCACGGCTCATTGTTTTGGTAACTTCTTAGCGCATAGACTGTACCTCAAGCCATGGAATCACTGCAGCTTCAGTACCTGCAGCTCGCTCTGGTGTTCCTAGGGATTTGCCTGAAATCAGAGACGCCGTTCATTAATTGTGCTGAGCAAGGCAGCCGGGGAACTGAACATTTCCAGTTCCGTGGTCAATCAGCCCAAGAAGTGTCCGTTCTCTGGTCTCCCACGTGGGCTGGAGGGCAATATTGATTTTGGCCATCTGTTCTGCCCATCAGCCTTCTGCAACCTGTGATGATCCCAAGGCGATTCTCTGACACCCTAAGGCATTAGCTGCTGCCTAAGTATTCGGTACAACACAGTCTTATTGACGTGTCGCTGTTCTTCTCATGTTGGCTTCGTGGGTAGCAGGATTGGGTCGTTGAATTCTGCCCCTGCAGTGCGTTTGTCCAGTTTGCATGTTCTCCCGATGCCTTCCAGAGGCAATTCTCAGTTTTCCCTGTTCATACAGCTGACAGTGTTACTAGACTGCTTAAGATTGTGTACCCCGCTGAAAGGTTCAATAGCAGGTCCTCGGCATAAGCAACTTTCACTCTGCAAGGTTAGGTCGTTAACTGCTCTGGTAACTGTACTCCATGGTGGTGACAGCATATGCTAATAGCTAGACTTAGAGCTCCCATGTCCATATAAGGAAGAACCCTGCTTGGAAACAATGGCATTACTGGATAAGCCCGTTACTTTGCACAGAAAGCCCTTTTAACAGCCATGGCTCAGCTAGCTTCCATAATCCCATGGAGTGTGCATCCTGGGTGTGACAAAGTCAATATGCATTGATTCCCCTCCCATTATCCTCCACCCCCGAGTCCCCAGCTGTCCCCAGGTCGCTGCACTACAGCGCATGTCAGCCAGGAAGGGCGTTTGATTTTTTCTTTTGGCTACAAACACACATCCTTGAACTCCCGAGATATATGTCTGTCTCATTGGGACAATAACAGGATGCTCATATTAAGCCAGGCGCTATCAATTACATGTACGTTTCTAGGAATGCGTCAGTGGGTGTGTTAGATGAGGGATGGTATGATTTTAGGGCTGACTCTCTACGGCCAGCGTCAATCCAAATCATCCTTGTTTACCATTATTAAACAATGCATCTCAAAGCTACCACTCGTGAAGTTTCATCCATCCGTTTCCATAACCACGTGTTCAGCATAGTGTCACAGTTAGAATGGAGCCTATCTTAGGAAAGCACAGGACACAAGGCTGGGGACACCCTGGACGGGATGCCAGTCCACCAAATGTCACAAGGCTGGGGACACCCTGGACGGGATGCCAGTCCACCAAAGGTCACAAGGTTGGGGACACCCTGGATGGGATGCCAGTCCACCAAAGGTC
This sequence comes from Gymnarchus niloticus, assembly GCA_009936485.2. Classification (NCBI taxonomy): domain Eukaryota; kingdom Metazoa; phylum Chordata; class Actinopteri; order Osteoglossiformes; family Gymnarchidae; genus Gymnarchus; species Gymnarchus niloticus. The sequence goes on from JAACJT020000038.1 coordinate 3,472,958, forward strand.
ACAAGGCAGGGGACACCCTAGATGGAATGCCAGTCCACCAAAGGTCACATACTCACACACAACGGACAATCATTCATCAAAGCACAGGTAATCCACATAACTGGAGCAAGGAGAACAGGCAAACTCCACGCACAACGAGCAGATGAGGAATTCACACCAGCAACCCTGGATATGTAAGTCTCCAGTGGTACCCAGTGTGCCACCAGACTAATCATGCCTGAGTTTATAAGTATGAAGTAAATTCTTTGGATAAGAGTGTTGGTTAACCTCATAATCAATCAATGAATCAAAGCAATGAATAATCAAATTCGTTTGAATCTCATGTCTTGCCATCCAAATTCCTCACATCAGGCATCCTGTCCTGAATTCCCCCCTTCTCGGGGTAGTTAGTCTGACGGGTGACCAGCAATCTTGGTGACTGTCCACCTGTTCTTTGTGGACTTGGTCCAACTGGAGGTGTAGTTTTGGAGCACAGCTGCTGAGCAGCGTAAGGGCAGCTGCGTTGCCCCAATGGCACAGTTGCCTTGGCTGACACAGAGAGGCTCTGTGGTCAGAGGAAGGGCGGCTTGTGTGGATGGCGCCAAATTAAAAAACAACGGCCATGAGGAAAATAGCTCCTCGGAGAATGATTTGGTCACCGTCACGCCGAGCAGTGACTCCTTCAAAGCCGTCCTTCGCTTGACCGTGGGAATGCTCTGTGTTTCCCGCTCTCGTCTATGTCGTCTTAGGATGGGCACTGGGAACATGAGCGTTTTCCTTTCGGGGGTGTGACATCACATACAGCACGTTGCGAAGATGGGCCCCACAGCACTCAGGTAAATAAACAGACGGCACGACGACCAAAACCTGGACACTTGCATCTCCAAAGTCTGCAGATTTAAAACCTGTGAACGGTACTAAAATCTAGACCGAGGGACTGCATGACTGTAAACCGACTGAATGAGTAGATTCTTAAGGCCGCAGTCGGTGACCTTGACATGTAGGTCAGAAGGGTGAAGATAGGAAAAGGTACAGTTGTGTTATGCTCTTAGCATGGAAATAGCATGAGGGACCCATGAGGAAATCATGGACTTACAGTCAGAAATCTGACGAGAGACAGTAGCCTGTCTAGAATCTGAGCCCAAGCAGAGAACGGACCCTGGACAACACCAAACTGATTGGGCTCTGTGTCTGGAGAGTAGAGAATGTACCTGGACCCTACTTCAAATCAGGCCTACTCCTCAAAGATCTCTGATTAAAATGTCCTTGGCAGCACTAGTGCAACTCTTTGGCTGAGCGACGAGGTGCTTCTACAGTAGTGGGGGTTTGTACACGCTAGGGCTGAATTATCGCTGCTGTCTACACTAGAGACACTGGCATCAGGAGCATCAGAGGTATCTCCCCAGTTTAATTAAATTCCTGCTCTATCTGTGCTGGCCAAATCACTCCAGGAGCCGCCACCGTTAAATCCATCCGATCAATAAATCAATATAGTAAGTGTCTACTCAACTCAGTAATTACTGCTCTGGGTTGGAAAAGGCCTTGCAGTCATGTGACCTTCCAACCAAAACATAGCCATGAATATGATGGCTGAATTTGAGAATATCACGGAATGCTAATGGTTTGGAGCTTCAGTGGGTGGTACTGTGGTCTCACACCTGCAGAGGCACAGGTTTCATTCCCACTCCCGGCTCCATGTCAGTGGAATTCTCACGGTATCCCTGCGTCTGTGTGTGTTTCCTACTCCAGTCCGAAAGCACACGGCTTCAGAGAATTTGCACCGAAATTGGCACAGTGTGGTCACCCTGCGATGTACTGGTGCCCCTTCCTCGTTTTCCCATGGCGTGTGTGCTCAGGTCCAGTGCTCCAAGGCCGTCCTTTGTCTTTCACAGAGGGACTGCTGATGGCCAACCATCTGCATCCTTCGGTGTTGGTGCAAGTGTTGACTCAATCGTGTGAGGCATGCACTGCAGGCTTGAGTTCTGCAGCCCTTCCTGCTCGTGGGATGGTCCTCGGGGGAAGGTGCAGGAGCAATGTGACCTAGGAGTAGGGTGCGATGCCAATGGTACCCCGGTATCAGACGTGAGAGTGACATCACAGCCGCCCAACCATCTTCCCCTTCGGTAACAGCAAGCCAATCATTCTTGATAACAGCCAAATTCTGTTCCTCCCCACATATCTGGATATTGCCTGCCTTGGGGACCATCCAGCCTGGAAGGGGTGACATCATCGATGTGGCTGCGAACAAGATCCTTGAGGATCAGAATGATGAGCCGGCTCACAGATGACGGACTGACTATAGTTGGGTCTTTGATTAGATCATTTGCATGTTTTTCGCTGCTCTGTATAATGGTAGCCTGCCCTAGTGGACGGGCAGCAAGTTGACCTTGAATTCCCAGAGGTTTTTTTTCTCCATGCTGAGGAATTCTCAGTTACTCTCCTCCATTGTCATCTGACACTTTCCTTTCTCATCAATGCACATTGGAATTACCACGCACTCCTGTTAAGTGACGCGGGGCAACTGTGATGTGAAAGGCACTATAAAATAAGCAACCTGAAGTCTGCTGGGGAGGGGCTTCCTCCTCTAACCGACAACTTCTTACGTGATTTTTTTTTTTTTTGTCTTTTCTCTGCAAAGGAACGTTAGGTGCTAGAAAACAGTTGCATTTCTGGACTCTAGACGCTGCGTTCTGGAGTTGAACCCAGGTCATGAGACACTGTGGTGCGTCAGTGGTGCAATGTACATGAAACACTGCTGGTGCAGCTTCATTATAGCGTGTGACAGGTCATGTGGTGAATCCTCCATCCTGGTCGGGCTCATATTTTGGATTGCGTTTGGTTTCAGCTTTGCTGCTGTTAGATGCTGACATTCCCACTCATCCCCACGATCCCTACAGGGTGGTCAAACTGAGCCGGGTTGGAGGTGGGGGGGACTAAAAGACCCTCACTTCCTCAGCTTCCTGTGCGGTGAAAACCAGCCCTTCTTCGGTGTCGCCAGTCACGTCGCCCAGTGACAAATGGCCGCACAGCTGGGGACACATGGACGAGGCAGGCCTCACTTCCTGGGGGTGTCAGAAGTATTGCCATTGGATCAGGGGAAGGAAATGGCCTGCCGAAAAAAAGGGCTATAAAAATAAAAACAATAAAAAAACAAAACAAAGACCAACTCTAATGTGGCTCGATTTGTTTGCGAGTAATTTGAATTTGAGAAAGGTACAGCATCTTTTTTCTCAGAAAAACTTTATCAAATTATGCCAGATTTTAAAGAGATTGCATTAATCCTGATGTTCAAATCTGCATGTTATGTTACAAAAGCACATACTCCAGATTTGTGATCTTAGATCCTGTAATATTATCTCGAAGACATGCTTTTGTAAGCTAGCTGTGCTGCAAAGAAAAAAAATAAAAACAGCGCTACAATCTAAGTTTTCTTCTGGTGGCCTGTCATCCGGAAGAATCCGAAGTCCCACGGAAAACTTCCAGAGCCCTCACGACGGTCTTCGTCCTCCGTAGGAATGCCTGGAATGCAGTCCCATTTCCTCTGCGCTGAGACGTGCGAGAGAGACGCTGAGGGCTGATGGCCTGCCCCGACAGATCCACAAAGGCACTGTTAGCACTTCATTCTTTCGCTCGCCGTTCCGTGACTCACGGCCCTCTCTCCGCCGAGTCGGGAGACCGTGTGTTGCCTCGATGGCCGTCGGTGCCTCACAGATGCCGCCCATGCCTTGGAAGAACTCGACGAGATCCAGGTGTAGATTACAAGTCAGCTTTGAGTTGCATGACGGCGGCCATTGTCGAGAAACTGGAATATGCTTACCCCCATCCAAAGAGCTCCTGACATTTCCTGTAACTCCAAGGTGTCGGCTTGGAGTCGCAGGCTGTGATAAGAGTCTGCTTAAAGGGGGACTTTCTCCAGAATATATCTGTGACAGTCCTAAGACATTCCTGACTGAAATTTCCTGGGTAGCGTCACAGTCCAGGCATTCTGTATAAATACACATAGTATGCAGTGAAAAAATCGGTATTTTGCTAAGTCTGGCCTGAAGTCTGTTTGTTTCAGGGTGTTCGGGGTTCACCGGTCTCCTTCAATGAACACGTTTAGTCCATTATCACCACAGGCCCATTCTCATGTATGGGGCACGTGTCTTTTTACGTTGCATGCAAATTTGGTCAAAATGACCGTTGACCGCGATCAATGAAAATGCTAAGTCTGGACACTGCCAACGCACCACTAACCTCGTGTGAATATCCTTCCAGGACCATGTTGGTAAACGAGACCACACATGGGAAGGCGGCCCCACCAACCCCCCCATGAGGGACCCACACATTAAGACTGACCCCACCAACCTTATCAGCCACTCCCATCTTCTGAGAACGAGTCAGGGCTTCTGCTCAGCAAGTGACTGGGGGGGAGCAGGGGTCATGCCCCTGGACATGGTGGCTGGTGAAGATAAGTCGGGGACGGCCATAGGCACTCAGCCCTGACCAACAATCCCCGCCTGGGCATCTGGAGCCGTCAACCCTGCTTCGGGGGGGTGAGCCTGAAGATTTCCTCACCCAAATATTTCGAAATCCTTTAAAGTTGCACATCCTACCATCGAGTTGCTCTCAAACGAAGTGTGGTTTGGTCGGACTCCAAGTTTACCTCAGGATTTATGTTCTCCATGCGATTGCGTGTCACATTATATCAAACAGCTGTTTGTGTCTTTCTCAGACCTGCTTATTCAAAATGGTGGTGGTGGTGGTGGGGGGGCGTGTCCCAGTAAGGGATGCCAGTTTAACGCTGGGCACGCCCAGGCACGGTCATTCAATAAAAGCTGCCTCAGCACACCTGCATTTGGAAGGGCGAATTTCCCGAGTCTCCAACATGGTTTTCGGAAGAGCTGAGCGCAGATCACAAATAAACAGAAGAGCACTCGGGCCCACTTGCATCAGCGCTCACTCGACCTTCGCAAGAGTACTATCAGGTGGGACACCTGTTTGTCTGTTTCGCTTTTATATCTTCGCGAATGAGGTGGACGCACCTGGAGAGAAAGACCTGAAGATGTAAATCCGTCAGCGACGCCTCGCCGTCCGGGTCGAATCCTGGGATTCGCATCTTCATGATAAAAGGATGGGAAGAAAGAAAAAAAAAACAAAGGTGAGGTGCATCTAGCTGAGGAATGTCAGTTCTCGCAGAGCACTCTGAAGGAAATAGCAAGCTGATTAAAATTGAGTGCCATACAGACCCCAAAAGACCTCATATCAGAGCGGAGGTGACAAATTATGCATTAAGGTAATGTCACGGAGTAATGGGAAAAATTTATTGTGGTCTGGAGATCCAAGACCAAACGAACCCTAAAAACACAGAATGAATCATCAAGGATTCACAGATAACGGAATGCATTCTTCTGAGGTTGTATCTGTCGCCTCACCCTCTCTCTGGCCTCTTATCAAACTCGGGAATTTACACAAATGGTGGTTGGCGTTCCACAACGAGCCTCGTGAGGGGCCGTTGCGTGTGGGAGGACTCTCGGTTACCTTTTGAGCCGTGTCCACCGTGGGGTACAAAGGGTGTTAGGGAGGGGGAGCAGGGTAAGCTCAGGGTCTACTTCCTCCACGGCGGGAAGGATGCGCTCAGGCAGGGAGAAGGCACACATTTCTGGCACTTCCTGTGGAAGTGTGGGAGCGGAAACAGTCGCACAGATTCCAAACGGCAGACGTCAGTGGCGTTTCCCACGGACACGCCTCGTGGGCCTATGGCTGGCGTGCGTCTAACTAACTTTCGGTCGACTGGGAAGGTGAAAAACCAACGAAAACCAGCTGGGATCCGGTTTTCTCACCTCAGGAAGGGAGCGGTGCAGCTGGTCGGCAGTACCCTGCAGCTGGGAGATGGGCCCACGCACTCTGTGGGTAGATGGGGACACAGGTGGCAGAGGTGGTCACGATTCAGTGGGATCAGAATCAAGGCTGAACCCACGCTCAACAGCAGAGCTCCGTCATTAATCTGAGCCACCTTAACGCAGACAGACCACGAGTTTCCTTATCATGCCACCACTAAGCCGCTCTAAGGAGGCCTCAGGTTCGAACGATGGAATCTGCATCGTGCCCTCACCTCCCAAACGAACACGTGGCACCGTAGTAAACACTCGACCGTTGTACACGGAGCCTCCGCTACATGCCTGGGCCCCTGACGTCCAGGCTGGGCCACTCCTGTTTCATCAGCCCCGCCCACATCTGTATGTAATCAAGGTGTCTGGTAGGATCAGAAATAATAATAAGACTTTTCTTTCAGCTGAGTTCACTGATAGCTGAGATCCTGAGTGAAAGTTATGATTAGCGTAATGGTATAATTATTACTATTATTATTAATTATAATTACTGCCTTTTATCAAGACTGTAGTATCATTGCTGACCAGCAGAAAGATCATCTTTCCTAATGAGAGGTATTGTCATTGTTTCGAAGCAGGCATGGCTGTTTGTCGATCCATCCATCTCCTTGCTGCATGCCCTAGGCAGGGTCTGGGGGTCTTGGGGTTCTCCATGGGGTTCCTTCAGGTATTCCGCAGTGGAGTGGTGACCCTAATTTTGATAAAGGGGGGTAGACTATAAACGTATGGAGAGGTAGATCTGACAAACTTCCAGTTGTGAGCCATAAACCACCAAGACGCCCCCTCGCCGTAAATTCCATATTCAGAGGGTATTCTAAATTTTATTTGTTTTTTGCTTTTGTCAGACAGGCATTTTTTTTTTCAGTAGTTCACTCACATACCATAAGCCATCAGAACAAATCTCTGCAGTTTCTGCTAGCCGCAATCCCTGTGGCGTCTGCGCTCTAGCTGCCTGCAGGATGCGCTTATCTGTGCGAGATTTGGGCCTTGTCTACGTGTATGCAGCCTGAGCATCCATAGCTGGGATGCCTCGGGTTCAGATGTTTACAAACAAGGAGGCTGTTATCTTTGCCACGTTGTGGACGTGGAGGGCCTCACCCCCCCCACCACCGCCACTGTGCCGTACAGGAAGAGATAGAAGAGACACACAACTGTTCATGTGGAGCGAATTTCAGTCCAAAGTGTAATGATTTGAGGAATGAGTGGATTTGTACCTCATCACTCTAACGAGCCCTCCATTAAGTAACCCAATGTAAGTTATAAGCTGACATACCAGATGTATGCTGGGCTAACTCTCCGCCTGGCGTCTGTTTACCGAGTCTCCGCCAGCTCGACCCCACGGATTCTGTGGCCTTATTTAGCTGCGTTTGTACTGCGCGAGTCTGAACACACGCCTGTACCCTTGTTTCCTTGCCCGGTCACCCAGGTACACATTTCACTAACCTTTAAGGACCTAAGAAGCTTCCTGCATGAACTACCGTGACTGAAGCCTAATGGCAAAACGAAGGCTGTCAGTTTCTTTCGTTTGTTGTCAAATATCCACAGCGTTTCGGCAGTTTGGTTCTTGGTTCAGAGTTTCTGCAAAGATACAAATAGAAATCGGGGGGGCGTTTGTGAAGACAGCCCCTTGCCTCGTGCACACGCGGTGGCATGAAATCGCACACGCGAAAGCGATGACGCAACAGCTGACACGGCAGGCCAGGGCGTAGGTTGTGTGTGTGTGTTTTTTTTAGCATGTATATATTTTGCTCTTCCTGGAATTTGTAGCTGAGCAGTCAGCATCACCGATGGACAGAAATGACACGGCTGCAGGGTGGCTGCAGCAATGCATAGGTGGTTTCCCATCCATTGCTATTTAAAGCACAAATAAAACGTTTTATTAACGCTAATTCAGAGCACATCATTTTGGAGATTCTTACACATTACTTCCTCTCGACAATTTTCCCTTCAATTTAAAAAGTGCGTGATCGTAAAGCAAGCAGAAACGTACATTGTCCTTAACACATATTTGTCCAAAATGTAATAATCTGATTTCAGCAGCTGTTTCACTGGAGAGCTGAGCTGCACGGCTGCAGAGGCGATAGCCAGGCCTGAGTGAATTTAGCGGGATGTGTGTTTGCGTCTTCAGATGAACAGGATACGGGGCGGACTCACAGAGCGAGCCCCTCTCACCCCACGTCTGCTGCTGTTTAATTTGGTCTCGCTTTGTGTAATCCGTGGGTCCCTCCTTCCCTGCGACAGGCTGCCAGAGAATAACAGGGGGAAGGGCAGGAAAAAGAGAGGAAGGAAATGAAGGGAACTAAAGGATGGCATATAGAAAGATGGACACATGGGAGGAAACAAGGGTACGGGTCATTAGTTCGAACGAGATGTGACGAGAAAAAGAAAGGATAGTGTACCAATAGGTAAATCTGGAATTGCATTTAGCAAGGACAAAAAATCTGCATATGACGGAAATATTCACAGTACAACCTTGGTCTGGACGTATCTTAGTGTCCAAGTGAATGAATCACAAGTCTTCATTTACTCAAATCCCATTTAGACACCTGCCGCAGTTATTGTTTGGCCCAAGAGGAACGAAATAGTCACCAGCTTACCTTCTGCACAGACTTAGCTAATCTGTCGCAAAGTCCTTTTCCTGAGCTCAGACCTGAACCTTTCCCTTTCGAGATCTCACAGCAGTGAAAATTACACAAAACCCGGCCTGAGGGGAATCTCGAGGTCTTAGCGCACGTGGCACGGCGCACGGCGCACGGTTTTTTTCAGAGGTGATTCTGGCCTGTTAATCCAACTGGATCGTTTAGCTAAGAGACGGCAGTGCTGATCCTCCGGAACAGGAACCGTTAGCTCGCAGTGTTACCAGTACTCTACCCAGAAACCCCACAGATAACTCCTCGCACGGCGTCGGTCTAACGTGAGAGACGATGAACACATTCCGGGTGGGAAAGAAACTGTTCAGGTGTGATTGAGGGGATCCAGCATGCATTTCCTTAGATGTTTCTCAGTCGTAGCTAAGAGTTCTAAGATCTGTTGCGATGTGCATCGTGTGCCCCCCTTGTGTGTGTCTGGACCCCTCAATGATGCACCACCATTAACTCGTGGGACTCCAGGGGGAATTCCAGGGATGCTGGTGCCTAATCTCCAACCGCACTCAGATGACCGATGGTTCGAGTGAGGAGTCAGCACTCTCAGTGTGCACATGCGAGTGTGGTAGCACCAGGCCTCATGGGCTCAGGCACCTTCCAAGGATGAGTCTGCAACAGCACTGGGCCCAATCCTGCACCAGCCAATCAGATGAGAAGAATATTGGGTACCAGAGATTGTTTTGATGCACCTCATTCTGGGTAATCAGAACACTGTAAAGGACTTAAGCATTAAGAACTATTAACACAGCTGATTTACAATTACCTCTGGGTGGGATGCCAGTGACGAAGTGGGAAATTGGCTAATTTTAAACATAACTTGGGTCGAAAACAGATTTTCACAATATGGGAGGGCCGAGCTTATGGGCTCACGGCAGCGTGCATCGCGGGAAAGGAATGGATGACTCGGTAATCGTGAACCATGCCGCGACATTGACGGATGAGCCTGTAAGAGCATCAAATAAATCAAACTGCAAGGTCACCTCTCTGTTATCCTCTCACGATGCAATGTCCAGAGGGTTCCGTTCATCCTGGAGAGAGGTGAGGCTGGATCTGATGAAGCGGTCCGACTGCAGTATCACCTACATGGCTTACATTTACCTTAAAACTCCACAGCAGCTGTGTCAGAGTCAGGCAATAGTTAAACAGGTCCGCTAAAGACGCCATTGCTGTCTGAGTACGCCTGAAATACCAAGCTGAAAGATTTGGCTAAATGTTAAAAGGTCTAAATGCTAAGAAGGCTAAATGCTGAAAGACTCAGTTCTAAAGGCTATAAGGCTAAATGCTAAAAGGCTAAATGCTGCAAGGCTCAATTCTAAAGAATATAGAAGCTAAATGCTTAAACACGCATGGTGTCTCTTCTCGGTATGAGAACCACTAATACAGAACACAGATGCAGAGACTGAGCGGAATGTGAAAGTAATACAGTCCCAGGCTGCCAACGGTGTCTTACCATATAAGACTGATAATCAGCTGGGCGTCGTGTTATTTCACTATCGCACAGATTAGCATTTCTGGGATTGGGCAGGTTTGGGCCTCTAATTGCCATGTAAGCGTGTTTCCTCTCCCCCGTTGACGTCTCTGCCTCTGTGTCCATGGTAGAGAAGCAAGCGGTTTTCTCCAGAGAATGGGAAAGCCGACATAACTTAGTCCATTTTGTGCCTGACAAAAAAAATTCAGTCTTAATAATAAACAGCATATTAAAATGATAACACGTTACGGCGACACCTACGCAGATAGAATTTTGCGGTCTCCATTATACCGAAAACTATGATGTACAAAGGCGTTTAGGATTAACCATTAACTTTAAACTTGATTTCAGTGTTATCTTATCAGTTATAGAGCCAAAGAGAGTGCTTAGCGATTCTGTCTATAGCGTATGGATACTGTGATGTTTATTCATCCATCTATAACTGCTTGCCCATTACAGGATTACACTGCATGGTTTTCATTTTGGCTCAAATATTTGCTCAAAGTCTACAGAGACAAAGCCAGCTGTGGATGCAGATTTTAAAGGTAGGTTCATACATGAGTTCTGGCGGTGCAGTAGAAGAGCTATGGGGACCAGTCCAGAAACCAGAAAGCGGAAGGTGAGGCAGCTCGTTGTCTAACCAGAACCTTCTCCTGAGTAGGGGTGTGTCGTGACCGCTTCAAACAGCATTCAGCTGGACATAATGCAAAGGTTTCTGTCTTCTCCTAACAAGATATTTATTATAAAACATGTAAAAGTCCCGATGTCATTTTTAATTGGCCAAGTATGCCCCTCCAACGTAAAAAAAAACACCAATAAGCCTGTGATGAGGTCTGCAACTCATTCTGATTTTTATGATCCTCCTCCCACCCAAGACTTTGGGGATGCTGCACGTGTCAGCTGACCTTCCAAGCCGAATGCCAGGACAGTCAGGGGAGATCGTCGTCTCGCATATCCGAAGTAACATCTGCTAATTAAACAGCGTCGCAAGTCCCAGCGAGGCGTGACACCGTCACTGAGGCCCATGCCGGGCCGGCCGAGACACGGTAACACCGCTGAGCTGGGCCCTCCAAGGCGGAGTCAAACTCCGCTGATAATGTGCAACAGCTGCTGAGGCAGAGGCCGTCCCTCTAGACCCTCACTCTCCCTCAGGTGGGGAGTGGGGGGGGGGTCGGGCATATGGCCCAAATCAGGTTGGCTCAGAAGACTGGCCCCTGACGAGTTCACCAATCCCAGCATGCCGTGCCCACGAGGGGTGTGGTGAGCTTTGCCGTGGATCCTCCTGATGGGGGTCCCATGTTGGAGGGGGAGGGGGCTGTTCTGGGCTGGAGGGGACCGGTTCTCCTTCCCGTAGTCCGTGCCAAAACTCTTCCCTGGGAATGTGGTGGAATCGAGGCCAAGGAATGTCCCCCCCCCCCCCCGCCGCCTTCACCCCTCCCAGATGAAGATGTAGAGCCCCTCCCTCAGGCCTTCCCCCAAAGCAGCAGGGGAGGTGAAGTAACTGGCAAGTCGGCTGAAAATGGTGATCCTGCTCGTTCTCCACAATTCCAAGGGAAATGAAATGGCCAGAAGTCATGCTCGCATGCTGCTGTGCCAGGATCCATGATACATCATAACAAAGGGGAAACGCATGCATGCGTCTGTTGCTAAGGTGATCCTCGAGCTTGCAGCACAGAGCAGGAAACTGCACGGATTCCGAAAATAACGTTTCGGCAGATCCGTACTGACCTGCCTCACAGGGACAACCCAGCCCCCCACCAGACTGCACACAACGTGCAATCTCCACCCTCCGCTCACGGGCCCGATCCATTATCCGTTACGTTCATTAGATACGTGAGCAACAGACGAGTTCTACCGTGGTTACCATGGCATCCTCACAGCAACGATTCAGGTTGTGGATGCCACCCATTCACTTTTGTTAGCCAGGGAGAGAGGGAGAGGGAGATGGAGGCTACAGGCTACAGAGATTATGGTATAGGGACCCTAAAAGAGGGAAACAGACAAAGAGAGGATGAGGAGCCGGAAGGCAGCGGCTGGTCTGCCTGCAATACAAGAAAACCCTTTGTTGTTTCAAACACCATTTTAAAAGCCAAGAGGACCTAATCCTTAACTACTCAGTTGACTTAATCGCATTGCGGAAATCAGTAGATGGTAATTACATTTCGCCCTTAGAATGGGCATGCATCGATCCCTCGCTTGGAGATCTGAGCGGCGTCGCATTCCTTCGAATTAAATCGAATCACATAACAAGACGCGTCCACCCCTCACCTGCTCGTCGCATGTAAAGCCTGGGTGGCGTCAGCGTGCACGCCATTGGCTGATCGATCGGCCAATGGCGTGCATTCTCGAAAACCTGTGGAAAGAACATACGTGTCTGTATTTTCCCTCCGTAACCGGGAAGCGCATGGCAATAGCTCGGAATTATTTTTATCACTTAATTTATCCCCAGATTAGTCGAGTCTCGTTGCTGCTCATGCCTGATTTGCACACACAATGTTCCTATCAGCACACCTTCTGTAAGAGAGACAGAATTACCCACTAAGCTTCTTAATAATTCCTATTAATATTTATTACATATCGTGGATGAGGGAAATTTGAATCATCCAATTAAAAAAAGCCTTGCGGGTAAACAGAAAAATGATGTTCTCATCTTCTCAGCTGTAGCCCTGTGTGTGAGTACTTCTCATTATTCATTGTTGTGTTACGTGTCAGAAGAGAGTCTTTAACGAGGCCCCCTCGGAGGGATCCTCATCCGTTTCCCATCCCCTTGGCCCTGTTGGGTGTGACCCCCTCCTTGTCCTCCTCCTCCTCCTCCTCCTTGGGAGTAGGAGCGAGGGCGATGCTGCAGGGTGGGTCAGGAGGCGTCACGTTCCCACACAGGTCTGGGACAGACCCCTGAGGCTTACCCTCTCGCTCGGGTCGCTGGGTCACCGGTTCTCCGGGAACATTGCGAGTGAAACCCGGCCCACAAAGCCAAAGGGGGCCCAGCAGAGATCCAGCCCCCCGCCCCGCACTTTTCCCGGCACTTGAGCAGACTGCCGCACGACAGACCGAAAGCAACGGGACAGAAAATTCAGGCTAAGTGAAAGTAGGAGTGAATCAGCTGTCAGTAATCTGAAGCTGTGGCCCAGCTTCAACATGAGCGAAAACAGCATCTACCAGTAAATACTGACAAGCTTTCCAGAATGGACTGATGCAGGCACTACATTATGAATTTCTCATGATAATTACATTACGTAAATACATACCTCATGACTTTCAGTGAGGGTATTTCCTGTGCTCGCTCTATTTTGATATGGACGATTTCCATGTTATTCGTTACGAAGACTTCACACTGCTTTGGCGACCATCAACTCAACTTTGATCCAAAACTGTCCAGGACTCAAAAAGGGAATGGAATCCACAACCCACTGATGTCCTTTGTAAAAAATCCCCAAATCAGTATCAGAAACGGCTGGACTAATCAACAGATGTCAACGCTGCTTGACATTATATGCAATGTATTATAGGTCAATTTGTTCTATGGAATTTATTGTAATAAACTGAATGGTTTGAACAGTCATAAGTGATTAAACGTGACGCTTTCCCATTGAGGAAATTTGGGAAAAACATCCTTGCTTTACCTTGGGTTATTTTCTCAGTCCAGTCCTTTGCAGAAGCTAGCTGGTTCTTTCATGTAGGATCAATATTCACTCCAATTGTTTTCATAGCCTGGGGTACTACTAGAACGGATACCCTGGAATATTTGGGAATCTATCCCATCTGGAAACTGTGGAAACCTGGAAGATGGTTGGTCAATGGAAAAACACGCCTAAATCAACACCCGGCCAAACATCAGCGACCTGGCCAGGTTTGGACAACAAATATGGCTCCGCTTCTCACCATCCATGCATTCCCGAAACTGGTATTTCAAATATATTATTTCAAATATTTCAAATCCGGTCATCTCCTTACACCCCGAATTCCCCCTGCCGCCGTCTTGGGGTCTCCCTGGGAAGCGGGACATCAAAGGCAGGGCAGGAACTTAAATAAGCTCCCATCTCCTCTGTAACTCGAACCGCTCGCTGCAGGCAAAGATGCATGGCCTACAAAAACAGGAATCTGCCCACTAGGCAAGCAAACCTCATCATCAAAAAGACGGAATGCTGAGGGCTTTTTGTTTTTTGATAACGGGGCCGCGTCTGCTCCCACGAAATGCTCCGTCGAGGTGATGGAGGACGTATTCTCTCCTTTGTGAAGAATCTTCTAACTTATCCAAGTTTGCTGAGTGACTAGAACTATAAGGTGCCATTCTTCAGTGGAGTCCTCGTTTTCAGGCTTTGCCTGTCCGGGTCCACGAAAGCTGCATGTCGATGTGCAGCACGGAGCCGGCAAGCAACGCCATCGTTATCATGCACAGGCCCAACCTGTCGTTTGGCCCTTATTGCTGAATCCTGTGGAAAAGTTCTCGACCCAAAGTATCTTAAGAAAAATGTGTACGGCTTTGGAAACGGGTACCGGGACGCGATTTCACGTGGATAGAAACGTCTGCTGAGCAATAACGAACACAGAACATGTCTAATGCGGTCGGCATGCTCTCGCGGACAAGGAGGTGACCATTGTCATTGAGAGACTGAAAAAGAGCAGAGAATCTGTTTTAGACCACTCTGTTGTTAAACAAAATAAGCTCTGGCTTTTTGGTGGAATAATGGCTGGATCTGCGTTCAGCCTTTACAGGCTAACAGCAGACATTGTCTCAGGAGACGACAACATCTCTTCCATTTTGTACCTCAATTTTACCTCTAAGGCCAGCAATGTCCAGCTGTATTTTCACTTCTCTCACTGGGGGGAGTGGCTGTAAATCTCCCTCTTGCAATCAAGTGTCTTGGCCTGTACGGTCCACCTTGTCCAGTAGAAGGCCGTCTAGACGGCTAGTTAGGTTACAGTCATGGGTGTTAGAAACACGATTGGGTCTGAGGGCTGGGGGAGGAACGTACGGGGAAACCATGTGTTACCGAAGTGAGAGTCACTGGTTAACTGCATTTCTGGCAGGTGGGGGCACCCCAACGGTTAGGGAATGGGTTGCGGGTAAACACACAACGCAAGCATGCTAGACCAGGCTTTCTAACACAACAACGCATTGCTGTCAGGTGTGTCTAAAGTGTGCCAATCTTTCTTTTACAATTCTACATCCTTATTAGGAAAGTAAACATACACACCACAGCCTAGGACATGATTGAGTGGATAGAAAATTCCTCCTACATAAATATTATGCCTGCAGGTAGAAATTATATTTAGTGTGCGCTTGTCCATCCTTCCACCTTCTAATTGCTTATCCTGGTCAGGGTCAAGGGGGGGTCTCGAGCCTATCTCAGGCAGGGGTGCCAGTCCATCACAGGGCACAGGGCTGGGATTTTGTCTGAATATGTTTAAAAAAATTATTGGGCCAACAGTACCAGTTCAAGCTCCAGTCTTGTTTACTTACTGGTGCTATAAGTCAGCGCCGAAAGATTTGCCACCGCGAGGCTGCAGGTTTGAACCCCAGCACAGAGTCAGGCTGCAGTAAACATGCAGCCACGCAGGTGGGAGAAAATATGCAGCGTTTTAAGATGTGCGAATTAAATCCGCCAGATTGTTTGCCAAGCGAGTAAATAAAAGTGTAATAAGACTCAGGTGAGCACGACGGCCTCACAGCCCGCCAACGGCATGCTGCGGTATCCACGGTAGTCTCTGTTGTGAATTAAACACCGCGAATCGACTTGCGAAGTAAACACAGCATCAGCGCCGGCCAAGAGGAGACCGGCCACGGGACACCCGCGGCAGTCTCCGTGCCGTCATTAAGATTCAATTTGCGTCGGAGCCGACAAACTCCCTGGCTTCTCTCCCCCTGGAATGTCGACCGTGTTCTAGAGCCACTCAATCCCAGCTTCGGGCTGTCAGAAACCGTGAAACTGGTTCTGTTTGATGGGACGCAGCCAGTCCACCTCACGTCTGAGCCTCTGCGTTGGCTGTCCGGTTCGGTAAACCAAAACTGTTTGCGGTTTTACGAGGTACCGCCTAGCTGTTCTAACCAATTACGTTTTAATGCATCTAGACGCATGGACGTGTGTGGCAAGTGAGCCTCGCTCTTCAGTCTCCTCTCGACATGTCAAATGATGGCTAGTGCACTGCCAGCCCGCAGTGCCACATGGGAGACACGTCCCCCACGGAGTAAACCCCTCCATGTCTTTGCTACAAGCCGGATCATCCCCCCACCACTCCCCATAATCAATTCTCTGGCCCACTTTGCACATGGTTGGAAATGGAGTAGATGTGACTACGAAACCAAAGAAACCCACATGGGTGTACTTGGGGGGTGTAAAGATATAAACACGACCTGGACTGAGGCCAGCCATATCGGCTGCACACTTACCGTTGCAATCGATCTGTACTCCTACACAGCCCCCCGCTGTCCTAACCCTAACCCTGCTACGGCCATAAAGAGCGAACCCCCTTGAAATCGATAGCAAATTAACAGGGGTGTGTCGGCGTCTGCGGCCAGGGCGTGAAACAGGACAGGCCTCGGCGTGTGACTTATGACTCACGGGAAAGCTGCGGTGGGGAGCGACTCCAGGATGGCAGCCTCCCCCACCCCACCCCACCTCCCCATCCAGCCCCCTCCCTCCCCCATAAACACACTCCAAATTCAATCAATCACAAACAGGGCTCCGTCAGCTCAACTAACGGACACGCGCTACGCCTGGGGCTGGAAAAGGAACACTGCCAGACGTGAAGTGGTGGTACAGGAGTGAATACAGGCCGAAATATCAAATGGGAGGAGAGAATGGGAGAGCAATGTGAGGACAAATGATGAGAAACATGAAATATGACTCTATAGAAAGTCCCTGCATCCACCGAAGGGTTACTGTGTGTCTGGAGCCTGTCCCTGTCAGCACAAGTCACGTGGCAGGGGAGACCCTGCGTAGATGTCAGTGCAAGCCCCATGACTGTTTTTAATCATACATGCTGATACACAAATCTTCATATACATCTTGTGCGTGTGTGTATTCTGTTGTTCAGCTTTGTTAGGCCATCTTTTTAAACAGGAGTATCATACTTTGAAAAATAGATCAGCATATTTG
The DNA here is from genome assembly GCA_009936485.2 of Gymnarchus niloticus. Taxonomy (NCBI): domain Eukaryota; kingdom Metazoa; phylum Chordata; class Actinopteri; order Osteoglossiformes; family Gymnarchidae; genus Gymnarchus; species Gymnarchus niloticus. The sequence continues at coordinate 3,490,020 of JAACJT020000038.1, forward strand.
ACAGCTTGGTAGTCCTCCAATCAAAACGTCACATTACATGGCAGACATTGCGTGGGTCTCCAGTTCTGTGCACGCATGACCCATGGGCAACCCAACCTGTAACTGGTTCTCTGGTTCCATGCACGCAGGACCTGTGGGCGATCCAACCTGTAACTGGTTCTCTGGTTCCATGCACCCACGACCTGTGGGCGATCCAACCTGTAACTGGTTCTCTGGTTCCACGCACGCAGGACCTGTGGACAACTCAAACTGTACCTGGTTCTCTGGTTCCGTGCACGCACGGCCTGTGGGTGGCCCAACCTGTGACTCGTTTTTTGGCTTTCACCGAGGTATGGAAAGGCTGAGAAATCTGTGTGATTTTCTGAATCACAGACATAATGAAGTTGAAAAGCGATGTGATGACATGCTGTACGAGTATCACCTATTATTAAAGCCTCATATATAGGTTTGGGTTATATCATAATACCACCACCCCTACTATGACTATTCCTACTGCTGATAATAATAATTATCTAAGGCTGCTTCCTATATTTACCACCGGACTGTAGTGATTAGTAGCCAATTATGTAAGATGGATGTTTGAATGAATTTTTCCTGTCATGCGCGAGAGACCAGGATAGTTAGTAAACCTAATGTTCGTCTGCATCGCACGTTCCTCCCATTAATTAGCCACCATCGTACATTAGGCATGACCTATTGGAATCCATTCAAAAATCAGTCATTGCCCGTGTGTATCTCAGAAGCATTGCTGCTCAGCGATATGATGTCCACAGCATTTCCCTTTGGAGTTCATCACCAGCAGGGTGAGTGTGATGGCTCTTTGAGGACTGGGGCCGTTTTAAGCCTAACCTTAATTATGGTCCCCAAAGAACAATTGAAAAAAAAAAGTTGTTCCTAGTCCAGTTTTTTCAACGCTCATAAAAATAGCTTTACGAGGCAGAATTCGATAGCTTCTCTGGTTTTGCGGAATCACCAATTCAGTTTTGGATATTATTCCACTCTGGATTGAATTTTTTTTTTTTTTAAGTATTCCTCAACTGGAATTCAGCCCAAATCTTCCATTTCAGACAGAAACCCCACAGATTTGGGAATGTTGATTGTTTGCAGCCACACGTATCGTGTTCACCGTGAAGAGAATCACACAACACTCGAGCTTCGAATGACCGATTCGCCACGAGGATTTGGAACAAAACGTACGTTAAACGACCCGATTATGTTGCGTTAAACCAACTATGTTTCTCCGTTTAAGTTAAATTTAATAAGAAACAGACGACAACCAGAAAAAAAAAGAATGATCGTTTGCAAACGCGAGGCTTTGCTCCGCAGCCTGTCATTTTTACCAATTACGTTAACGCCGTGTCATCCAACCACCAAGTACACAACATGCCCCAAGGCCAATTTTGACCCCTTCATCATGCTTGCCTCTGCATCTTCATCTCATTGAGCAAATAGAGTAGAAATGTCCAGGCGGCGGATTCTAAACATTGGATCAATGTGCACAGGCAGGGAGAGGCGGATCACATGGACAAGAACCACATTCTTTACTTGATTTCTTTTTTTTCTATATTATGGCTTTTGTATGCTTTACTTAATTCACTCTCAGTGCCAAAACATGGTGTGTTTGACCCAGAGAGGCAGCCAAGCGGGGGGGGGGGGGGGGGGGGGGGGACCCCCAAAAATGGTTTTCCGGGCGCCGCGCCCCCCCAAGGAAAGCCACCCCGGGAGGGGCCCCCGGGCCCAGGGGGG
>JAACJT020000038.1:3491865-3516458 GCA_009936485.2 Gymnarchus niloticus
CCTGGTCTTTCAGGTGTGACGCTGCGTATCGGCAGGTGTGCCGCCACACACAAGCCCCCCCCCCCCCCCACACACACACAGCATCGTGAGTCTTGGTGTTATGCTCATGACTCTGTTTGTACCTTTAGGTGACAAAAAAAAATGTTTTAACCCAAATAAGACACATGTTTTTTAAAAACTGTTATTTTTACTCTAATCTATGATATGGATGTTCCAAAATCAGCTTTATATTGTTTATATTGGCATAATTAAGACAGAATGTTCTAAACACTCCTTATTTATCTCTGTGTGTGTGTGTTTGTGTGTGTGTGTGTGTGTGTGTGTATGTATTTCAGCACTCGCTTCATCTGTTGCTGTGGCGTCAGTGGGTCAGTGTGCCAACAGCCCTCTCTCTCATCACAGCAGCACCTCTCCGACGTGTACGACCCGGGTGAAGCCTTCCTGCGGCGGTAAAATGAAAAACAACAGCGTGACCAGAGTCGTATGGGAAGGACGCATACGCGGGAAGACGTGTACGCTACGGCGGGCGTGAGGCTGTCGCCCAGCCTTCTTTATCCTTATTAATCCTATGGGTTTTGCTGAACAGGATACTAAATTGGCACATAGTCAGTTTGTGCTGTCACTCTTGTTACCTCGATTTACACACAAGGCACAAAAAAAATTTAAATGGCCTCATTTCTGCCTTAATAACTTCACACCAATGGGCCGCAACACCCTTTCTGACACAACCACGTCCTCACGAGTAGTTTGTCATCTAGGTGGAAAACACTCGTGTTTAGAAAACTGCGCTGAGAAAGCCGTGGGAAACAAGAACAACATAAAAGCTGTGAATAGTGAGAGGAAAATCCTGAGTGAGCTGGAATGGGCCATGCTCTCGTACACGCTGGGCGGGAACGGCTCGCTGGAGCGTGTGTGCAACACCGTGCAGGCATGTGGGCTGCTGACATGCCCGTTACTGGTTACCCGCACTGCAGGGTTCGAACACCCTGGAATGCTTGTTCAGCCGGGCTTCTCCCACCCTCCACCAGCACCTTTCCACCGCGACAGGAGGAGCTGAAAGCCTCCATCCTTCGAGATGTTCAGGTTTGCAGATCTCCGTGAGCTGCTTGTCCAGGTAGAAAGAGTGTTTCTACAGAAGCTCCAATTTCGAGGGGTGGAGGGGTCCTCACATCCTCATAGCTATAAGGATATGTGTTAGGCTCCACCTCCCCTGTCCCCACTTCCTCTTTCTTAGCACAAGACATTCGCTGGGCTGCATCTTCCTCTTTTCCAATAGACTCACCAGTTGGTCACTGTGAGCCATTTGACACGTGCTTTGTGTCAGGAGGATGCACACAGGCAGTCATCTCGGGATTTGAACCCAATATCTTCTTGGGATTTGAACCCAATATCTTCTTGCCGAGTAAATAAGGTTCAGATTTAGAAAATCTACATGTTGTTTCTTAGCTATAGGTTTCATCCAGCTTACAGTTCTTACACATTTGTTCTGGATGCATTCTGGTCACACCTGGGACTTAAACCAGCAACCTTCTGAATACAGATCTCTATCTCTAACTACAGCACCATCTCTAACAGTTACTGGGTCCCCTTCCCAGATGGCAGATCTATTACTTTCCCATTTACACAGGAAATCCTAAATATCTGAATGTAAAACAAACAAGCAAAAAAGCTTAAATTTCACCAGCTTCTGTTTGTTTTCCCTTAAAATGGTGAAAACTGGACAAAACAGTCCAAAGAATCATGCCGTTCTCTTGGGTACACCACGCCAACCATTGTCCCAGTCTTTCTGACCTTAACTTCATAAGGTATGTGCAGAAAATGTGCTTAGTAAACACAGAGTCCAGGGGAGGAATGACCTACCTTTAAGACCTTCCATTCAAACTGTAACATGGTTACGTTGAATATGCAGGGATGGCCGGAGCAAAATATGTGGAATCTGATTTGACGCGGCTGACCCAGTCTAACTTCTAGCGCGTGATAATCGACCCACTTCGCCACTCGGACAACCCAGCGGTGGGCGACATTCCGGAAGATTCCAGGGATCTGTGTCGAGATGGTGAGCATCGGCGGTTTCTTCTAAACGCCTGGAACCGTTCGACACGGATATCTTAGGGCCAGAAAGTTGGGATCGAAGGTCTGCGTCTTTATACCAGTAATCAGCAAAATGCATTTGCACCTGAGATGCTGCAGTTATGCAGTAAACACTTCATTTAAAATGCATATGTACAATCTTAAAAACAGAAAGGAGGCGAGTGTAACATATAATTACTGTGCTATTATGTAACACGTATTTGCAGATCACAGGTGCACAAAGGCTTATGGGGGAAAATGGGTCATAGCCTGCATCTTGTAACTATAGTTTGGGGCCAACTGAGGTCAGAATACACCTTCTTACATCAGTATGTGTGAAAGCATTGCCAGTAAGGATTGGAAGAGGAGATGTGTCACACACAGCAACTTGGCCAAGACTGGAATGACTTACCCAGGAAATGTTTCCTTTTACATGGGTCTAGAGGTACCAGCCAAGGGGCGGGACCAACGCAAGATAAGAGTGGATACAAAAACAATGGATCTGGGTGAGAGAAGAAAATCAATACACAAAATGAAATCAGAACTTGTATCTTGTGTATCAGGCAGAAAAGGGAAACCAAAACAGAACTTGTGTGTGGCATCAACAAACTGCTCCAAGTTCCTGTGGGTGACACACGGCTGAGGAACTGTAACACAGTGGCCCAGTGAGCGAGGACCAGGTTAACTGAGTAACTCCAATAAACATGGTCACATGAACCCCCCCCGCCCCACCGTGCCACGGTCCTCGAAACAACAGCTTTTGTTCGAAGCACTGGAACTTAAATGTTTAAAAACCAGTGGGGCGATAGTAAAAACCATTTCTGTCTCGCTTTTTTCGATGAGACTGCGTGGGCGGTGGAGGGTGGGAAGGGGGCGGCAGCATGCTCAAATCATGAGAACGACCACAACTGCCAAACACCAAGCCGTGCCGTACCACACCGCAGCTGGGAGAGGAACGCTGGCCTGGTTTACATGACGCTCATGCCAGTGAGCGCGCTTCTGCGTGGGGGACTGCATGGTGCAATCAAAACGCAGCTGCATACTTTGTGTCCTCATCTACAGCCAACCCCAGCCCAGGTCCCCCATAAGTAAGCAGTTCTGTTTCTCGTCACCGAAAACAGGACCTCAGCCCCGGCTCCAAGCCACTCTGCTGGAGTTCTGGACCCTGGAGATTGTTTACACGGTTTTACACAGCTGTGATGCGTGATCTGACTGGGTACCCTGACACAATGTAACCGTTTACATGATGGAGGTGTTTCTCCAGGAAGGAGGAGGGGGCAGAGGTTAAGGCACCAAACCCTTAAACATTTATGGAGCTCAACCGTGAATCTCTTCCAAACTGCTTTATGCCAAAAGAAAATCTCCTGGTTTTGCATCTCCTTTCTGCATGGAGAACTTGCAAGCAGGATGCAACAAAAATACGACAATCTTAGCAACATCGACGGGGACCAACGCATCTCAATTGCTGCAGCTGTGCAGCACGCTCCTCTGTACGAAAACCACAGATCACAGCTGTCCCTGTATGTCCCTGTGCACAGAAGGTGAACGTGTCGACTTGTTAGCGATGTACCCTTACATTCTGTGCCATGTCTCAACTCACCTTGACCCATCTACTTATTTTGAAACTTTCTGGAGATTTCCATCAAAATCTCCCCTCTTAAAACCCGTCCTGAATCAAGGAAGTGAAAGACACAAACAGCATAGAGGGCGGTTGTTATACGAGAATAGAACATTCCCTGGGATTCCCGTCGAAGATTTGACTAAGATCTGGTATGCTGGTACCAAGCGAACCAAAGCCAAGCATTACTATTTACTTTCATTTTCTTTTCTGACGATTCGCCGGTGTTTGGTAAGCAAAGACCTGAAAAAACATGAATGTTTCTGGGTATTACAGTGTGCCTTTTGGTGAAACAACGTTACAGGGTGAACAGCTACCATTTAGCTAATAACTGGTGAGCGGGACAGAGGACCGGCCATCTTGGTATCTCTGTTCTGAAGGGTCCTGCACCCGGAGAGGTCACATGAGAGAGGACTAAGGAGCTTGGCTGACCTTTGATCTAGGCCTCCCCTAGAACCAAGAGCTTAATGTGCCATTTTCATCCTCTCTTGAACATCTGTCTCTGAAATTCACACCGTCTGTGTGTGTTCTTTTTTCTTTCTTTGTGAAAAAAGACAGCATATTTAACTTGGTATTTCCCTGTTTTTTCACTGGGCAGTTAGCGTCTCGGTTACGTACACAAACGCTCTCATCAGTGTGGCTGCCAGCTAACTGTAGCAAGATCAAACATCAGGAAAGATGAGTTGGAAAGTTCTGTTAACCTCAGAATAAATACCCGCATGACAAAGCTGAAAGTGTGAAGGAAATTCCAACGGGACAATTAGGAGACGCCCTGTCATGACTGCTGTTCAGCACGTTCGAAGCTCATGCTTGGTACAATGGTATGCTTAATATGTGCTGTCTCTACGTTCTGTTTTTGTCCTTCCAATCCTCACTGTCCTGTTCTGAACAGAGACCTCCTCCAAAGAACCTCGCGGACGGTACTGAGGAGGTCATACAGGTCAGCTGTGTTGCTTAGGGCCCACGCCAAAAGAATCGTCCGCGGTGGCTCAAGGATTTCAGGTCTGATTTTAAACACATAAATGGCTCTGAATAAACAGGAAACCAGCCTGCAAATGCAAACTCTTCTAAGCAGAAACATCGCAGCAAAGATCTCACACTGGAAACGCTAGCGTTGAAAATCTCCTCACCTGAACCAAGAAAGACGCAACAATGAGGCGGCTAACACTTTTAACAGGACGACACGCCACGCTCCACGGCTTGGATAAGACACACGGGGTCACCTTTACGTTGCTGCGAAGCGTGACCCAGATGGATATGCAGTCATTTTTTTCCCCCCTGACTTCTGGCGATCGTTCACGCATGCAAAGTAGTAATACGTGACAAACAACAACAGAAGCGGCCTTCTCATGTTTATGCAGAGCTTTCTCTGAACGTCTTACTTAAACGGTCACGCAAACAGATTTCGGCATCTATAATAAATGCAAAAAACACACAGTGTGTTCAGCCAAGTAGGGTAATGTTTACTTCAGCTTCAATAGTCATCAGGCATCTCGAATTTGCATAAGCATTTTCATTTATCCGCGCGTGTGTCATCTTAGAAAGGCACGATGGGCTTTCGTGACTTCACTGATTTCAGATGGCAATCCATAGACCGAAGCCGGGCCTTCGAAGACAGTGACAGAGGTAAAGCAGCTGGTCTGAAGGTGAGATGTCAAAACTCTCCGGTCCGAGTGAGGAAAGCGTTTGCTTTCAGTCAGAAACCAAAGACCCCTCTGTTGCACAGAGGGGCAGCTTTTGTGTTTATTAAATAATGTCCCGGACCGCCATGACTTTGAGAGCCACGGATACAGCAGAGTAATGCAGACAGCAGTGCAGATGTATTACAGAGAACGTCTGACACCAGGAACATATGTTATCAATTAAAAATGAAAAGGATCTTCAGTGAGTGATTTACCTCCAGCATAAGAATACGACAGTATTTCCGGTTGCACCTGCATTCTTCTGCTGGCCGAAATGAACGCGCCCATGAGAAACCCCCCCGTTTTTTTAAATTTGCGGACCACCAATCCCTGCCCATCCTTCCCGCTATCTCTCTCTCCCACCTCCTCTCTTCCAAGGTCCCCTCCTGAGCTGGTGATGCCCGCCTTTTTGCTAGCCTGAAGGGTGAACAAAGGGGCCTTTGGAGGATATAAATGTCATCCTGTGTTCAGGCATGAAATCTGGGCAGCTAAAAAAAAGAACCATTGACTCCAATGTGCAAAAAGGGGGCGGGGGGGGGGGATTAGGAGCTCCGTGTCGATGCAGCTGAAGGCCACAGCTCAGCAGGCCCAGGAACACTTTAAAAGGCCCTTGATGGTCCTCCTCTTCCTCATGGACACTATGTAGGACCCAGGATGCACCGTGCCCTGACTCTCGATTAGGACCCTGAAACGCTGAGGTGAGCCACCAATCACGACACAGGTCTCTGTCTGCACTACACACAGCCATGGGAACCCGGCATTACAAAGCTGTTGAGTTTCTTATCACCAAAAGACCATACATTTAAAAGTTTTATACAAACGTGTGTTCTAACAGACTACTTTTCTGGATAAACAGTTAAGAGATGAGACCGTATAAGGGAAAGCACTGGCTAGCAACTACCTGCATGAGTTCGACACTCGACACTCGACACTCATGCCTGATACTGACCCCCCCCCAGACCCACAATCAGCGGGACATCAACACATCCATACAAATGCGAATCAGAGCGATACCGGCTATCTCTGCCCAGATACCGGCGAGCTTTGTAGTCCCACCCGTGAGGAGAAAAACACCCATTATGCATGCTTTGAGAGAAATGTACGAAGCATTTCCTTCAGGGGGTGGGGTCTGCCAGCTTTGCATTGAGAGGCCTGTCAGAGAGTCCGTGGATCAGCGGTGGGGACGCTTAACGCATAACAGATAAGATGTATTTGTAAATGCTTGTCATCAAACACAAACCACATCACAAAATGACTTAAGAATTCCATTGTGGGGGCAGACTGCCAGACTGGGCATTTTAACCCCCCCCCACTCATTTTTTTCTCTCTCTTCTTCTTATTCTAAAAGCAGTGCAGGAATGTTTAACCCCTGAGCTTGCCCTATTTGGGGAGGGGGGGGGGAAGCCACACAAATGGGGTTGAATAATTATTCGGTGCATTGGAATGTGAGGAATCTGGCAGACAGTGGAGACTTTATGTCATTACCCTGATGGGGGGGGTGGCCTGGAGCTGATTAGATTCCAGAGGACACTGCCTATGTTTTAACGGCTTTAGGAGCTGAAAACTGTGACTCGGAAATTCATTTAAAAGAAGTCTGATGGCAAAGCCGGTGCCGAGAATGCGGGCTGGTGATGCAATTCGGAAGAGCTGTTTTACTGTAACATGTAAGCTACAACATATAATATTGAAATGGACCCTTAAGAGGCTGGTTGGATAAAGAACACTGTAAGATGCGTGAACAGTATCTGTTCTGTGTTTACACCGACACAGCTAGGATTTCAGAGTCTTATTTTACAGACTAAAAAGCAGGCACAGTCTCTGCTAGGTATTGTCATGGAGCAGGAGGCCATTCCGCAACCATTTAGGTCAATCGCTGTCCCTCAAGGATACAACAGCAAGGCCCTTCTGTGGAATGGGTCAGTGGGTAACATCGGTCCCAACAGGCACAAGTAACAGGACTGCAGTGGGTAGGGTCATGGTCGGAAAAAGGTTGTGCCCCTAAGGGATGCACTCACCTTTCAGAGTGTGAACGGTCCTTGGTTTTATGAATGCTTTTTACATGCACAGAATAAAATTACCCCGAGAAAACAGAAGTAGTGTACTCTCTGAATACCAGATACTTTGAAATATTTACACAGGCTTAAGATGGATGCAGAATGAAGTTATTTACGGCATTCAGAGTACAGATTTGAAAACAGTCATTGAAATCCTCCTCGATATTAAATTCTAAAAAGAATAACACTCGTATTTCAAACTGTTTAAAGGTTGAGTAGATTAAGCTCAGATGGGTTCCCACTGTCCACCCATACTCTGTGCACGGAGCTCGCATGTTTGGACGTGAATTCCTGCGAGTTCCCTGTGAGGCACTGGTATCCTGTCGGGGGTCTTTCTCCTGCCTCATGAACTGGGCCGTCCACCTCACTCCGGATAAGCTGGAAGACATATGGAATTGCCACTTTCATGCCCACAGCCCAAAGTGGAGTAACTGAATTCTAATCTGCCATCTTTAGACATTGTTATTGCACGTGCTTCTCACGTATCTGGGCATAATTAAAATGTCATCATGCCATGTCAACAGGGAATGAGAAGCAGACATTGCCTGAATACCTTACCAATCCCGATCACGACATTCATATTAACAAACAAACACGGTGCAATCTGTATATTGCACTTTTGGCTGCTATTTGATTTTCCCGTGCTGGTTCATTCACGGGTCGACTGCATGCTCAGATATTCGGACGTGAATCGGTGAAGACGACCATGCACAAGGGCATTGAAACACGACACACGAATGCATGCGCGTCTCCATTACGCTGGCTGCGGTGCGGTGACGTCGGGGACATGCGGGCCACATTTTGGCTATGAATCTTTCGCCCGTGGTCCTTAAATGTACCAGAACACCCATCAGGCGAATTTTTTTTTAGACGACTGCATCATTTTAACTTTGATGGTGAAGCAACATGAAATCGAGCAGCTCGCAGAGGACTGCATGGTCTCTATGGGACTTGCATGACATGGGGGCCCTGAATTAGGCGAAAAATGTCTTGTGATGGACATCTGGCAGATCGACAGCATAAAGGCACCCTACTCAGCATTATCTCCGTCATCTGAAACGTAATAATGCAATTTTATTAAGTCCCACTCGGGTGGGGATGGGCGGAGAAGTCGGGCGTGAAGCCCCTCCCAGACCACCCTTTCTGATTGGCTCTGGCCAGTGGCCACGCCCAATGGGCGGAGACTCTGGTGTTTTTCTAGCACGCTTCAAAGATCGCCAGACCCTCGCTGTCCAGCGTTCAGCTCCTGGAAGTTGATGCGCTCCTGGGGAGTTGGAGGAAGCAGAGCACCATACAGACCAGGATTTCGATCTCCATCTGAGCAGCTGGATCCTTGATACGTCTTTTGCCTGGATTATTGTTAAAAAAACAAAAAAAGCGAGGCTTTCCTCTTTTTATTTTTTAATTTTTATTTTTTTTTTGGTGCACCAAGAAGGAGAAGAAGATGGGATCCCAGGCGTCCAAGGGAGGAGTGGCTGTCGACGGGCAGGCTGCTGGTGCTGATCCTGCCGCAGCCAAGACCAATGGGCAGGTAGGCAGCCCCCCCCCCCCCGCGCAACAGATGTTGTCACAACTGGCTGGGGATAAAAAAACAACAGGGTCTGCTCGGAGAGATTGCTGGGTTTATATGTGCCGAGTTTCATAGAGGAGATTTCTGTTGAATTCCGATGGTGGCTTTAAAAAAAAAAAAAAAAAAAGAAAGTGAAAGCGGTTGTATGAATGGCAAAGTGATGCATCAGAGTCATTAGCCGGTAAATGAGTGTAAATGAGTCCTTTATCGGGGGTCCTGTTGCTGGGTCTGTGCTCCGTCTCGACGACAGCATCTGTCTGCTGGACTTCAGGGTGAACCGCTTCTAGACTGATCCCCTACACAGCCAACTTTCTTAAAATAGTCTGAAAGGGCTAAAAACACACACACACACACACACACACACCATGCCTACCTGTTTGACATTGGAGGTTTGCGGACGATGCCAGACAGATGCCCTGTGAAACGGGAGCAGCGCAGACCGCCACCACCATGATCACACGCCCGGTCTGCATTCCGCACACCACTTTAAATGTTGCGGGAGCTGCGCTGTGTGTTACTATTTCGCGTAGGATGTTAGTTTCCATCTTAAAGATGTCATAAATTGTATTTTTAGTGCTTCCTGCATGTTAGTGAACAATAGGAATCTTAAGCCTGGCTCATCCGTGTGATCAGACTTCATTTCTGCATATCCAGCTTTGTGACAAAACCAAACTCGCAAGCTGATTTTTTTTTTTTTTTTTGAACGTTTTTATATTCTTTTGTTTGAAGATGATGAAGATGGTGATGATAAAGGTCTTGTCGGATAATGGTTTTACTGCGCCAGTGCGCCGGCTTGCGTCCATCTCTGGTACTGCAAGGCGTCGCCTACAGCCCTTTTTTGTCTGAGCGCAGCCCCTAGGATCGACCAGAAGAAAGACATTTTCCATTAGATCGATCTAACCCTAAATGTTCACCTGAACTTCGATGAAATGTAACGAATTTGTACGGCTTTTCCAAAAAGATGCAATTGGATAGGACGTTTTTTTTTTTTTTGCCCCCCCCCATCCCCATTTATTTAAATCATAGATTAGGATTAATTGCAAAATCATAGCCACAGCATTCAATTGATGCATTAATAATTTTCCGAAATCTTATTGCATTATTGATCAGATCTGGGTATTAATTTTTACTATCCTCGTCTCCTTAGGAGAACGGCCACGTCAAGACAAATGGGGACGCCAAAGCCAGCGGTGACACAGCTGCCGCCAACGGCTCCGCTGAAGCGGGAAAAGAGTCTGAGACAGGGGACGCCATAGAACCCGCGCCCCCTGCCGAGGGCGAGGGCGCCAAGCAGGATGGCGAGGGCGCCAAGGAATCGGCCAAGAAGAAGAAGAAGAAGTTCTCACTAAAGAACTCCTTTAAGTTCAAGGGCATCTCCCTGAAGAAGACTAAGAGGGCCAAGGAAGAGGGGGCCTCGTCCCCTTCGGGGGAGGAGAAGCCCGAGTCTGCCGAAGAGGAGAAGGAGGAGACAGCCGGCGAGGCCGCCGCCGCTGCCCTCGCTGAGGAACCCAAGGCAGAGGAAGCAGCCCAGGCCGAGGAAGCCCCTGCTAAGGAGGAGGAGAAACAGAGTAGCGAGCCCGTCAAGGCAGAAGAGGGCGCCACTGAGGCCACGAAGCCGGCCGAGGAAGCCAGCTCAACACCTGCACCCTCCGAGCAGCGGGAGGAGTGATGTCATTAAAAACTCTGGACTGTTTTTCAATAGAAAATATATATTTATATATGTGTATGTATATATGTGCGTATTTATACGTCTAATACGCACGTATATGTACGTGTGTATACATATATATGGGAGAGACACCTGCTCGGTGAAGATGCTAGGAGTGGATACGATGCTGTTATCTGTACAACCACCTGTTCAGCGCTCCGGTCATGTTTCCCACATGTAGAATGCTGCCATTCCACTGACTGGGGTGGATCGAGGGACGAGCGTGTTGCTTCTTTCAGTTTTTAGCCGAGATGTCTTTCCCGTGCTGTGCCGTTTCATTTTCTCACGTCAGAGGACCGGGACACGGGACCGAGGAACGGAGCTGATTTTCCAAGATTGTTGTATGGAAATAGATACAAGTTATACCAACTTGCTGTATTCCTATATTTTACCCTATTTCAAAGTATTCTGTGATGTATAAATGAACTGACAAACCATTTTAAAGATTAAAAGTCTGTATTCCTATATTTTACCCTATTACAAGTATTCTGTGATGTATAAAGGAACTGACAAACCATTTTAAAGATTAAAAAAAAAAAGTCTTAGCCTTTTTGTTTGTTTACAACATATTTTATTTTTCTTCTTGGCTAAAACACGGTCTGAGAGCAATGTTCCTGTAATCACTTTTCCAAGTCTAAGGGGTGGAGTTTCCATATGTAAAACACAAGCTTCGACCCGCCTGTTATTCTGTCTGTGTAAATACCTTTCACAGGATTTTGTCCTTTATTTTGCTAACATTTAAAGATGTCAGTGGTTTTATTGTAAAGAGTTGATGAGGGTCAATAAATGTATGATCCGCAAATTCTGTTGTGTTGCCTTGTTGGGGGGGGGGGGGGGTGTTACAGAAGGGGGAATGGAAGCTGACATCACTGCATTTCACAAGCTGTGATTCACCTTCAATGCTCGCAAATAAACAGCGGTTTATTAAATTTTAGATCATGCACATAAATCTATACATACTCCCTAATGCTACTTTAAACGTTAATTCATTAGCTAATGTAAAAACCCTGGGGCTAACCGTTTATGTTTTGACTTTAATGGAAATCGACAAAAACATCATAGCCAATCTTTATTATATGAATTATGAATCAGTATATAATACCTTCTCAAAAGAACGATGAGCCAAGGCTGTTTTCTTTTCTTTTTTTCCCTGCTTCTTGTTATTCCCACCACACCTATCAGATGCTTGGTTCCCTATACAAAACAATCTGTTTCTATAGTAGTTAAATCTTAAAAATGCAACAGCAGATCAACAAGGTTGGCTAATAGTGTAACATGATTTTGTATGATTCAGGACACGTCTACTGCCTGACCCTGGCCAGGGGATGGTGCATGGATGGAGAACAGTGTTATTTGTATGCCTTACACTGTCATCGGTCCCATACGAGATATGAATGCATTATATTCCCGTTATTAAACTGACTGTGGTCTCAGCATCCAACTACAAATTCATCCATGATGTGAAATGGGTATGAATACAGGATTGACAGTCATCCTTTTGAGTCGTATGGAAGCAGCTTCTTTCAGATGGATCTCGACTCTTGGCACCCCGTTGAGCTCCTGCCTTAACGTGGCTTTTTGACTCAGCCTCTCCTATTGCTGGTCCTATCCTTTAAATGAATGCCTGAGCTGTTGATTCGATTCTCCGCATCATTCGACACGCACACTAGAATATTCAGGGGGGCTGCTATAAATCAAAAAGAAAAACACAAGCACATGTTAAAGGGTATGGAAAACCTTTCACAACTGGGGTAAATTTTACTCACTATTTTCTACTTAAGTTACAGTAATTTGCAATTTAGTTATTTCTATAGGTCTATAAATGAGTGACTGGAATTCATTAAGCAACTGAAAAGTAATTTATAATCATATTATTCATCTGAATAGCAAAAGCCAGAAACATTTATTCTTCACCACTGCAACCTTTTGTGAAACCGAAATTGTCCCTGCATGGCTGTAAAATGAAATCAAGTCGCAAATCACCGATTCTGAAAACGGGGCATCGCGTTGCATGAACAGCCAAATGAATTAAGAGCAGGACCACCGTGGGAATGGCTCGTCTAACTGCTCCCATTGGAGATCATCTACACCTATGCGAGAAAATCACTGGCAACGCCGTGGGATGGAGAAACAGCACAGCACAGTGATTAAACACCTCAGCTCTTTTCACAAATTAAACGTCTTAAAATGTTTGCTAAGCCCATGCGGGGAGGGGCGGCGGCGTGTCACGGGGATCTGAAGCGCTGTGCTACAAATCCACGTAAATTGCACACGTAAATCGTGAAACGGAGGCGTCGGGATGCTCTAAAGCGAGGCGACAGCGCCTCCCCGCGGGCGATAATCTTACTGCAGTCGACCTACATTGCAGCAGTTATTCTGTAGACCGACTAAACGAGACTCCCGTTAAAACAACACACCCCACAATACAGGCTACAGCTAGACGACGCTTTTGCAGTATGTTTCAGCCGTCATTTCTGCTGGTGCATGCAGTCTTTCCTAAGTTCAGTCATTCCAAACATGCATTTGGTGTAGTCAACATTAACATGTGTAAAAAAAAAATAATTCTTTTTTTTCCATTCGGGACCAAAGTGCATGAAACATTGTAACATTTTTAAATAGATTCTTTTTATGTTTAATACATTTTGACACATCATGCAGTTGTTGTAACTCTTAATGCATTACTGTAATGAAACGCTTAACCCGGACCAGGACGAGCGGTTAATAGGAGGATGGATGGATGGATGGATGGATTGTAAACATGAGTTGCACAGTATTCCTGTTTTAAACGCGAATGGGCTTAATTATGCAAAACATGCTTAGTTCATGAAGTTTTATACATTTTCTGCAAATTTTAGTCGCTGGGTAGAATAATGGGTTATTACACCCAGTTATTTTTGCATTACATAGATTCATTAAACTACATTATTTGCTATAAACTACGGAGCACTTTAACGACTACATCAGTTAATTAACCAATATAGATACACAAAGCGATAAAATTATACGTATCCATAAAATGCGGTGCATCTCACCAGTCAGACAGCTGTATTTTCGCACTTGAATTTTACAATACATTAACGAATTATGGTGCTGCGAATATGTATATATACAAATAAATCATGCATTCAATACGACGCCGTGAGATTACTGTGCCTTTAAGGAATGCAGCCGCGTTAAATCACGGTTTGTAGTTTCGAGGGTGTGGTCACCAAACCGCGTTCAACGGCCGCGCCGGACGGAAAGAACTACATATCCCAGAGTGCTGCGCGGGCGAGCCCCACTTCCGTGTCCTTCGTCGCGAACGCTCCACCTTCGAACTCTTCCATTCCACCGTCTAGTAAAGATGTCCGCGGCGGGTATGGGGACGGGCAGCTGCAGACCCGGACCCAGTTCGGGCGTCGCTTCTGGGGCATGTAACCCGCGCAAATTCAGCGAAAAGATAGCGCTGCACAACCAGCGGCTGGCCGAAGAGACGGCCGCCTTCCAGGAGGTTATGCTGGACATCACCTCAACTCGGGTAAGTCGAGGTCGGAGGAGGAGGAGGATGAGGAGGAGGAGGAGGAGGCGAGGTGCGTGAACCCAGAGGAGGACAGGCCTCTCGGCTTAGCTGTCAAAGGGAAAGCCGTGATGTTTGGCACTGTGGGGTGGGGGGTGTGCCCCGGTCAACCACACACTTTGGGAAAACTTAAAGTACCCGGGCAGTGATCCTCTGACGGGCATTTCTGTTGGACCTTGATTCCGGGGGAGCTGTCACGCTGCACGCGCCCCGCACGCGCAGCCGTGCCATCAGGGACCCGTCCCCAGGCCAGGCTTACACAAGGCGCTCAAGCTGTGACAGGATAAGCCCTGTGTGTTAGGGACACGGTGGCAAAGACGCCTCTCCTGTTATTGGAACAGTTGAGATTTGTGTGTGTGTGTGTGTGTTTTTTTTTTTTGCGTGTGCAAGCGGTGCGAAGAGTCAGACGATCAGAGGGTCCATCAGCACAACTTCTAATGAAAGATGCATTCAGTTCTCGGTGTCCATTCAGTTGTTCATGTATTTGTGTTGTGTTGTTTTTGAGTTAATAAATCGCCCTGTCTCATGTCCGATCATTTTCACCACCTCCTGCTGTATTAGTATATTAGTACAAGACTTTTAATAAAATATTCACCTTTACACAGTGTGTCAGGAAAAGAAACCTCGCCCTCTCCCTTTATGTAATAAATATAGGATATATTAGTACTGATGTGTAATATTTTATATGAGTGTGTGTTATGCTATTGTATATTAGGAGGTAGGCCCATTGCCATATTGTAAACAGCTGATTGGAAACTTAACCCTCTTCTTTATCACGCTCGTCGTCTCATCCCAGATAATTTGCAGCCTCGTTGTTCAGTCGGGATCAGTTTACGTCTGCTTGACGGATTCACTCCCGTTTTATAAGATGCCGTCAGAGGACGTTTGCCTTCTGGGGAATGAATGTCATTGTGGCACACAGGCTGCCAAGTGTTAAGAGCAGTCATCCCGGATGAAGACTGTATCCGGAAGGTTCTGAGCTCGAATCCCACAGCAGTTCAGCTCAATTTACGTTTCTTTTTGGTGGACTTTCTCCGGTTTCATCCCACGATCCAAAGATTTTCTCAACAGCATCAGCAGCAAAATAAAACAACAATGATTAAATTTAAAATCTCCATAAACTTCTCATCTGCTCGCAGGTCACTGATAGGCTAAAGTAACAGAGAGACTTTAAGGTTAGAGCTTAAATCCAAAGAAGTAGATTGAACGACATTGTTCCATATATAAGTATATAAAAATCCTCTTTGAGGAAGCAGTTCGGAGGAATAAAATATTAAGCCCGAGAAAATACTGGTTCTTTAACGTCTGCCGAAATGCTTTGTGGTTAGAGAGGTACTGCAATAATGACTATAGAATCCATCTGATGGATAACAATGTTAGTCATTGCAACAAGCCAGCTATTGCGAGGTAAGTTAGAGATATTTTACAAGTGCATCTTCTTTTACAATTTAAGGTAATCCTGCGAAATTCCAGTTTCTAAACCATTTTACAGTTACATTGCCGTAGGCTGGCTGGCTGGCTGTTATATTTGTGGAAATTCGCAGTGTACCAGAGTGAGTGAACTATAGAATGGTGCTCAGATCGTAAACTTTCATCATCTTTTCCCGGTGACCACTCTGCAAGAAACGGCACTGACTTCCCCAGACAGCAACATCAGAGGGAACGTTGAGTTTTAAAAGTAATCTTATCAGACCACGGAAGATCCGCAACCGTATACGTGATTTTGTGTGAAGGTTAAAATATTGGTGATATTCAGGGTTGAGGGCTGATAGAGCGGAGAGGGACAGGCGAATGAATGATATAGGTACAGTTACGTCTGTCGCCTCCGACTCCCGAAGGCTGGCAGCACAGATCTGATGAACTGTCCTGAAAACGACGACCAGGCGCATGGCTTAATCCAGTCATAATCGAATCATTTTGAGCCTGGGCGCATCTCAGCTGATTTACGGGAGTTTGTTCCGTAGCTCCTGAAAGGTCGATAGTAAATTAGGCATAATGCAGTTTGTGGGTTCTGTACTAGGGAAACAATCTTTTAAACAGTATAAAGATTGGATATCAGGATTTATCTCCGAACATTCTGTGCATTACTCTTCCCGGTGGTCGTATACAGACTAATCTGACTTCTCACTTTCTGCTTTCTCAAAACCCCATGCTAAAAACAACCCAAGAATGATCATTTATAATAAAGAGAAGTGATGAATAATTAAATATAAGTATGGCTAACACCATTGTGTATCCGTGTTGAACGAAGACTTCATAAATGGGACCTTTTATGAATGATCTGAAAAGTAATCTTACATTTCAAACAAATGTATCGACATTGTCCGTTCATGGAAGCCGTTCAGGGTTTACGGCCTCAGACCAAATGAGGAATATAGCTTTATATTTGTTAATTTTCGAAAAGGTTTCTATGCTAGTCCCTATGAAATACAAGAAATGTACGGTTTTTAACAGGAGTGACAGAAAAATATGGACGTTCATTGTTTTAATTGTACGAATTAATACAGCAGTTACAATAATGAAAGGCATGATCTAATTATTAAGCCAAGGCCGAATTACATCTTTTTTTTTTTCTGCTTGTTTATTATGTGTTAAAGATGCTTATTGTTTCTGTCATCAGACTAGACGTTCTGCTCCCCATGCTGTTGGAAGGTCTAAAAGCGTTCATTTCGCGTCAAACCTGCGAACATTTAGCATTGTTTTGCGTGCGTTGAGGGAAATACGAAGGTAGCTGTTTGCTTGATAAGTAGACGAACTTTCCGCTTAGTTTGTCTTCAGAGGTCTCTGAACTTTTTAGTTATCCATTATGGTGACCTCTAGGTCTGGCGTCGCACGGCTAACAGTTAACAGGCCGCGCTGATGACCATGTGTCAAACAGCATATGAGAGTAGTTTGGTGTTTTGTTACGTAAATGCGATGCTTTTGTAACAATCAATGTGAATCCGTGTGAAGGACGTGACAATATAGAATAATTTGGTGTAAATGTGGTGTTTGTTTGAACGGTATGATTTCTTACAGCGTTAAAATATTCATTTCCTGTCGGTGACAGCCGACTATGCATTTTTAGCACATTCTGCTAAAATTGCATAACGTTTCCTTTTTGACGAGGTTTAGATCGGTATCAATCTTGGCGAACTGGTCTGAGAACCTCGTGCTTATATTTATTTGTAAGTTATGTAATATTAGTACATCCTGCTTTACTGTAATACCACTCACTCTTCAGTAAGCGTATTCTCTCCCTTAGTTATTAGTTGTTATGAAGCATTTAGCAATATTTGAATGAAATCGTGTTTACGAAGGAAAGCGGGAACGATTGTACAATTTGACTGATTGCAGCAACACGTTTTGCTGATGAGGTAACTTTCTGAAGTTGCCGTGGTCCAAGTACCCCCCTTGCTTTTTTGTTTAGGTTAATAAGTCTTGGTGAAAGCGGACGGCAACGTTTCATTTTTTAGATAATCATTTTCCACGTTGTATTATAAACAATGATTGCGTGGTGACTCAGTAGGTGGCAGTGTGTCTTCGCACCCTCGTCTGTGAGTGTGGAGCTCTCCATCTAAGTCTCCACCCGTAGTCTCCCTGCTTTCATAAGGGTCTCTCCCTGGTGCTGCGGTTTCAACCCACGGCCAAAGCGTGCAGTTAGGTGTGTTGGTACTTTGAAATGGCCCCTAGCGTACTGTTGTGTATGTGAACTTGGGCCCTGCGATGGACTGACATCCTGTTCTTATTGTGTCCCCTGCCTCGAAGGATGGAGCTTATTATTTCAACCGTTACCTTAAAACTGGGCAACCTGCTCACAGGTAGCCCATGTTAATTGGCTGTCTGAGTATGTAGTAAATGAATGGGTAATAATAATAATAATAATAATAATATCTGTCACTTGCACATTCAGGATCACAGCAGAGCAGAGTCTTTCTGAAATATAAATTGACCATTTCTGCATAGCAGACACATTCCAGTCTGATCGGTGATAGTCTGTGGACTTGGTACATCTGTGCTTTTCAATGCCGAGAGGAGCGTTTCCGTGTTTTCACGTTCCTCCCTTCACCAGATTCAGGCGCAGAAGGAGCGTCTGGCTCAAAGCCAGGGTCCGTGTTACGGAGGCTCCCTCCCCAACGTCAACCAGATTGGAAGAACCAACCCAGAGTTCCAGGTGAGGCGTGGACCTATGGCAATGAGGTCCGGACGATGTTGTCCGTTTAATGCTGGCTGTATCCAGAAGGGTTTTTGTCCAGAATAAGGCTTGAAGAGATGTTTAAATTAAACTTGAATAGCTTGCTGAAAACTAGATGTACAATACATTACTTTGACTGCCTTTCATGAACTGGACGCTATGCTACTACAATCTTGAATGCGAAGTTTTCCACAGCTTTTAGAGCTGCATATTTACGTTATAAGCATGGAGTGTACAGTGTAGATTTTCCCCTGGGGTAGTAATTTCTAGTAGTTCCATACATGCGTATTGTTTTGAAAATGGATGACTGTTACATCTCTGATTAGCTCTCAGCTTGTTTGCTGCTGCTCAGCCCTCGTCTGTGTGTTCTTTCAGGGGCAGCTGTTATCTGATATCAGCTCCACACGACAGACCAGGCACCATGGGCTGGTGGAGAGGGTCCAGAGGGACCGGAGAACCATGCTGTCTGGCACCCCCTACAAGAGACGAGTATCCTCACCCTCAGCAGTTCCATGCCGCATTGGCGGAGGCTTTCCGTTTTAGCCAGTGCTTCATGTAGAGTCACTTTTGGTGTGGGGGTTCCACCACAGGAGCTGGCTTTTTCACGCAGGTCTAGAAAACCACTCGTCTTGTTCTCTTCTGGATTTATATCCTCTCCAGAATCATTAGCTTCATTTCAGCAGGCCATTTCCATCTTTCTGTGGTCTGACCACTGGTCAGAGTTGCCTGGCCTGGCAGCACAGGGCATGGAGGGCATAATATCAGACGATGGGATGCCAGTTCATCACAGAGCAAATACACAGCCTAACTGCATGTATTTGGACTCACAGACCAAACCAGAGTGCGTGTAGCTATCGTGGAGAACATGGCAACTCCACACACAAAGGCATTCGAACCACCAATTCTTAAGGTATAAGGAAACCATGCAACTCAGTGAACTTCCCTAACTGGAAATCTGTCTAGATGAATTATCCCCTTTAAGTAATATTAAATATTGCACAGAAAAAAAGTGTGCACACCTAAATAGACTTTGCCCAGGTCTTTCTGTGCAGTTGCTTGCTTTCTGTTTTGCTGTTCTTCTACTGGTTTGCAAAGCACCCTCACGGTGCCATGACTGTCACTTTGTGTGGGTCCCCCGTGTTGTTCGTGCCTTAGCGTGCTGGTCTCAGCGGGACTGCTTGCCATACAGTCCGGACTCCCTGGCGCCGGCCTCGAACCTCAGCTGGAGAAGGTAAGCGCCCAGGGAGGACTGGTTTTCTCTTGAGTTTTCACACCCTCAAAAGAGGCCTTCATCCTGGGGTGGCAGCTGACTAACAGGAATAACCTGGTGTTGCTATGCCGAGCTCTTTCGCCTCCTGTCCCTGCTCAGATGTCAGTCATCTGCTTTTCTCTAGGCGTCTTTAAACAGCAGCGTTGGGACAAATGAGTCTTCAAAACCACGGTGGGTGGGGGTGTCCTGAACTGGCCAACCAGTGCTGGTGCTAAATGAGGTTTCCAAACCCAAGGTGGGTGGGGGTATCCTGAACTGGCCAACCAGTGCTGGTGCTAAATGAGGTTTTCAAACCTGCAGTGGGTGGGGGTATCCTGAACTGGCCAACTAATGGAGGCTAGCACAACCAATCAATTCTGCTAGCATTGATAGGTTAGTTCAGGATACTCCCACTCACCATGGGTTTTGAAGCCTCATTTGTCCCATCACTGTTTAATGGGCTTTTCAGTGATCCTTTTTCCAAGGTTTTCATCTTCATCTGGAACTAATGCATGTACTCACGATCTTCCCGGATTACTTGCTGAGACTTTCAAGCTTTTGAAAAATATATGTTTCTATTTATAAAACCGAACCAAAACATGGGGGTCAGAGATGGAGACCCTGACCTTGAGAAGTTTGTCAGTCACCAAGACTTGCTTGAACTTGACCAGTGATCTAATGTTCCATTGCATCTCCATTACATTTCAAGCCTCAAGTTTTATTCTCATATACGCATCACTCATGGAAACGTTTACTGTCTTCCTCATAACCAATTAAAAAAAGTTGTCATGATCAGTAAATATAACAAACAGCGACACCGGGGACTCTGTATCAACAGTGGCACAGCTAACAACGTTGGGATAGCAGAACGTTTTTAAAATGTTGGTTTTAGGCTGTTAAAACATTTATGTCCAGTTTTCGCAACGTTCCCGGAACATTTTTGAAAAAACACTTTTAAAAACGTTCCTACAACACTCTTTTTTTGGTTAAGTTTCCCCATTCACGTTTTAAAAACGTTAGTTATATAACGTTGCAACCGAACCTTTTAAGAACCTAATGAGAACGTTGTTGAAAGTTGTGGGAACGTTCCCCGTTTGCTGGGAGACAGGAACCCGCCACGCACAAACACACTCGTCCGCACACGGCTTCACAGCGCCAGCGCACTCTACATGCATTTCGCACTTACAGCAGAAGCCGTTACCAGCCGTACCGAAAGCACGACACGTTTTCTTATATCGTGAAGAGTTTTGCTGCTTTTTGGAGAGTGTTTACGACATTGCAGCGGAGTTTGGACGAAGTCCGATCCAGCGAAATTGACATCCCCCGTTTTGTCAGATGACAGCAGAGCTTGGGAACGGACGTCTGTATTTACATACTTGGGAGCAAGCGCAAGCACGATTCATTATTCAGTGCAAGTTTTTGAGTCAACAGTCCCATCGCTGGTTAAGACAGACGTGGTGGCGAGGAAGGCAGAAGGTGAGCTGTTTCCGAGAAGCACGAGAGTCGGTGGTTGGAAAGTGCAGTGAGGGTTCTGGAGTTTGGCCACAGCCCCCTGCTCCGAGCGAGAGACCCCGTTCTCAGAGTTCGTCTCCTTCGTGCCGTCAACTTCCCCCTCTCTGAGCCTCCCCTCTTACTTTCCCTGAACCCTCGCCCCCCGCCACTCCTAGGCCTCCATCTTGCTGTTGCTTTATTTAATTTTTGGAGGATTTGGAAATTAACGCTGGCATTTCTCTGTCGGTCACCAAGGCACTGGCCCTCCAGCGTGCTGATGGACAAAAGCCATGCCCTCGGCCTGCCTGGAGTAACGCTCAACAGGTGAACCCAGCTCCTCTCTCTTTCTCTGAGCCCCAGTCATCTTGGCTCCCACCTTTTGCTTTGGGGGTCTGGAGTGAGTTCTCCCACCGAAGGCCTGGCTACCCTAGACTACAGAGAATATCTGTACTTAATTCAGTTTCTCCTGTTTTGCCCCCCCCCGAGTTGCCAAGGAGACGGTCTTCACTATATGTCGCACGGTGTGGGAGGCATGGAAAATGAACCCCTGTAGTCCAGCTCATGCAATAACAGCCAGGAAGGGGTTTGTTTGATTTCACGTTTAAAGACCGGTGGATAGTCAGAGACAGGCTTGGCGGAGGGACTTGCGTTTTGGGCATTTCTCTTTGTATCGCATCATCACAATGTGCCTCAGCCTTGGGTTGAAATATAGTATCACTCTTTATGTTCTGGGATTTACGGTTTGGCACCACTGACAGGACTGTAATAATTCTGCATCCGTAAATGTTTAAGGAGGTAAATGGGCGAAGTTTTAGGGCAATGTTATGGTGGTTTTGCTCTGTCCTTCCATTCCAAATCTAAGCCTCTCACCTTTTTTCTTTTGACACCCTGTCGCAGGACAAACTCTGACTCCGCCCTCCATACCAGTGTGATGAACCCGAACCCCGGGCTCCATGGCGGCCCAGGACATGCGCTGAGCCAGCAGAACCGGTGCAGCAGTGAGTACACGTGACTTTGTGCCGTTGGGGCCGATCGTCGGGCGGCGTCCGAGTACGTTACTTGTGTCACACCCAGTTTGTGCGTGTGTGTGTGTGTGTGTGTGTGTGTGGATGCCCGTGCAGGCACTTTCGTAATTTCCTTATTTGAAGGTGGGGAAGGCTGATCTGTCTTTGTACCTGTCACAGCAATGCCTTGGGGTCCAAAGTTCCCGCCGGAAGGGGAATTTGCCAATATGTCACCTTCCTGTCTCTCACCACGAATTCTGTCTCCTCCTGCTGGCCTAGTGTTTCCCTACCCGGTGCCTCCGATCGAGGAGCACGTCCTGGATGAGGAGAACCTGCTCAAGTCCTGGGACGCTAAGAAGGTGAGCCACGCATAAGGCGGGCAGTCCAGGTCAGCCACGCATAAGGCGGGCAGTCCAGGTCAGCCACGCATAAGGCGGGCAGTCCAGGTGAGCCACGCTTAGGGCGGCAGGTCAAAGTATCGTGGGCGGGCTGCCTAATGAGACAACGTTAACAGGAAGTGCCTGTTAATGCAGGGTGTTTGAATATTAAGGTGGCAGATATAAAATTGAACTGAATTAAGCTGTATGTACTTTTAGAGATCTACCTACAGAGATCTGTAACCGTGAGACAACGAGACCCAAGCCGAGTTTAGACATAATGCAGCAGAGATTTCATCACGTTTTGAAATATGTCCACCGTCTTACCCGTTTGCAGATACCTGTGCCGTCTAACCGACCAAAATCCTGTGAAGTTCCGGGCATCAAGTAAGTTAGCTGTGAAAATTCAAATATGCTGAAAACAAAAGACAGAGACTGATTTTTATTACTGTTATCAGACAAAAAGTGCCAGCTAATCGGTGAGTGTGGCGTCCGCCGGTGGTCACTCCACGGGAGCAGATTCCCGAGGAACAAGAAAGGAAACTTAATCCAAGTTGTGAGGGAAAAGTTTATGACCCCTTAGTTATTCTTGGCTGTCAGGGTTTCTGCATTAATGGCTCCTAAAATGTCTTCTGATGTTCATCTAAGTCATAATAATAGATAAAGACCATCTTATTTAACAAACAGCACACAAAACATGTTACATGGCCGTATCTTTATTGAACAAATGGTTTAAACAGTCAAGGTCGGTGACTGAATAGTGATGGATAATGAAATCTCCGGAAGATGGTACTTGAAGTCAACTGTTATGGTTCAGGTTTGTGGTTGAGCTGCCTCACAATGTATAAAAACCACATAAGTTTAGTTATCCGGTCTTCGCGTCAGAATTCTGGTCGAGTGCAATACGATCTGATCAAAAGAGATTTCAGAGGTCCTCAGAAGAGCTGGAATGGATTACAAGAAGATCTCTTACAACCTGGGCCTCTGTGACCCAGAGCTCAGGCAGATAGTTTACAGCTGGATGAAAGTCAGCACCATTGCCGCTCTCTCTAGAAGTGGGTGTCCTATGGAGACCTGTGCCAAGGGACAAGGAGCCCTGGGGTGATAGATCAGGAGTGGTCTTCATGGGAGAGTACCACGGAGGTGACCAAAACAATGCTGGCCATCTCAGGTTCGCTGCTGCCTAGATGTCACACAGCACTGTTGGGTCAACGTGGACACGATAGACAGGCGCTGACCTTCTTGACGAGTGAACTCGGCATTCTGTTTGGCGAAAATAAAACACTGTATGCCAACAGAAAAGCTTCACACTAACTGGGAAGCATGGGGGAGCGAGTGTAACGGTCTTGGGTGGCAGTACTGCCTCAGAGCCCAGAAGACTAATAAAATTCTACAACAGAACGTCAGCCCGTGATCTAAAGCTCAAAGGAGGACTGGAAACGCGGGAGCAAATGAACAGCGGCGTGTCTCCAGCAGAAGAAATTCCGTAAGTCAGAGTCCTGACCTCAATCCCATTGAAATGTGGAGGCGTGATCTGAAGCAGGCTGTTGAGGCAAGACATCCCAAAAATGTAGATGAACTGAAACAGTTCTGTGTGGAGGAATGGGCAAAATAACTCTAGCCTGTTCTGCTGGGCTGATCAACGGTTAGAGAAAAGCCAGTAAAGGACGTTCCACTAGTCGGTAAACATAAGGACTCGCGTACTTTTTTTTTTTTTTTCCATGGTTGACCTTGTTTATCGTAATTGTTCAATAAACAGTATATAAAATAAGGCCGTCTGTTCATTATTATGTCTTCTGATGATCATATTGTAGAGGAGCCTCTTAATCAGAAATTCAGATAATTCCAAAAGATGCATACATTTTTCTCCAAAGTGTAATGCCCGTTTCCTTAATGAAATGTTAGCGTTTATTTAAGTAGCATTATTCTACGAATGTTGATGATTAACTGCCCATCAGGTAGTTTCTTTAATACAGAAACTAACAGGAGTTTCTGGCAGAAATGGTACCAGTTGTAAATTGGATTGTGAGGAGCTGCTCA
>JAACJT020000038.1:3516558-3528641 GCA_009936485.2 Gymnarchus niloticus
TTCTTTAATACAGAAACTAACAGGAGTTTCTGGCAGAAATGGTACCAGTTGTAAATTGGATTGTGAGGAGCTGCTCAGGCTAACTGGATGAGAACAGGGTGTCAGAAGCCAGCCTGAGGACCCCACTGGACCACCAGCACGTTCCCTCATGCTTCACTCGAATTGCTCAAATAAACTGGAAAATTGCTGGCATATATTTAAACGAGAAACGATGCTGCATGACCTAAGCTGTTCCATTCTTTCCCCCCCAATCGTTTCCCTTCACCCTCTGATCTTCCCACACCTCCATCACCCACACACAGCATCCTCCCATCCCCGGCTCAGCCTTCGGGGGCGCCTCTCAATCCCACGACCTTGAGCACCGGGGGCTCCCTGCCGGACCTCACCAACCTGCGCTTCCCATCCCTGCTGCCCGCCCAAAAGGATGAGCCGGGCTACACCTCGCTGAGTGGGGGTGGGAGCACCGGCAACCTGGCGGCTACCCTCACGCAACTGGGCATCACGACGGGCAGCGGCTTCAACCTGCCAGGTGTGTGGAGTACTCTTACTGTCATGAGAGAGGCGAAAAGGCAGGCAATCAGCAGTGGGCTTCACTTAGCCTTCCCAGAATCCTCCTCGGCTACCTGGAAGTACACTTTAAATTTTCACAAATGTTTGTAGCTTGACAGCCCATCTGCTGGTAATGTTGGCGAGAATTCCAAAAAGCAGACCCCCCTTCTGCATGACCATTTACCTAAAACTCAGATTTCTGTGTACTCCAATCATTGTGACTCAGTTTATTTGTCTTTTTTAGACTCTTCTAATCCAAGAAAATGAAATACACTCATGGTTCTTTTAAACATCCATCTGAAGCCTTCAACCTCGGATTAAACTGTCATTAAATATTTGGCTTAGCATATGATGTTTCCTCAAGCCTTGTGCTTTTTGGGATTCTTGTTGAGTATACGTTACCACATCCTGTTAGTAAGCTGGCCGGCCAAGACGGCTTTCTGCTCATCTGCCCCCTTCTCTTTTCTCCGTGCAGGCTTGTCGATGCCTCTACAAGGAACATTCAGTAACTCTATGCTGCAGTCATCGTTGAGCCATCCCAATATCCAATCATCTCTGAGCTGCCATTCCTCCCACGGCTCTCTCAGCTCCACCTCCTTGCAGTCGTCACTTAGTAACCCCTCTCTTCAGTCCTCGCTAAGCTCCTCTCCATCCTTGCCCTCCTCTCTGAGCAATCAATCTCTACATTCCTCTCTCAGTAACTCCTCCCTCAGTGGCAAGTCCTTCCAGTCGGCAGCCAGTAACCCTAGCTTCAGTAGTGGGATTGGTGGCTCTGGATCTTGTTCCTCCTCTTCCTCGTTTTCCTCACTTCTGGCAGGCCAGCAAGGGCCGTCGCTCACCACATCACCACGCAGGCGAAACCAGCTGAGCCCTCTCAAATTGTCAGTTGGCACAGAGTCCCGTTGGCATCCTACCAAGCAGTTTTCCCCAACTATGTCTCCGACATTGTCTGCAATAACACAGGTAAAGTAACCAGTATGACTGGGTTAGGAATCATTCTGCTAAGCATATTTACACTTGTATGCTTGTGTTATTATTTAAAATGAATTAACTTATGGACTAAACATTTCAGATGATCTTGAGTATTTTTTGTTGAAATATATCTCAAATATTTATGTGTGTATTTGAATGGATTTGACAGTCTTGCTGCTATTACATTTTATCAGCCGATGCTTACAGTAGTAATTAAATGTTCTTGCCCACATGTTCACTGTCTGCGTTGCGCTTGGTGTTTTGCGTTCTCCTTCTCTTGCGTAGGGGGTTGCCCTGGACACCAGCAAGTTGCTGGCGGACCAGAGGCTACCATCCTACCCTTATGGTCAGGTCCAGGCAGCCCACCCGTGTCCTCAGGCGGCTCAGCAGTCCGCCCACCCAGGTACAACGGTGACACATCTGCAGTACCCTGACCAGGAGCACCACCACCAACTACAGCATCATAAAGAGCAACACGAACATGAACAGCACCGGCAGCAGCCAGTACGTCAGCCCGACCCGCACCAGTCCGGTCAACAGGAGCACCAACATCTGGAGCAGTATCCCCAGCGGTCCGGTCCTCACGATGCCAGTCAACGGCGACAGTGGCAGCCGTTTCAACAGCAGCCACAAAATCAGCTGCAGATTCATGGGCAGTGCCGTGGCATGGAACAGCAGTGCCACTTGCAGGGCATTCACAGGTTTCCCCAGGCCTTGTCTTTGGATATGGGAAGCTCAGAGAACCTGCCAAACACACGTGGACGGCCATCCGAGTCAGCATCACAACAAAGGCTGAACCCCATCCAGGGTCCCCTGAGCAGACCATCATCGAGTATCCAGAACCTACAGGAGTCCTTGGACCAGCTTCTCCCAAGCAGCCCGAATCCATCAATCAGTCGATCGTTGTCGGCCAACTTGGACCTCCAGAACGTGAGGGCAGCCCACAGTTCCCCAGTCGATCTACTGCATCTCATATTTGTTGGTTCCCTACCCATATGTGTCTCTCCTCCCCTACAGGACTCATTGCTGAGCTCCCTGCTGGATGAACCTTTTGTGGATCTCCAGCTGCAAGGTAGACAGGGCCAGGAGTTGTCCCAGCAGGTAACAGGCATGCCAGAAAACCTGCTCCCATACTCTTCCAGCCCGGAGAACATTAGCACTTCATCTGTGCAGCTCAAATATTTGCCAGCCGTATTGTAAAGATTTCAGTCTAGCCAGTGGTGTGTGTTTTCCAGTCTCCCAGTTGTCTCTCTGCTCTCCATCTTCTATTCTGACGGACACCTTCTCTGTCGGCCCATTCTCAGCTGAGGCGCTTCTGTACAGAGGCTCCAGATGGAGTCCAGTCCTTCAGTCAACGCTCCGGCTCTGAAACAGGGAAGGAGAGAAGCGAGCCCGTGGGCTCCCACTGCTCCGGGATCCATCAACTCCTCGACCAGCAGACCCAGAGTCACATCTTCAGTGAGGGTTGCCACAAAAGCCCCAGCATCCTTCTGAGTGGTGAGCTTCAGATTGAAGCTTTTCTGAAATGACAGCACTAGCCTTGAATTTAAGTCGTTCATATCTGATAGATTTCTTGGTGAGAATGTGATACCTTCTTAGGTTTGGCGTGTCTTTACGTTGTTAGTCTCCGTTTCTTGTGAGTATAAGCTGCGCACAATGCAGCGATAATACATAAAACACAAAGCAATCGACAGTGCTGACTTGCCTCATTCTGTTCATTTCCACCACTCACCCAGAGAACTCGACACCAGCACTGTCCAAGGATATCACCTGTACGCTGTCCGGCATGCCGGGATTTGAGGTGGACCCCTTCGGCCTGGACGATCCCCTGCGGATGGACCCGCAGGTTCTGGAGGGCCTTGGCCTCCTGGAGGACGGCGAGCTTGTGCTTGCTGACCCCTCGGTGGAGGACTCCTTCCGCTCGGAGCGTTTCCAATGACGCGGCACTCCCGCACAGAATCGGCAGCACTGATGTCGCTGGCTGGGAACAAGACTAACAGATTACGCTTCTAGCCCGTCGTAGGCGCATGCACTAATCCAATTCTGAAAGAGGAACTATAGAATATTTGTGATTTTAAAAAATGCACATTGGAAAATGTATGAATCATCTAAAGGGGCCTTAAAACCTTAGTCTACTAAAGGTGAAGGGCTCTAGGCTTGCTGTCGTTCCTTCTCCTGCGTAGTGGTGGAAGACAGCAGATCAAGACACGATTGGCACAACTCGTAAAGCGCCGAGGCCATGATGTCTTAAATGGGACGACCCGTCCTTAAATGGTGTATTTTAGTTGCTTTCAGTTTACCAGATTAGTTTGGCCAGGGGTGTCTTCGGTCCTTTGTTAGAAACGTGAGTCACATGGGGATGTGGTGGGAGATAGAGCCCCTGGTCAAGACGGAGCTTGACACGCGAGCCCGGCAGTCAGCAAAGACTGTCATGGACCTGCTTCATCATCTCCCATCTATCCCTCCTCTGCATCTCCATACCCTCCCTGCACATTGCCTTCGTACAGTGAAATGAGAACCATCTTCCTCCCCCTTGAGGAGGACCACGCTGCGCTCTAATGGACCGGCCAGCTTTGCAGGCCCACCTGAACATCCTCAGGCTGGAAGATTCATTTCATTGGTAATTCTTCCCTGCTGCTGGCTCCTTGTCCAGGCCTCTATGTTCACGCAGGTAGGTTTTGAGCCAACAGGCAATGATTTTAGTGCCTAGTGCTGCCATTCGGCATCTGAAAGACACCAAAACTGGGAAGATATTAGGTTCAGGCCATGGAGTTTCCTGAGCTGGAAAGTTCTCATAGTCTCTCTGGGGCGGGCTGCAGGGGCCGGCTCCTTCGGTCATAATACTGTATATAGGTATCTACAGACAGATACATGCATAAAATATATATGTTAAAAACATACCATTTACTGGAAATGTATAGGAGAGGCTGGAGTACGACTGTGCTTCTTTGGGAGGAGCCATTTTAAACTGAACTGGAACCAGTCCAGTTCAAGCTTCACTTTGATACATTCTGACCATGAAGTGGCCACCAGTTACTTGTGAATATTCTTTGAGTTGACTTTTCTTGGATTAAATCTTCAACAGCATATTTTATGGCCCATTGTCTTGTTTTTTTTTTTTCCCCCCTCATTAAGAGGTATCTATTAGGCAACGTAAAATATGTGCAAGAAAACATTTGGTTTGACAGTTTTCCAGCAGTTTGGCGGTGTAGAGGTCAGCTTTTTAGACCCACTCCACTCAAACGCATCACGTCAGTATAAATACCTAGAAAGGGTTGAGGAACATTAATTCTACTTTGTTCTCACCTACGTTTGCCTCAGCTGAACCCATTAAAACCCCTCACCCATGCAAGACGTAGCTCAGAGGAAATGCGTTGAAGTGCTCGTGATAGGCTGCTCCGAGTGGTACTGGCAACCATGCAGCACTGTGCCTCAGCCTGCAGCCCACGCAGGGCCCTATCTGCAGGGTCTGGATGAGAAGATGGCTATCGAGGGTGGAGGTGACAGGTGTGGTCGTTGATGGTTCAGGCCAGCACTGGTACAGATTCCAAGCCACTAAACATCATTTTTAAGCAGGTTTTGGGATACACCCCCCCAGGAGAAATTGGCCTTCCTTTCCATCAGAGGTTAACAGGAATTCTGTTTTCTGTTAGGTGTTTTCTTCATGAACCATATTCTTGCCATCTGTGATTTATGATATTAATTATGTTACCATGTGAGAAGCTTTGTTTTGAAAATGTGTAATTTGCACTAACGGAAACCAGTAAATGTTTGTTGTCTAGTGTAATTAAGTGACAGCTGTATTTAAAGCCGTTCTTTTTTTTGTGCTGTTTATGTCAGATGTTTTTAATTTGTGAGCAGGGCATGGAGCTTGTGAATTGGTGGTTCTTCAATATTCCTTGCTGTAATTACAGCGTCCATGGTACTGCTCTCCTGTCGATTTCTAATTCTCGTTTTTAACCGTGTCCATGCTCCACCACAAGAGGTCATTGTTGAGCAGCAAACGCTTAAACGTCAGTTGAGTAGGAATTTCTTACACGTCTCACGTTTGGTTGTCCGGTGGGTAGTCCACATGCAAAGTTTACATGGTTACATGGGTCTTCTGCAGGTACACTGGTCTCTTCCCACAGGTGCGCCATGGAGGTGTATCGGTGGCCCCAGATTCCCATAGTTATGTGCACCTATGTGCTGCAGTGCCTGGCAACAGAGTTGTATATCGTCCAGAATGTACCCTCCCTTACGCCCCATGCTTACTGCGTAGGTTTCATATGGTCACAGTACTAACTAGACCTCAATCTGATTCTTAAAAAAGGATGAATATAGATTTCATCTCTATTTTCTTGTACGTATCCTGGGTTCTCAAACTTCTCGTCAGCGATCTCTGGCTGAGTCAGGTGGGCTGTCCTGGGAAGCGGTCTGAGACCCATTTTTCTAGTCATGCTTCCCACTGTGCCACTTCACCTAGACTATCCAGGTGACTTGTGGTCCTTGGCTCTGCTGGGTGATTACTAGAGGCATGGCACAGACAGCCCGAGTGTCAGTCGTGGTCATGCTTGGTCAGTTCTGCAGCAAGGTGAAGGCTGTGCCAGGAACCGCACCCTTCAAGCACAGAGAACAGAACGGCAAATCATTTCAATGTTTAAGTGCACTGTATTGCTTCAACAGTCACAGAACGTAATTCGGCCTCAGACTGCTTATAGCCCTTAGAATGATTGTCCAACTCGTGCATATTAACAGGAGATATTTTCTGATTGATTTTTTTTTTAATTGCCTCTATGCAGATGATACTTTTGATGGAGTAGTGGACCCACTGAGTGGAAAGACAAAATGGAGATTGTGGGGGAAAAAGCCATATTTGTGTGGCGATTGTCACTTTCGTTGCTTTTATTAATAAATGTTAATCCTTTATGTATGGAATCTAAATATTTACATTTCATTAGATTACTCTTGAGTATAGTGCTATCATACACTTGTCTTTCAGGGTACTTTCCTGTGTGTTACGTGTGCTGTTTTGTTGTGTGTTTTCTTTTTTTTTTTTTTTTTTTTTTTAAATGTTTGTTCTTACCAGGGAAAACAGATGTTAAACAATATACCATTCTGCCATAGATGTTTTCGTAAATCTAACGAGTATAGAGTTTTTAAAGAAATGCTGTGTACATACACATTATTTTACAAGAAAAATAAATTACCAGAAAACGTACAGCTGTATGGACCCCTTCATTGACGATGACTTGTAAGACACCTTTTCATAGGGACTCAAGACTAAGGATTTTGTGTGTATGCATTTATGTAGTTTACACACGCCTATATAATGTATCCGTATATATTACATATTAAACTGATGTCTTTAGTCATCCATTTGGGTTTGAGTAATTAAAGCATACACAAAACCATGTGATAAAGGGTAAAGATTACAGAATCTGAGCTGTGTGTGACAACGAAATCAGCAGTCATATCTAACGGCTCAATACAAATAATGCGCCATTTGTTCATAAGGATTGATGGGAAAACAGTGCTGTTATAGCTCGACTTGGCCACCAGAGGGAGCCAGGATACAACTTGAAAAAATGTAGGTCAAACACTTCTCTTAAAGCTGCAGTAGACGTCCTTTTGTGATTTGGCTCTGCTGCTTACACACGTTGTTTACGCACGCGCCAAACTCATTTACCCAGGCTGCAGTTTTTTGTTTACAAAATTCTAGAAAAGCGCGATACAGGAGCAAAATATGTTGCAAAGTTACACACAGACATAAGCAAGTGGTGGTGTGTATGAAATAGTCACACTGCAAACCATTGTGTGTGTGTGTGTGTGAGTTTCCTCCTGCAGTCCTAAAGACGTATAGTTAGGTCATTTTGCATTTCTAAATTGCCCATAATGTATGACTGTCACTATATACAAGAAAATTATGGGACTTCCTATTTTCACAAAGTATTTAGTCATTGTGACTAATCTCATTATTTCTTCTGCATACTTTGGAACCTAACAAAGTTTATCAGTGGAACTTTGACAAGGTTAAACATCTATGGCTGATGTATGTACTACTTTAATCAAAGTGCACGTTAACAGAATGTCAGTGATTAAAAGATGAAATGCCGACCAGGACTCAGTGATGTCGGCTGCACACTCCAAGTTGAGTCTCCTGCCCACAGACGCTGGGAAACCTCACTCTACATAATGTGAAAGGCCAATTCATCGCGCTTCATTTCTGTGATAAGTTAGGATAACCATCTTCTCAGCTGCACTGCATTGATCAGCCAGCCCCAATATTCAAACTCAATCGATCTGTGGGCTAGTGAAATATTTCCGACTTTTAAGTCTTCTGCAGTTATGACCCATTTCTCCCGAATCACCGAAACCAGCAGTGTTAAAAAAACACCTTCTTGCTTTCATATGACTCATCAACCCATCCATTTTCCGACCGTTCATCCTGACAGATGGCCTACATTACAGTGGAAAGACAAAAAACAACAGCAGCAGCTTTCCCATCATGATATGAATCTTCCTGAGTGTAATACAGGCTACCTTATACTCACAATATTGTTCACAAAGTTTCGAGTTTCTCTATCTATTCATTAAATATGGTATCAGTATTTTTTTGAAAATTATGTAAATTATGTTTGATTTTAGTTTCATTGTTGATGTTTTCATAACGGACGACAGAGGGTCTGCTTTATTTTGGTACTGGGATGAGATTTGGTTTTATTGGAAAATTTTGAACTGTTTGTATTGTTTTTAATTGTTGTGGTTGAATAAATTTAAAACAAATAAAAATCAGTTATTCGTACGGTCCCCATTCCTGATTGGGATTTCAATGTTATACCAGCGCTGCTTGCAAACCTTTGCACAGTATGGTTTTAATTTCCTACAGAGATAACTCTCCTTCCGAAGACTAACATTGTTGTTCATGGGAGTTTGCATACTTCAAATAAATTAGGTTGCAGTTAAGCTGCAAATCTGCTTTGCTCCTACTGTCTGCCTCAGCCCTTAGCTGTGTGTGACCTACCTGTAGCTGATTAATTATCACCAAAGTGAAGGACCCAATCAAATCTTATACATAATCTTTCAAAAGCAATCAAAGTCACCCGCTCTCATGGCAAACAGATGTTGGACAAATGGGCTGGGCAAGAAATGTGAGGACAGAAATTATAAAAAATTTGCAATTTGGCTATTATTTTAGTAATCCTTCATTTGTTTCCATAAACAGTTAAACCGATGCAGGTGAAGATGAGTAGGGCTGCTTTTTACTTATAGGACACAATAAAAAAAAAAAAAAAAATCATTGCAAATAATTTCATCTGTAAGTTGGTAGAAGTTGATAGGCATATCCCAGGCAGCCTAGGCTGAAGACAAGGGTCATGATGGATTGGGTGCCAACCCACCGCAGGGCACAGTTTTATTGTAAGAAATTGGTCATTTTTTCACTACCAAAATGTACTGTTCTGTTTATACGCAACGTGTAAAACAAGACTATTGTCTGATGTAAAAAATTCAAACCACAATGACTTCACAAGACCACCAACGCCCATTTTCTCTTACAGATAAGAAACTGCGGTGGTAAAATGTTTTAGAAAAAAAAAAGACAAAGGAAGAAGATTATTGTGAATGGAGTGCAGAAAATGGGTTTTCGTCATCTGATGAACTTGTCAGCAGTAATGATTAAGTTATCAGACAATGCATTCTCTTACCGACTCTGTTTATGGACAATTGACTAATCAGTCAGGAGAGATCAGGCATTCTGTGTCTGTCATAAATTATTTTGCACCCAATTCTTTTGTCATGTGTGTGGGAAGATCGCGTTTCTTTGCTAATTTTGTTAGAAAAGATGCATCAAAATCTATTTATCATTCCAGTGGATGACTGCCAGCGCAGCTTCACACACAAACAATATGATCAACCTGTACGAAATTGACCTCCAGTTACCTCTTTCTCTGACTGTTTAACTGAAATTGTTCAGCTGGGGCATAAACTGGTCAGCAATCACTGATTAATAAAAACAGATTTAAAGTGGTTCAGCTCATAGTCTGATACTGAAGACAGTTTAAATAGCCATTTATGGCTATTAAAAAAAGAGTTTAGTGCCTGTTTAGGTGGGATGAGTACACTTTCCGAATGTGATGCCAACTTCTAAACGGCTTATTTGTACTTTTTGTGTTGGACTTGGTGGATTTTTCCCCTTCTGGTTCCAGTGTTTCTCAAATTCTCCCACAATCAAAATAAGCGCTCTCTGGCTGCCCTGCCATGCCATGCCATGCCATGCCATGCCATGCCAGGCCAGGCCAGTTTCTCATCTTCACCCACTCTCCAAGTCTTGTGCCTCAGGATCTGAAGGCTCTAGACGTACCTAGATGCCTTTTTTTTTAAATCTTATCCATCACACGCCATGCAGTCGCTCTCATCCACCAGTTAATTTTGCGCACACGTGGGCAGATTGCGCCGGGACCTTTTCAGGAAGCGCGCCTTCCCCAGTCTCCTCCTCTTTAATGCATCTCCTCACATTCGGAAAGGAGGATGTGATCAGTTCTGCCTTGGGAAGGCACCAAAGCCCCAGCACTTCCGCAAAAGTGGAGATCCGCGCTCGCCTCCTTCGCTTGTGCGCGCAGTAGAGGCGGAAACAGATGCACGACTGCGGGGGGGGCGGGGGGATATCCGGCATTACGGATCCGAAATCCCCATCTTCTAGTGCCTCCTGTAACACATCCTCTACGGGGATCGCTTTTGAAGCCCGGGCGAGCTGCTTTATCCTGCTTCCTCGGTCCCTTTAAAGTGCAGTTGTCGAGGCGCGCCGGTAGGCGGCGCCCTGGAGCGTCGGAAAGGTGTGCGTGGGTAGAGCGGTAAAGACGGACCGGGGGGGAAGCCTTGGAAATCTGGGCTGGAGTGGAGATCAGCCGATCGCAGCGAGCGGGACTCAGACACACACGGAGGAATCCTGCGGGGTATTTAAAGGCAGTGATGTGCAGAGGTAAGAGCCCGCCGGGGGTTCGGGCGATCGGAACATTAGAGGTGCAGATGCTGGGTGTGTTATAGTGGTCTTGGGGGGCGAACCACGTGGAGCGGCCAGGGGGCGTGGGGGGCATCCGGAGCTGCAGGGTCTCCCCTTCCACCCCACCGGCGCTTTAAATGAAGCTGCCAGCCTGAGGCCAGAGTGGTGGCACTGCCGGATATTTAAGAGGGGTTTCAGACCTCTTGTGACCCCCCCTTCATTTTACCTCCGTATTTCCGCCTCCCCGGGTCTCTTTATAATCTGCGCATTATTGCGTGTCGGGCGTCCGGAGGTGAGAGCAGCAGCGCCGTCGAGTCTTTATTTCCCGGTTACCCCGCATCACCTGCCCCTAGGATGCTGTTCATCAACGCCCTGGCACGAAACTTGCTGTTGCCATGGCGACGGGGCTCCCTCCTTCCATGGGGGTCCCTTCTGTCGGAGCCCCACGCTCACTTTTCAGGGAGACCCCATCATTCTGATAGATTTTCAGATCATTGCTTGTACGGTTAAAGCCCCACTGGCTGGTTCTCAGGATTTAAACGGAACCACGGCACGCTTGTCCATCCTGTACGTTCATCTGACTCCGTTTTACGTTTCGTGTCAGTAGCCTTGATGCCTTTCTGAGGTTTTTTTTGTTGGTGGTATTGCAGTGCCCCCCAGGCCCCCAAGCGGAAGGACCAGAATGTGTCAGGCTTATGAGAACCTGAAGACTCTGCCCGTTTCCTCTTCCTCTTCGATTTGTGTCAAAACCACTTCGCTGTAGAGCCGTCCCCTTTTCAGTCTCGCTATTAGTGTCCTCTGTCTGTTTCCTCAGCGGGCCTTGGGTCCTACTAAAGATGGCAACTGTCTAGTCTGGAGGGGGGGCAAGGGGGGAGCTTTGATCTTCTCTGTGTGGACAGCAGTCTGCGGTTCCTCATTCTCTGCCCATCTGCCCCCCCATTCCTGGGTCTTGGTGTTTGCAGTGCTGAAGTGCGTCCCTGTCTTCTATTGCTGCCCTAGTTTAGATTATTCATTCACACCTAGCCTGGACTGGTTACTCTGCTGCTGCGTTAAGGTGAGTAAGAGTGATTAGGATAGAGCCACCATTGTCATGCCCGGTTATGTAATTACACCCTATGCTGGACTCCCCCCCCCCATACAGCAGGTTTCACTGAGCCGTATCATGTGTCCTGTTGCTTTATGTTGGATGGACGGTGAAAAGTTTGAAGAAGAGCAGGCTGTCCTCGGTACAAGCCCTTCCCCGGTCTGCCTCAGATACTGATGGTCATGTGCTGTCGTTCATGACAGTGCTACTGGCTGTTTGATCAAAGCCCTAGGAGCCCTTAAAGACACGCACCTGCCACCGTCCCGTGTCATTACCGCCAGCCTACCCGCCTCTTTGAACTGCGACACACAATTGTGGGCACACGATGATGCGGGCGTTCTGCCCAGTGCAGACTCTCCTGTTGTTGTGACCTTTCATTTTTGGGTGTCGATCCCGTATCACCGGTAGTTAGAGTGAAGATGGCTTGTACAGCAAGCAGTGACTCTCTAAGGAACAAGTAGACAGTATTTTCTCGCTCGCTAGAGGACCTGCAAAGCC
>JAACJT020000038.1:3528741-3561177 GCA_009936485.2 Gymnarchus niloticus
GGCTTGTACAGCAAGCAGTGACTCTCTAAGGAACAAGTAGACAGTATTTTCTCGCTCGCTAGAGGACCTGCAAAGCCAGGTTTGGGTTGAGAACCACGGGCCATCGCGTGTGTCGTGGCGTATCTGATAACCCGCGTCTCATCGCGGTCGCACTGCCGATCATTTCTGCTGGCAACATCATGAGGGATCGGCAAAGGCTTGGGAAGAAATTTGGGTCGTGTTAGGCCACCGTTGAGCTAGGTATGAGTTGGCTCAGGTTTGAAACTGCATTTAACAGTCAAGAGGTTTTGAGGTCTCCTGACGGGTGAAGCATTTCCGGTAGTGCTGGGTGAGGCCTGCAAACGTAAAATTGAGTGCGCTGATTCAGTTGGTCTGCCAGAGAAGTGCATCCTTCTCTAGTCAGCAGAAATCTATGGATTTGACATGTAGGTCGTCTCTTGGGAGAGTCTGGCTCTAACGTGCATGGCACAGAGTTGGCACAGGAGAGCTTGATAGATAATCTGACACCTGCTGGCAGCGGCCACACCGACTTCCTAAGGACAGCAGGGGAACCAAAGGTCTTGTGCTTACAGAGTTTGTACAGAAGCACGAGATTCTGTGCTGTTCTCAACAGACCATTATGTATCATGGGAAAGTTAGTGCTTTTTTTTATAACCATGTGTCATGCTGGGAAATTTTAAGAAAATTGACTGGGATGTTGTGTATTACGTGTCCAGTTTGTCATCTGAAAGTACTAAAGTTTGCTACCTGTCTGGTGAACCTGTTCTGTTAATTTAGCTGCCCCGGTGACTAGGCAACCTTCCTCCTCCCAAAAATTTTACTATCTGAAAGACCGCGACCCAGAGACAGAGCCACGTGGAAGTGTTTTATTAAAATTCTGAAAAATGCAGATCTTCTTTGTACTGCGATGCACATACATGTAATTCTCAGAACCTAGCTTTCTCTGGCTAATTGGAATTAAATGGTTTAAGTGCTTCCCATTTTTGTTTTACAGCCTGTAACTGAAAAGCAATTTTTTTTAATTAACTTTTGTCATCTTAATAAAAACATCAATATTAAATCGTGTTGATTGGGAGGATTGCAGGGTAGCCTGTCCTTGCGTGTGATGAGTTCCCTTTTATTTTAATGAGTTGTTAGTAGGTGTTCTACTGTTAAGTACGTGAATTTGTAAGCTATGATTCATGTGATTAAAATGCCAAGTTAATTGCATGTAATTAATGATGACAAGGTGTAAACCCAAAATCTCTGTTGATAATTTATTGTTGGTGTGTGTACCAGTGCATCTGATCAGTTTATGTACCGCTTATTATAAGAATGGTTTGTTCTAAAGCGTTAGATCTGAAAATTAGTGGAATGTACAATATTGAACAACGCCGATGTTCACGAGCCATGTCGCACGCTATGCAATCAAAAAAGGCAGAATTGCATAATCCTGTGTGTTTTCCGCGTTACCAGTCTTGCATGGTTATTGCAAGGGGGGTGAGGCCCTGAGACCCCGCAGCGTTGCTATTGAATGTCGTCCTGGTCCCTCCCCGCGTTTGTCAACACTGTCATGTGACCCATAGTCAGTTCTTCTTTCTGATCTGTCTGTTTCTCATTTTTTTGTCTGTCAGATGCAATGACTATAAGTGCCGATGGGAGGAAGTCGCCAGACTGTGTCTGCAGTTCTCAGTGACGCCTCAGCCACCTGCTAAGCCCACCGCACCCGGAAACCCCCCAGTGAAACACGTGTGTGCCAGCTCGTCTCCACGCCATCACCATGACTGCTGGCACATGCTACTTTCTTAGCCCGGCCTTCCTGGGTCTCCTGGTGCTCCTGCCTGTCTCCCTGTCGACGCTCGTTCCTCGGATCTCCTTCCCCATCGGTAAGCATCTCCTCTTCTCGACCCCGACCCCCGTGAGCGCGTGGCGCCACAGTTGCTCAAGCACGTGTCGGGTTGCTCGTCGTGCGACGTGTTCAGGCATCCGCCAGACGAGGGAGAAGTTCCTTCAGGATTTTCATTCTCAGAGTTTCCTTTGGTTTTACCGGTCGTAGTCAGCACTGTGCCGCTGTGTTTCTGTTATGATCTGTAATAATTAATTGCCCTGCAGGTTGTTTTAAAGGTGTTTAATTTTGCTGGTTAATTAATTTAATTTTGGCATTGCCTTTTAAGGTGGGAGCTTTATTTTATATAAACTGGAATACTGCAATTTATCAAGGCCTGTGAGTATTTTGGGTAGCTTTCACGTAGCTCTTTACGTTTTCTCTGAGAGACACAGGTGACACAGAGAGGTACAGGTCAGAGCTCAGCATCCCTGCAGTGACCTGGGGCGTGTGGTTACTCCAGAGACAGGTTCGAGTCCCTAACCTCCTGAGCTGCTCGGGATGCAAGGGCGTTTTTGCGTGAAATTGAAGTCCTCTCATCTCTGTTTCCGTTCTGGTGCTAAATCCTAAGAGATTATCATAATATTGTGCATCTGTCATCCTGGTATTTAAATTGTTTGGCAGTTATTTTCGACGAATGTGTGACCCCTGCAGTGTGGGACACCTGCGGAAGACATTTCCTGGACACCGAAATCCCTGCCCTGTGTCTCGTACTCCTAGACATTGGCCACTTCAGTCCTGAGTTGAATATTAAACAAAGTCTTGCTTTAATGTTTAAGGTACTGTGACCACGTAATGAAATGACGAGTACTCGAACCCTGCAATTTCAGAGTGAGAGGGCACACTGTTCACGGTCCTGTCATCCGTATTGTGGTCTGTGAGCAGACATGAAGTGGAAAGTTTATAATTTCCGTTTACTGTTTGTGTGATCTTTTGTTTAGCTAAACACTGTCTGCTCTGAGAAATGTGCTTAAGTACGAGTCCTGATAAATGGAACCTAGTTCTCTTCTGCAAATAAGTTTAGTCATGGTAGAATTCAGCCCCCAGTTGTGTTCTTGTTTAACTGTCTACATTTTGGGCACGTTCCTGCATCATGATCCTGCCGTATCTTGTTGAATAACCTGCCACCGTAGCCCCATAATTTCCCTCTGGGGTTAAAAGGATCTCTCTCGATAGCTGTTAAATGGAGTGCATGGATTTTGGAAATAGTCTTATGTTAGTCTCCTTTAGTTGACCTCTGTTACTGCAGGTTACGTGTCGATATGACTGGTTTTAGTCACGTTTTCATTGGTTTAAAATGTTTGTTTGTAGTCCACTGTCATGTCGGAGCAGAAGGATGCTGGTTATCGGATCGGGAAAAAATACTGCTTCAAAATCGGGATGAAGCGCGTAGGAAGGAGGGACACGGAGAGGCTGTGTGCCTTCAGAAGCTGCGTCGGATGTGGCCTTTTAAGCCCTGATGAAGAGCGTAGTCCTAGCATACTGCTAAATTGCCAGATTAGTTTTGTGTTGAACTTTATTGAATGTTGGCTATACTGGTGTGTTTTATAAGAGCTCTGGGCTTCCGTGGCACTTTGAATGTAGGTTGGTTGGTTATTAATTTTTTTAAAGCCATCTTTATTCTGAAAATACTGGAATATTGGCATGTCTGTCCATCTCCTGAAAGATTTTTAAGATTTCTTGTCACCTGTCTGAAACGAAGAGAATCAAAACTGAGCAGGGCTTTAAGAAAGGGAATTGAAAACTGTGTAATTGACAAAACAGACCATAAAGTGGCGGAATTTCTGATTGGTGGGGGGGAGATGATTCTTGTTTTGTATACATCCGAGGTAGCATTTATTCTCCAAAGGCTTATCCATGCAGTTTTGTGCGTTGGGGGGGTAAAAAAAAACCCCACTTTGCGTGGGGTGCGGTTTTGTGTCAGTGGATTCCATGTAGCGGGCTGCTCTTTGACTGTCATCGGTACACTTCACTTGTTGTTTATATGTGTATTTTCACATGTAGATGATCAGCTGACACTCCTCCATTCATGTAGCTAGTTCTTCTACTGGTGGACTCGAAGCACTGTGACGAACCCCTAGCTCGAACCTGAACTGATAACCTTTGTCAGTCCTTAACCGTCATGCTGCCTACTGGCCACGTTTGGTTTTGTCAGGTTTTTAGATCTGGTAGGTTGTCAGAGGGGATTAATTTGGTGGAACCTGCATATATACGTAAGATGTTTGTCAAGAACCGAGAGAGAAAATAAAACACAAGACCCGACCCTCAAGTGTCAGTCATCATGACCGTATTCATTAACGATTTGTCTGGATTTTAGTTTATCTACCAGATTTTGGGTGCAGACCCTTTCAAAGCTCACCCAAGGTGAATGGATGGATTGTTTAAAAAAGTGGCAGCAACGTTAAGAGCCTTTTCATCCGTCTGGTGAAGGGAAAGTTGGTGGTGATGGGTTTCAGTGGCACGTGGTGAATCTGCGTGGTGCAGATGTTCTTCCGATGGCTGAGTCAGAGACAGTCACTGCTAACAGGGCATGCCCAGGGGAAATCAGGCAGGGCGTGGTGTGGGACCGCCTGGCATCATTCCTATATCCCATGGGTGACGAGTCCTAACAGCTTCTCTGTGTCATCCGCACCTCCCTCCCTGGTTGCTGTTTTCCAGCAGTGCCTTCTGAGTCAGATGGGACCTCTGGTGGATTTGCTATAATCTTCAGTCCCTAAATACTGCTGGTTCTAAAATGACTTCTTTATGTTCTCTGCAAACCTCAGTCTGTCGCTGGGTTCTCTGTCCCAAGAAAGAACAATCAAGATTACACTGAGAACTTCACACACCTAGAACTGCTGTGACGTGATTTCGGATGGGCTCTTCCTGTTTGTCCCACATTTTTCTTGACTAGTTGGGTCCTGTGTTCCTTGCTGCCAGGGTAGGGTTCATGTCCCCTCCCCAGTCGGT
Source organism: Gymnarchus niloticus (assembly GCA_009936485.2). NCBI lineage: Eukaryota > Metazoa > Chordata > Actinopteri > Osteoglossiformes > Gymnarchidae > Gymnarchus > Gymnarchus niloticus. The sequence continues at coordinate 3,533,555 of JAACJT020000038.1, forward strand.
CATCTGTGCTTGTTGTGAGGTCCCGTATTACTTCTACACTGCTCTCTATGCCCACACACAGTGGTCATAGAGGCACCATTGGTTCTTCAACCCAGCGCATGCACCAATTCACAGGTACCATGCTGGCTCAGTGGCTAACACTGCTGGTCAGGGGTTGGAGTCCCACCTCCGTTGTGTGTGTGTGTGTGTGTGTGTGTGTGTGTGTGTGCGCGCGCCCTACAGAGGGCTGCCATGCAGCCTGAGGTGTACCCCAGCCTTGTGCCCCGTCCTGTTAGAGTAGATGTTTTGAAGGTGGAATTGCTCTAAATAAAGGTGCACTTTTAGCAGTCAACAGGAAAAATGCTTGTGAAAATACTAAGAACTTTAAAATGTCTCATGCAGCAAGCCTTGAATTAAATGTGACTTTAGACCAACGCCTTTAACAAGGAACGTAGTCACAGAGTACGTCACAGAACCCTGAGCCTGAGGTCCCCAGAGAGGGAAGGCCAGGACGTTCTTCTCTGGACGCTGCTGTGCTCAGGTTTCTCACACAATACCTGCATTAGCATAACGAAGTCTGCATGAGCGGCGTGATCGCAGTGTGTTCATGACACGTGCTGGTCTGCTCGGACGAGGTTACCTCTGCATTCAGCTGCATCCATTGCCAGTTAAGCCAAAATCACATTTTTTACTGCGTGCCGAGCGCCTGAAATATGGACTGGCCTTAAACGTGCGGTAACAGCGGCAAGGAAGAAGTCCATCCGAGAGAGGAAGAAACCTTAATAGGAACCAGACTCAACATGTTAAGTGTGGGTGTATCTTACTGCATATTTGTGTTTTTAAAAGCTCATGTTTGACCTGACTCCATGCAATTCAGGGCGTTTGGGGTCCTCTGTCTGCTCTGGGAGATGTTTAAAGCCGGCATCTGGCCTACTGTGTTGATGTTTGGAGCCACGATGTTAGCGATGTTAGCTGAGGTCTCCTGTTGCCTCTGAGCCCTTTGAACTGTGTCCCCGTTTGCCTGCAAAGCCCCTTTAGCCATGTCGCTAATCCCAGGAGGCCATGACCTCTGACACGCTTATTGGGATATGGAAGAGGTGGATCAGGTAGTCCTTGTCACACGGTGGACAGTTTTCTTTTGGCATCAGAGTGTCTTTTAGTTTCCCTTCCAGAGAACAGAGAAAGCAGCGTAAACAAGAGGGATGGTAATGACGTGACGTGACGTGATGTGACGTGCCGGCTGGCAGCGAGGGCTGGCTACATGCATGGCATGTCATACAGTCATCGCCGTGTCATCGGCCCTGACAGGCAAACAGGAGATTAGGCACCGGGTGGGAGCATCTCCAACAAGATCAGGCAATTTGGTCTAGGTTCAGTAGCAATCGACGTGAGGCCTAGTTGAATGATGCACAGTAAACTTTTTGATACAGAACGAAGTTTACATCTCTTTGTGCGGGTCAGATTTCTTTTTTTAAACACGCGATTGATTCACATGCTGTTTTAGAGTTGACAGACCAAGACGTACAGCCTAACAGTTCCGGCCTTGAAACCACGCGGCCTCTGGGCCGTGTTCCGCTGCCGTGTGGTTATTAACTGACATTGCGATGAGGTGTGATGCATCTTCTACTGTACATCCGCCCGAGCCAGGTGGGGGCGGTGTTGTTCTAATCTTATACCCGTGGGCCGCTTTCATTGCGCTCATTGTTACGACTCGCCTCTGCATCCTGGCCGCCCCCGAGTAGTTTAAAGTGCCCGCAAGCTCGTCCACCTGTGAGTGTAATTTGGGGGCAGACACTGTGCTTCTCAGATGTAGAGAGTGGGGAAAATGTCACGCCATTTCGGCATCTCTTTGGAGAAGACGTCGTGCTGCGAGAGCAGGACAGACGACAGGCTCAGCACGTGATTCTGGCCTGGAGAGTTCACTCAAACACAGCAGCCTGTGTTTTCTGCCGGTTTGAGTTAGCCAAATCACCGCCCAGCAACGGCACCCGGAAAGTTTGTCATTTAGCAGCAGTTTCAACATGAATGCAAACAGCCTGTGTTGTAATAAAGTTCACTTTCCTGAAACACCAGCTCTCCCAATTGTTTTTGCTGCGCCAACACCTGGAAAAATCACCGTGAGGTAAACTGGTTCTCTGGGGATAAGGGCTCCCTCTGGTGGCAGCAGTGGTACATCGCATTCCCAAGTGTTTCGAAAACCAATTTGATTGAGCCGCCTTTGAAGACTCAGTGAAACTACCACTTACCTATGGGTGTAGTTGTACCTTAACCTTTAGTCCCTCTGTGCTCCCTCCGCCCCCAATCCTACTTACAGGCTGCCCAGGTCGGACCACCGCTGAGTTCAGTAGCCCTGGTATCAGGAACACCACCATGCTGTTGCTCAGCAACAACACCGAAACACTGTTGGTGGGCGCGCGGGATTCCGTGCTGCTCTTGGATGTCAGCCAGCCGGGCACCATGACGATGAAGAACAAGGTGGGTTGTAGCTGGGGTCTCTTGCCTTAAGGCAGCAGGTCACCACAAGGAGGCGCTCTGCCGTTTATCCTTTAAGGATACGGGTACAGACCACTTAATCGAAGCTCGTGTGACTTCCAGGACAGCTGGAAAGTGCATTAGTTGAATTTCCGATCTGTTGGAGGAAGCCAAGATTGCTGTCCTGCTGAAGGAGTCCGATACAGATGAAGTCGTGACAAATGTTGAGACTTGAGGAACTTCTAACATGGGTGCTGATCGCTGAAGTATAAGCAGATCCTCCTGTCTTTTGAAAGTCTCATCTCTGTTCCAGAGAACATCCATTCTTCTAGTGATGGGACAAATGAAGCTTCAAAGCCTGCAGTGGGTGGGACTATCCCGAACTACCAATCAATGTTGGCGAAAGTTTGAGATACTCCCACCCACTGCGGGTTTTGAAGCCTCATTTATCCAATTACTGTAAAGATGGTTACGTTGAGCCCAGATAGTCATTTCTTTCCCCCGCCTCCTCTCCTCCAGCTTGACTGGTCACCATCTTCCACGGACCTTCAAGAATGTTCTGCAAAGGGCAAAAACGAGGTGAGACCGGAACAAGGAGTAGTGCAGCTTTGGGATGGCAGAGATCACTGTCTATTTGGTCCTGCATCCCCTCAACCTGGCTTTGGTTTAACGAACACGTGAGATCCGGTTACCTTTTGGGAACCCTGTGGTCATGGCTGCAGCAGGTCGACCGCAACTGAACATTCTGGGCTGCAGGCCACCCACCGTTTCTGAGATCTCAGCTCTCGTGATTTCACTTTGCGCCCGTTTTCTTTTCAGGCGGACTGCCACAACTTCATCCGTGTCCTGAGTTTCCTGAACGACACTCACGTGTATGCCTGCGGAACGCACGCCTTCAGTCCCCGCTGCACCTACATAGTAAGGCCTGCTCTGTCTGCTGAAAGCACGGCATTCCACTGCCCACCATGTCGAAGTGCGCCCTCTGTAGGCCTGGCTGCTGCAGGTCATCGCTCAATTTGTCTGATGGTGGAGGGCAGCGGTGGAAGAGGCAGATGAAGGCACCTGATCGTCAAACATGCTGGACTCACCAGGTTTCTCTCCTCACTCTCAGGATCTGGAGAGGCTTGACCAAGCTGCCGAGCTCAGCAACAAGGCCTCTGATGGCCGGGGGCGCTGTCCCTACGACCCCTACCAGAGGAACACTGCCATTGTTGTCGGTGAGGCTCCCGACAGCGCTGGGGGGGTTGTGGCTCCAGAGCTGAATGCAGACGATATCACTAGTGTGGAGTCTTTGCTTAGCACTGTGGAAACGCTCTCTGGATTAATGCTTTGGCTCTGGAATAAACACAGCTGTTGTCCTCTGGATGCTTGTCGTTTTGAAGACTGACACGCCGCTCTTTCAGGAGGCGAGCTCTACACGGCAACGGTGGCTGACTACCGGGGAAACCGCCCGGTTATCTCCCGGCACCTGAGCCATGCCAACGTGAAGCTGGATGACACCCTGGGCTGGCTGGAAGGTCAGCGCTCTACTGGATCATTCCGCTTTTATATGCGGCTGGGGTGTCATTCAGGTCCTGCAAGGACTATTTGTAAGGCATTAGAGTGGATGGCAAATTCTGATTGGTCTACAGAAATGAGTTTTTAAGACCACATGCTGTTTTTCAGAGCCTACTTTCGTCACGTCGGAGTTCATCCCCAGTGAGGACAAGGTCTACTTCTTTTTCAGCGAGGTTGGCCGGGAATATGAATTCTTCGACAAAATCATAGTCTCTCGCGTTGCCCAGGTCTGCACGGTAAGCCCCTCCCCACCACGCCCTGTGTAGAATCTTACCCCAGGTCCCCCTCGGCCTACCTGGTCGGCTCGCGTGTCTCTGGCGGAGGTCCTCTTTAGAATGATGATGATGATTGGTGGTACCGCTCAAATGGTGTTTATGTTTTGTTAACGTCAAGTGATTCCTAGGCTGTGTCCCCAGTCACATTCTTCTGTTCTTTGGTCTATTAAACAGGGTGCTATTAAACAGGGCGTGTGGAGGTTACCGAGGCCTGATCCCTACAGCAGGCTAGCTGTCCTCGTTATCTGGCGCCCTCTGTTGATCCACCGTCATTCGCCACATCCCGTTGACCGTCTTCGATTCTTTAAAACTCCTCGTAAAGGCAGGCCTTGCTTTTTGCATCAGCTGGGCTGGTTTTATTAACTGTTACTGCCTTTAATGGCCGTCGGGAAAGTCAATAAATCATACAGGTAGGAAACTGTATGGCAGGGGGAGCGGCCTCCGTTACCGTGAACGAGGGCGAGGCGCCAGATGTCTGTGAGAATTTGTAGGGGTGGTGTCAGCCTGCCACAGTGTTCAATACCATCAAGGGGAGGAAGGAGAATTTAGAGAACCATGACCCGCTGGAAGGAGCCAGTGGTTAATGGAACAAATGCAGGTGTGGCTTAAGCACATTTGGCAGATTGGAAATTATGAGTGTTGTGTTAAGGTTGCCTGACGCTCATCATTCGAGTTTCGCTGACCAACAAGTGATGCGTCAGCTGAGAAGACTTAGAGGAAATGTCAAAAGGGAACGCAGACAAATGGACGAATGGTTTGGTTAGAAATTTAAACGATTTCAGCTGTTTAGCTCGGAGTTGCCCCCCTCCAGTAACCTGGCAGTGCTGCCTGTCTTTTTCAGAGTGATGTTGGAGGCCTACGCATCCTGCAGAGACGTTGGACCACCTTTGCCAAGGCACAGCTGCTCTGCCAGTCCAAGAATCAGCTGCCTTACAATGTGATTTTGGACATTGTCAGCCTCCCACCACCAGAGGGCGCCTCGGAAGATGAAATGGTCTTTTATGGCATCTTCAGCTCGCAGTGGTAAGAATAAACACCCCCCCGTACTCTTATTTTTTAAGACCCCTTTTAGGATACATGTTCGTACAGATTGTTCTATTTTGCATGGCCATTTAAAGTTTATGCATCCACACTTGCTGTGGAAAAGGAATTTCCCCTTTTTACTGGCCTAGCTACCTGCTAACCCACCTATATCTTGTCAGCACTTCTCACATGTTTACATAAATACCACTTTGGTCAAGTGTTAAACAAACTAGCGAGGATCTAGCCTGGTTTTCAGAAGGCGTTCTCAGTAGGCATTTTGTACCCTTCACGTGTGAACGCACAGGTCTAAAAACGTGAGGCAGTCAGCAGTCTGTGCGTTCCGGCTGAAAGACATAAAGGCTACGTTTGCTGGGAACTACAAGGTCTTGAACAGGGACAACCTACGGTGGAGCTCCAAGGCCCAAGAGAAAGCAGCCAGTCCTGGACAGGCAAGCGTCTAGTGGTGCTTCCCAGCACTTGCCTGTTCCTTTTGATCTGGATTTGTCAGACTTCGTTAACTCTTAGTCACCCCCAGTTGCCTTTAGTAGTAATTTGGTGATTGATTAGTAATGCCTTTTAGAATAGCAAAATCCTATTGGTCCTTTGATTCCTTCGACTACTTCAGAAATAGTAGTCCGCGTGTGTGAGTTGTTGTTCTTCTGCTCCTCCCCTGGTTAGTGTGGGCTTCACAATGCCAGTGACGCCACGCTGAGGTTCGTCAAGGACAACTTCCTGGCAGATCAGGTCGTGCTGCCCGTGGGCCGAAGCCTTTCCATGGCGTCCTCCGAGCACCGCTACACCAACATCGCAGCCCAGGGGGTCCGGACGATTAACGGCAGGAGCTACACCGTACTCTTCCTCCTAACTGGTACCAGCACGCCCCCCCCCCAATATGTTCATTCTCTTCAGGTTCGGCTTCAGAGATTTAAAGCTTAGCTGTGGAAGGCACTCAGGGTTAATACACACTGAAAACTGCATTTTCGTCCCGTTGGAATGGGCTACATGAGCTCTGTGTGAGAAACTAGCGACCAAAGGAAGCGGGACAGGATTCGGGATAATTACTAACAACCTGAGTTAATGACATGCAGCCAACATGACATAAACGAGAGACTTCCCGGAGAACCGGCGACGGCAAACGCAAATTTTTTCAGCAGTGTGAAAGTCTGACTGGTTCTTTGGTCTGATGGCGGGGAAATGAGGTGATGCACGTCTAAGCTGTACTAAAACTATCGACATTACCTGTTAGCCTTTTCGCTATGCTGATCTTAGTGTTCGTAAAAGCGGATAAGATGCGATTTGTCGCTTTAGAAGTACATTTTAAATGGCCTGTTCAATGTTTATCGTCCATTAGCAGTGTAGTAGCTATCTACTGTTGTGAAATAATCAGTTTTTGTGAATGTCTGTCTTCAGATTCTGGGTTCCTGCACAAAACCGTGCTGTTGGATGAAGGCCCGTTTATCGTTGAGGAGGTCCAGGTGTTCAAGCACCCGCAGCCTGTGAGGAATATCCTCCTCTCGGTCACAAAGGTGTCAGACTTTTCTCGCTCCCCTCTCTTCCAGTCATTTCTGGCCAGTTTCCACGCAGTGACGTGACTTTTAGCCCAGCTCTATCCGATGGGAAGTGAGCAGTTTTTGACTGTTTGTGACCTGCCATTTCTGATGGCTCCCAGCAGATGGCAGTAAAGCACAGCACTGTAGCAAATTGTCAGGTGACATGGTTTGAGGCTCCTCCCAGCATCTGGTTTCACATATGGCAGGGGTTTAAGCAGACGAATATGGAGAGGAAGTGAATATTAGTCTCTGTTGGTTTGCTGGGTCTGCCACTTAATGTTTGTTGGTCAGCGTTAAAAACACCTGACTTGTGCAGATTTCCTAATGATTGTACAACGATGCTTCCTCTGCCGAACTCGGTGTGGGGAGATGTTTGCCTTCTCAGACTGGCATGTGGATGGAGAAAGTGAGCTGTTGGGTGCCATATTTAACCGTACCCACTCCTTCCTCCCCCAGGGTGTGGTTTTTGTGGGGTTCACGGAAGGTGTCGCTCAGGTGCCCGTGTCAAACTGCTCCTTCTACGCGAGCTGTGCCGACTGCATCCTAGCTCGCGACCCCTTCTGCGGCTGGGACGCATCCCATCGTCAGTGTGTCGAGGTCTCGTCTGAGCGGGAGGACCTGTGAGTAGCATATAAGACTGTTGCAGCTATGGTGTACCATTAAGTGGCATAGCGGCTAACTGAACTCAGGATTGAAACGTTAGATATTTTGCAAGGATGGTCAGTAATCCTGAGCAAAATAAGTGAAAAGCATAATTCGAATCTAATCTAATGTCTCTTTCCTCGATGAAGACGCCAAGATGTGGACAATGGAAATGTGGAGGTCCAGTGTTCCAGTTTAAAATCCAGATCTGATGTGGACCCTACAGGTGTGACTCGCCTGCACTGTTAAAGGGGAAACCTTAGGTTCTTTCTGATCTTTCTGTATTACATGAGGCCTTGGTGAGTTTACTTTGCTAGCGTCCCATGTTCTCTGTGTTTATGATATTCGGGATGCTCAGCTGTGCCTTTAAGTAGGCCGGCGTGTGTGACCTCCGGTTCGGTGGCGCCGACCCTGCCAGTAAGGCCTCCGTCTCCCGATCTCCTGCAGAGAAAGAGCTGGTCGTTTCCCCCGATGCCGTGGTGACGCTGCCGTGCCTAGCGGCATCCCGCTTGTCCACACTGCACTGGGACTGGCCCCGCGGCCGCTCCCCCACCTCCTACTTGCGGCTGGCGAACAACAGCCTGCAGTTCCTCGCCAGGCCGGACACCATGGGCAAGTACACCTGCTACTCCGTGGAGAACGACTACCGGCAGACCCTTGCCTTGTACTCCGTGCGGCTGCGGTCCAGCCCCTCCCCACGCTTGTTTGACATCACCCGCTCACGAGGCCCACCGCCCACGGTGGCAAGGCTGACACCCAGCGGGGTGATGCCGACGAGTAGGCCGGAGGAAACCACCACTGTTCCGGGTGGGACTAGATCTGAGGAGGGTGAGGCTGAAGCCAATGAGGGTGGAGCTCGAGCCAAGGAGGGTGGGGCTGACCAGGACAGCAAACAAAGGAGAGGAAATTTGACCTCAGTCAGGCAGCCCATACTTACTGAGGCAGACTCCTCCCCCTTTGGAGGGGATCAGCTCCTGTTGGCTAACGGCCGGTCCTACTACAAGGAGCTGGTGACCGTGTCGGTGTTACTCTCACTGACGCTGTGCATGCTGGTCCTGACAACCCTCTACGCTCTGCGCCCTCGTGCCCGCGGCAGGGCGGGCCCCCAGGTCTTTCCCGGAACTGACGAGGGCAGCGTCGTCCAAGAGCGGGACCCTCTGAGTGGAGGCCAGCCTCCCTTCTGTCTGACGAAGAACGGGCAGGCTCAGGACAAGCCCTCGACAGCGAGCAACGGTACTCTGCAGGGCTCCAACGGACACCTGCCCAACACCCCCATATGAGTGATGTGGACTTGGCCAACACCCCCATGTGAGCAAAGTGGACCTGGCCAGCAGGCTCTGGGTGGCTTAGTGCTTCAGCAGCTGGATGGCTGGGAGCTTAATGCTGAGACCCGGACGTGTGTGCTGGAACTGAGCCGTTAATAAGATTGGACTGGATCTCCTGGGGTGGCAGAGAGACGTGTGTGTGCGTGTGTGTGTGTCTGTGTGCGTGTGCATGAGACAGAACCAGAAGAGTACAGAAATATGATTTATGCCATTTCAATGGAGCCTCTCTTTGAACTGCTTTGAGATTTGTGAACAAGTTTTTAAAACCATCAGCTCTGATCATTAACACCTGGATATAAGAGCCTCTTTAATTCAAATGTTCTTGTTTTCTAAAGTCAGATCAAATTTCTTGTCCATGGAATCTAGCTTTCTTTTGTGATTTTGTTTTTTTTTTTTCTTGTCCTCTTTAAAAAGTTGGCCAGTTCTTGCAGTCAGGCATTGAATGTCTTATTTTCAGATAAAAGTGTATTTTCCTTGTCATTTACAGAACAAAATGCTTTGAGCTTGCCAAATCTTATGTATTTATAAGTTATTACACTTATTGACAAACAAACATTTGGAATCAACTTAACTTTAGTATATGGACATGAACGGGAAAATGGTTGACAGCGAACTTTAAGATGAAACAGTTTTTGATAGGCTGTATTGGTACGGTTTTTTTTTAAAAAAAATATTTTTATACATTTGTAAATTTTTGCAGGGAACTTTGCTGAATAAATGTTTTAACAAAAGACTGCACAAGGAAATGACATCTTATTGTCTTTGCCACCTACGGACCAGAACTGTTTCATTTAGATTCCTCCAGGGTGCGCTATAGGCTGGTGGAGATTTTAATCCACAAAAGCTTTTGGTCCACAACGAAACATTCAGCAAAAATAAGTCTTGTATCAGCATTACCACAATTTCCTTTTTTCATGAAATGCTAACATTTCATAATCACAAGCTACCCCCGTGTACCGTTGCTGGATTATGAAAATGACCGTCCTCTCAGATTTGATCGGTAATGTGAAACGTTAGTCTAACAGGTTCTCCTTTCGCTAATCACTGGTTTTAACTGGACTTTTGAGACCAGTTTACTCAGTGTGTGGCACCATCTGTTTTTGGTAACTCTACTCTTCCTTGATTCATACACATTTCCTACTCTAATGTGTAAAATTAATCAAATGAGACCGCCAAGGAGTGTCCATGCAGGGGTCAGGATCACAAGCAGACCATAATGGATTACTACTGTTTTACCAGTGCCGGAACAACTTGACTTATTGCAGACAGAGAATGGGGCATATAGGATGTTCATACAATAAGCAAATATGTGGACTACATTCAGTTATTAAAACTATATTCACCCTTACCTGACAGAAAAAAAAAAACTCAAACGGTTCCTGAGTAATGCAGTCTGATATTGCTGAGAGGGACATTTTTACAGTCTGACACGTAGAGAGTTCACCCAGCCTGTGATTCACGTGTGTCATCTACAGTTACCCTAATTCACATCAGTTTGAATCTAGTGGAGCTCTTGCAGGATGGCCAGTTCCCAGCTCGTCGTGAAATCGCACCGCCGTGCCGTTTGCGGGATCCGTCTGCGCTCCTCCGACTCGCTGAAGTTCAGTTGCGTGGCACTCAAGTGCACGACTGCTACTTTCATGAAAGCAGTGAAGAATTTCGTTTTCCACGTTTTCCAGTGACAGTCCAAATTATAGAAAAAATAACACAGGTCATCCATAAAAAGTTAGGCTCAGTTACAATGTCGATTGGTGTGTACAGCGGAAATAGTGCTAGAGCCTTGCCACTGAATAGTTTGGACTACCTCAATGAGCTCATGCCAGTGATGGGCGAGTCTTCCAACTGCTTCTCCAAGGAAAGCCTATGAGGGGGATTCAGGAGATCTCAATGTGTTCCTTCCACCGCCCAACTACATCCTCAGTTGAGGTCAACAGTGCTTCACCCCTGATGTATACAGTACAGATAAAGTCCTGCCTCCCTTTCGAGTCATCGCCACTACAACACCACATTACCCCAACTCCGCAACTACATAATGCCACCCTCACATTGGAGTCACACACAAGTACTTAAAGTCCCATCACACCACACAATCAGGCTCCCCCAGCCAAATCAGGAGGAAGGACAAGGTGCACAAACACATACAACTTCAGAGAAGAGTATCTCAATGAGAGAAAGCACTTACACACACACACACACACAACAATTAACATTAACAATTAACAGCTCAAAGCATAGGCAAGGACCAGCCAGAGCTAGTACCCACTCCCCGGGTATGAAACATCTTACACCCAGTTGCCTTCCACAGCCAGCCCACACCACCACATGCATCCAGACCAGCAGTACCAATGATACCAGCCCGTTTAGACCAATGGTTTACAGTCTGTCGATCTAAGACCCAACTTCTTCTCACAGTCAGGAATATGTGCCTCAAAGGCCTGCATGCACGGACCTTCCAGCCTCAAAATCAAGATGATCTGTTCTTAATACGTTCCATTTAAGAGACAGGTAAGCCCACACTAATTACTCAAACTTGTGTCCCCTGCCACTTCCCATAACTCCAAAGTTACAGTGGCGGTGTGTGTAGTTGCAGTGGCGGTGTGTGTAGTTACAGTAGTTGCAGTGGTGGTGTGTGTAGTTGCAGTGGCGGTGTGTGTAGTTGCAGTAGTTGCAGCGGCGGTGTGTGTAGTTACAGTGGCGGTGTGTGTAGTTGCAGTAGTTGCAGTGGCGGTGTGTGTAGTTACAGTAGTTACAGTGGCGGTGTGTGTAGTTGCAGTAGTTGCAGCGGCGGTGTGTGTAGTTGCAGTGGCGGGGTGTGTAGTTACAGTGGAGGTGTGTGTAGTTGCAGTGGTGGGGTGTGTAGTTACAGTGGCGGTGTGTGTAGTTACAGTAGTTACAGTGGCGGGGTGTGTAGTTACAGTGGCGGTGTGTGTAGTTGCAGTGGGGGTGTGTGTAGTTACAGTAGTTACAGTGGCGGGGTGTGTAGTTGCAGTGGTGGTGTGTGTAGTTACAGTGGCAGTGTGTGTAGTTACAGTAGTTACAGTGGCGGGGTGTGTAGTTACAGTGGCGGTGTGTGTAGTTACAGTAGCTGCAGTGGCGGTGTGTATAGTTACAGCGGCGGTGTGTGTAGTTGCAGCGGCGGTGTGTGTAGTTACAGCGGCGGGGTGTGTAGTTGCAGCGGCGGTGTGTGTAGTTACAGCGGCGGTGTGTGTAGTTACAGTGGCTACAGTGGCGGGGTGTGTAGTTACAGTGGCGGGTTATGTAGTTACAGTGGCGGTGTGTGTAGTTGCGGTGGCCACTGGCGTCTGGAGTGTCACTGAGTGTGGGTCGGAGATGAATTCGAGGGAGGAGACAGTAGTTTTTGCAGAATTTCCCGTAAGGGAGCTGGATGCTGGCCAGCACTCGCATTCCCCCGAAAGGGAGAGACGCGTAAACATCTAGGAAACTTTTAACAGGACAAATTCAGACGTCTGCTCGGTATGAAATCTCGCTTTTATAAGTTTACAGAGTTGTCTCTTTCGAGGCTTTTTTTGCGGAAGGCAGGAAACGAGAGATTTGATTTCCAAAAAGAAACTAAAATGCATGCGATTACGTCGAGGGAAATGCCGTCAAACAGCATTTAAATCGAGTATTAAAACATATGCTTCTATCTTTACCTGACTTAAGTAAGCCGAAGCAGTCATATCTGTTTATTTAATCTAAGCCCGTCCGTGTCCAGGTTAGAAATACAGAGTCGTCTGTGGTTTTTACACTCCAAAATGCTCCTTATTAACATGCCTTTTATTATTATTTAATGAGTATTTGCTTGGCAGCCCCTGTTTGCCGTAGCTTCCTTCCTTCGGCCTGTATTTGCCTTGATCCTGAAGTGTGCTTTTCTCTCTCCCCCTTCCAGAGGGTCGCGACCATGTCTGTGTCCGTCACCACCGCCGAAGGACATGTGGTGGTCGTGCAGGTCTTCTCAAAAGGAGAGGAGCCCTCGAACCTGCAGCCCAAAGCAGACTCCGAGCCGCCGAGCAGGTCGCCCAAGGACGCGAACCCATACCCACTGGCTCACCTGACACCGCTTGGGGTGAGGGTCGCTGATCAGCCCCCGTGTGTGGATTTAGCTTGCCGATCAGCCGTGCCACCAGGCTTTTGGGTTGGTAGAGAGGAGGGTCTTTTTTCCTCTTCTGCCCAAGTGGCGGAAAATTAAACGTCATAACATTCAGTATGTCATGTGCCAGTCGGGTAGGTGCAGGTAAATTATGCCATAAATGTTTGCCCTCTCTTCTGTCTTAATATACAATATTTTTGTATCTGTAAAAGGTTCTCGGTGCCACTTCCTGTACCAGTCTGTGTCTCTTTCAGGTTGTACAGATTCTTACCGGCCTCCTGACAGTATTCCTGGGCATCATTCTCCTACTCAGTGGACCCGTTCTCATGATGGTCCCCCTGTGGACAGGAGTGGCTGTAAGTAAATTTCCTACCTCAATCTTTCCGCTTTGCCTGGTACATTTTATTGGCCTTGGAAGAAGAATATCTTTCGTATCTCGGTAATCCGGTGCCGGTTTGTGGCAGACGTGCAGAAACTGCAAATCTGTTGGTCCTTAGTAGCCATTTTATTTTCTTTCATGTCTGTGCTGTCATTTTTGGGCAGCTCTGTGATTAAATGTGAGACGTCAGAGAGTGCACGGCGAGAGGGGCCCTGCTCACTTGCCACTTGCCTTCTCCTATGCAGTACATCGTGTCCGGAGCCCTGTCCGCGTCCGTGACGGCAAACAGAAGCAACCTGACCTGTCTGGTGAGCTGTAATCATTTAATTAGTCATGTCAAGATTTTCATGGCTCTAGTCTATGATTTGCCCTGGAGTCCCTCAGGGGACTGAGAATATTAAAAAGGCTGAAGTTTCATCTTGAGTGACGTGGTGGTTCTGTGGGTAGCCTCATCGCCTCACCGCTCCTGGGTTGGCGATTTGAATCCTACCCTTGGTCTGTGTGTATGTTCTGTTTGTATCTTGCCCATTTTCCTCTGACTGTTCCATCAGCAATCTACAGACATGCAGTTAGGCTAACTGCCATCTCTGAATTGCCATAGTGTGTGTGTGTGTGTGTGTGTGTGTGAATGAAGGACTGGCATCCCAACTATGATACACCCCTACCTTGTTCCTGTGCTGGTTGGGATTGACTCCATCCTCCTGCTGGGTGGTATGGTTCAATGATGGAGGGTCCATCCAGTCGTCTTCACAAGACAGGACCACACCCTGGACAGGGTGCTGGTTTGGAGAGGGTTACACGCCTTTAATGAGGGTGTTTTTTTTTTTGCTGTCAGCTCAAAGGGACCCTGGCGATGAACATCGTCTGTTGTTTGACGGCTGTGAGTGGGGCCACCTTCTCCTGCATCAGCCTGGCCACGTTCGTCAGCAGCAACTGCGGCAATAAACCAGAGAAAAACAGCTCTTACAATAAGATCCCTTACTACAACTGTCTGAATATGAGGTGGCTTTACCAGGTACGGGTACCCGGCCGATGACTTGCTTTCAACCTCCCACTCCAGAAGCTCAAACCTGTCACATGTGCAGCTGGAAACGTCATGGGACAGCTGGTAAGCAAGCTGTTAAGGCCTTTGCTGGAAGGTGCAGGATTGACTATGCTGTAGGGCCTTCGGACAGTCTGACCTTCCCCAGTTAATTGCCGAAACACATACCGATCTGACTGTTTGCAGTTCATTTGGACAACGTATATATATTTTCTGTCTTCATAATATGTTTACTATGTCAGCTGCACAGATAGGAGGAAGGTTGTTAATGCTAAGGAAAGGCAAATCATAAATGAGTATAGCTTGTCATGTGTTGGTTTCTGTACTGTACGTGGGAAAGGTCACCCCTGTCTGTAGACAAAGGGCGCCCCCCAGTGGTGGCTAAGGGTAACGCAGCTTCCTCCCGTATTTCGCAGGTGTCGATGTATGGCATTAACGGCCTGCTGCTGGTCCTGGCCGTGCTGGTGTTCTGTGTGGCCGTCATGAGCTCCATCTTCACCAACAAAGTCATCCGCCGTGGCTCCAGCAACATGCAGGCAGGTCCTTCGGTGGGGGGTGGGGTGTCGGTTCGTTTTTATCGCCACGAATGAGCCCGTTTCGTCTGCCGCAGCCAGTTTTGTCTGCTACTGGACATGTCCCTTTAAATTTCAAGTGCTCCCAGCGTCTGTTGAGAAATTCACACATGTAGCTAGTGGTTTATTAAGAAGATCAGAAGTCAAAGTAACAATGTAAAAACAAGCTAAAAATGAGGTACCGAGTCCCACTGAGCGGCTAAAGCATCCATCCTGCTGAAGTTCTCTTTGGACTTGGCTCGATGGGTTACACTGCTGTCTCTCACCTTCAGGGCTGGAGGTTCAAATCTTGCCTCTGCTCGGTATGCGTGGTGTTCCCACGTTCTCTGCCGTGCTTGCAGGTTTCCTCCAGATGCTCTGGGTTCCTCCTGCGGTCCAAAGACATGCAGTGAGGCTACCTGAAATCACGAAATTGCCCACAGTGAACGATCGTGCCTGTGTGTGCCCTGTTGTATACTGACAGTCCGGTCCAGGGTGTATCCTGAATTTTCCATCAGGGATTAATAGAGTATCTATCTGTCCACCCATCCTTTCTTCCACCCACCCCAGCCTTGTACCATATGCTGCCCGGGATAGGCTCCAGGCTCTAACCAATCAGAAAAAGGGGAAGTACCCAGCTAGAATGGATGTTTACAGATGTGTGTGACCTTGCTTACTGGTACGAAGAGCCTTCTCTAAAATTAGAGACTCCTGTAGTCTGAATCACATCCAGACATGCAGGATTTAAGATAAACTAGGATAACAAATAAAATTGAGTGACCAGGAAGTCTTCGGTGAGTCTTCCCACTTCAATGATCTGGAGTGATCTGCTCAGGAGTCCCTCATCTTGCAGCTTTATTCACACAAAATGAAGTGTGACCTACTAAAAAGAAATCATTACTGAAATCATGATTAATCAACTATCGATTATATCAATCTGATCTGTGTAAATCCCCCAAATCATGACTGATTAGTCACAAATCATTGATATATGTTGTAAGATTCCACGTCACCTCTCTGGTGTTTTTTTATCCCATCCTGTCACTGTCACTGTAGTTACTTGGTTTTGCAACCTCGAAAAGGATCAGGACCGAATTCATCGATCCTCAACACGGGGCAGCCCAGGTTTTGTGTGTACATGGCATTAATGCCATTCCCTGTGGAGCTTACACAGAGGGCTGTTTTAATGGGTCACCCTCTCCCTGCCTCTGTTCCAGACGGAGCTGCCAGTGCCCGTGGCCGCAGACGCCGTGCGCAGTGATGGTCCGGTCCTGCTTGGTGACGAGTTGAACTGCCCTCCACTGCCATACAAAGCCTGATGCTCCTTATCTCTGCTGCTCGATGGGGAATCAGGGAACTAGGTGCGTTAACTGACCTCTGGTGGCCAACCTTTGAATTCGCTGGCAGTTTCCTTCTATCTCCTCTTGGCTTAGTTTTCAGTGTTTTCACTGAGAAAGCAAACGGTGTTTCGCGGACTTTTTTTTTTAAAGTTACGGCATAAAATTTTCACGCTCTTACAGTTATCTACATTTTGGTTCTTCTCTGAAGTAGAAGGTGTTTTGTGGAATTGTGGGGAGACGCTCAGTGTTCACTGTTTAATCCCATTATTAAAAACAAGCGTGATCTCTATGCAATGTTATTTTCCCTTGATTTTTTGGTCCTAATGATTAAAAATATATATTCTGCCATGATGCTTGTCTGTGTGGAAATGAATATCAAATGTGCACCAACAGCAAACTGATGCCTGTAAAATTACAGTGCCTGTCTATTCATCCAGTTTTAGGGATGCATGACATTTATGATATAATTATAATAACTGCTTAAAAGAGTGCTTAATGTTAATTGTATATAAAGAATAATTTTTATGTTAGTTCCCCATAACCCTGACGAGAGGACATGGATGTACGTGTTGTCTGCAGAACAGATTTGGGTTGGTCAAAGCAGGAAAAGATGCTTACATTTGGCATCCAACATCGTTCCTACCACTTGTGCTCGTGGGAGAAGTGAGTGGGACTACAGTGTGCTCGAAGATAGCTGGGAAATTAGTTTTCATTAAGCTTCCGTTCTTTCAAAATTCCTTGGATTTATATAGTAATTCTACTTGCCAAAATATCACTTAAATGGGACTCCGGTCCCTCACGGGACGCAAACACAATTTGGAGAGCACCATCCACATAAACCGCGATGTATTTGCAGTGCGAGAAGAAACTGGCAGGAAAACACACACACACACACACACACACACACACACACACACACAGCCGCGGGCGGGATTTGAACCCATAACCTCGGAGGCAACAGCGCCGCCTGCCGGCAAAAATGCGGCTTTAATTAAACTCATGGATGCAGTTGTTCTGTGGTACCGCGCATGACCAGATAAGGTTACGAAAACTGATTTGGGAGGTCATTACCCTGGCAGACGAAACGCACCGGCGGATTGAAACCTGGGTAACTTTCCGAGAAGGTAAGCGCTGACGGGGGCAGGTAAGCGTTCCTGAAGCCTTTGATCCGGCACTGCAGTGATGGTGGCACCACACCATGTCGGTGCACCATGCAGCACTGCAGGATGGTGGCACCACACCCTGCGCCACCTAGCACTGCACCACTCATGCACAGGGTGCCCAATAATTTATTTATTAAACACTGCAGCATCAGTGCAGAGCGGATAGAGGACCAGCCATATCTACCTCTCTGCTTTAAAAAGGAAAAGGACCAGATCCTCTTTTTAAGGTAATCCTAAACGAGCCATATTGCAATAGAGTTCCTTTTTTTTTTTTTTTTTTTTTCCAGTAACGCGGCTCAGCATCCATAGGATGCTTATGGGTGGCATTTTTTGATAGCGGCGCTGATAACCTTGAGGTGCGCGTGGATGATGCTGCAGCATCCACCGGGAAAGCCTGACGGATGCTGATCGCTCTGCATCCGTGGAGGACGTCCGGGATATGTTGCGGTGGGACCAGGACCAAGCCGTGTGTGGTGCTCTGGCGCAGATGCCATACAGCGGTGATCGGAGCCCTTAGGGGACGTTTTCAGCGGCGCTGCATTAGACAGACACACGCAGGAGTGTCATCTTTACAGAGATGCTCAGCTGACATTGTCGTTTCAGCAAGATTGAATAGGAGAGTTTAATATATTGGTCTTGGTAAGATCTGCTGTCTTTTCTGCTATTTTTTTTTCTCATTTTTTTTTTCTCATTCCTTTTTGTCTGTCTGTCCCTCGCCTCATATTTTGTGTCTCAGCAACAAACCATCCTCTCTCAACCCATCAGTGTCTCTAATTGCCACTCGCCCTGCCACACACTGCCCAGCGTCATCATAGTGGCAGTTTAGAGATCCGGCTTCGTCACCCTCCGCAACATCATGGGCATCGACTCCGAGGAATCGACACCTCACAGTCACTCCCTCACCAAGGGGCAGGTGGAAGCTTTCCAGAGGGCGGAACCCAAAACTCTTGGGGTACGATGCCATGAGTCGCACGCTTGTGGGGCATAGCAAAGGGAACTTGACATTCAAGCTAGACATCATCACTGTTCTCCATGTTAATCATTGATATGATCACCAGCGATGCAGAAACACTGCTGTTGTACGGTTGTACATCCGACTGTAGACGCAATGTGTAATTACGGACAGCAGGTGGCAGCAGACGCTCAGATTGGAAGGATGCACGAGATTTATTCTAGAGTATAGCCTTGCGACACTTAATGTCGCTCCTGAGGTCCTGCGAACCACGACGTTAAGTAAAAAAATGGCATGGTTTTCTTTGGAAAAATGCGTGCCATAAACCGCCCCAACTATCAAGACAATCGACGAACACAGTAAAATGTGTATACATAAATGTAACTTACTTTCTGATTTAAAAGTTATTAGCAGTACAGTAGTTAGAAGACACACATATCATGTAGATTAAAACAAATGAAGCAGACAATGGGAATGCGAAGAAAAAAAGAGAAATAAGAAGTAACAGCTCACAACTGTTACGTGAAAGTCACTGTTAAATAAAAGGTTGACATTTGCTGAAAACGTAATTCAGAAAATGAGGGCGGTATTTACAGAACGGATATTACGAACCAGCAGAAGTCAGCAGAAAGTCCTGCCTAAGTGGATGTTAAGGTTAAGACCGTATCCGGAGAAAGCGTCCTCACTGCTGTGGAAGATTAATAACCTGAATCTTTAAACTAAAACAAGATATTCATTCGAAATCTCTGCCACTTTCTATATTTGTCCACAGGCCATTCAGATTATCATTGCACTGCTAACCCTGTGTTTGAGTGTGACTCTGCTCCACCAGGAGATACACTTCACAGGGGACGTCAAAGTCCTCTGCGTCGTTGTCGGACAGGTAGGTGAAGCACACAGTTCTGATTGCCGTACCACCAATGTACAGCATGTGGAGCAAAACAATATACAACTATTTCATACATTGGAAAACCAGCCTCAGTAAACCGATGAAACGAGTATACCTTTAAGAGGTAAAATGTACTGTTTTGGGTTATAACAATTCACCTTCTTCTTTAAAAATGTAAGTGATAAATAAGTGATAATATGTAAGTGTCATAAAAATCTGTGTTTTTGTCATTCAGCTCACCCTGTCGGGATCTGCCCTAGTGCATGCTGGGAGACGGCCCTCGGTGTTCTGGGTGAGTGTGACATCATTCAGACCCTGTACTTGCGTAGCAGTGTGGTTGTCATTTACACCTCTAGTAAGTGACCCTGGGGAGGAGCAGGGTGTCATGACTGCTGGATGAATCCTGGTCCAGTCTTGTTAAATGGCAGACTCAGTGGAACCTGGACCAGTCCTAGGGAGACTTTCTGACGTTTCGTTTTGTGTCGTTTCGTTTTCGTTTCGACAGCTCGTGATCGTTAATCGACCCACCCGCGCATTTTAAAGCATTCCAGAATCTGTCATGGACAGTGTAGGGAATTAGACAGACCACACTCGGGACGTTACAAAGAAAAATATTCCAGCTTAATTTATTTTTATTTAAATTGTTCTCTCAGTTTGACTCAAATGCCCGAACTGCACTGAGCATTTAGTAGTAAAATGCGCTTAGCGGGAGTTTTACGTCTGACGTAAATCTGACTCCTTCATCGGGCCGTCATGAATAATCTGGAAGCTTCACAATCCTTCCTTGGAAGCTCAAAAAACACAAATTCAGATAAAGGAAGTGTGACAAAACTACACAGCACCCTTAAACATCTTTTTGAACCTGCTCGTCATGTTTAATGTCCGGGGAGGTGACTGACGTGACGTTTTGAGGATGTGACTCCACGTTCTGTCCTTTCACTGTCATCTGTGTCCCCAGGTGAAGTCCATCTTGGTCCTTCACCTGGTAAGCGCCGCCTTCGCCACGGCGGCCTTGGGACTCCTGTCCAAGCACTTACCTTACCGCCAGGATGCCTACCACTGCGAGCACTGCTATCGGCTTCAGAACGCTGCCGTGGTGAGTGCCAGGTCACCATCAGCAGCCCCAGCTGATTGGCCAGGGTCTGATGTGGCACCCGGAGTTTGGAATGCAGGGTCGCTGGGTCGAGCGCGATAAATAGACCTGTTTTTTCAACATCAAATTAAGAACGCAATAATAGACAACCAGCAGGAAATGTTTCTTCTCTGCGTGAAGATAAGGCATCAACAAGCAGGTGTTATTTCAGTGGGAAACCGTGTTTTTCAGTAAAAAAGCTTCACCAAAATCAAGGTCAACCAAAATACCCGAAACATTGGTTTTAAAGCCACTTATCACGAGCCCGTGAACATCTGCTCTTCCCTCAGATGCTGATCGACGGGATCACGGGAACCCTGGTCCTGTTCCTGGTGCTGGAGCTGCTCATCTGCATTGTAGCCATGCTGTTTGGACTCAACGCCCTGGCTAACGGCAGCTTCCAGGTCAGTCATTCTGACAGAGGCCTTACAGTGGTTACAGTTGACTGAAGAACACGGGGAGTCTGAGCGTGCTGGTGGGGGTCACATACTTATCCTTGCTTTCTTACTCATCAATATTACTTACATCTGTGCCCTTTCCACCAAGTCTTCTCAGAAAATAACACCTTTCTCTCGCTTGCGGACGTTTCATTGATTGATTCTGTTACGAATAGCTTTTGCAAAATAAACGACATGTTAGCGTGATTTTTTTGTCGCAGGAAATTTGAGTTCTCCCATGCTGAGAGCAGAATAATTCTCCACCTTAGTTGTATGAATGGTGTTTGAGTATTTGTTCATTGAGTCGTGGCACCAGATGGATTCTGGGACTTCGGCCGTTCAGCTGATCCTGAGGTCTCTGTTCCTCTGATCTCTGTCGGTCAGCTGTCCGTTGGTAGCCGGGCAGTCTCTGCACCTCACAGTCTTCCCATTGCTGCCCCGGCTGCCGCCCCGGCCGCTGCCCCCAGCGTTACCCCCGCTGCTGCCCCCAGCGCTGCCCCCAGCGCTGCCCCGACGGAGGCCCCTGCAGTCCATGACGAGCCCCAGGTGCTTGAGACCCCACGATGGTGGGGGAGCATTTTAGGGTGTCGAAGGCCCTAAAATGACAATTGTGTGTGTTGCCCTCCTGCGACAATGTTGAAAATGAAAGTCTGAATTTGCATTTAGCTGTTTAGCTGCTTGGTGGCTCAGTGGTTAATGTTCTAGCGAGGACTGGGGGCTCAAATCTTGCCCTTAGTTTTGTGTGTTTGTGTGTGTGGACTTTGCTTGTTCTCTCCATGTTTCCCGGGTCTCCTCAAGCTACTCTGCTTTCCATCAGTCCAGAAAACTGCACTTTGTTAAATAGGTGTCTCCAAATTATTCAGAGTGTGTGAGCGTGTCCCCTGAGAGGGGCTGGCATCCCATATAGGGTGTCCCATGGCCCACACTTCCTGGGATAGGTTCCAAGCCCACTGCAGCCCTCGGTTTGATCAGAGGTTTCATCCTAAGTGGCTTTCAATTGACCTGTTTATTAAAAATGGTTGTTTCATTAATAGAATTAAATTTAAGGACCTCGGTTAAGGGTACTGTAAGATTGCCCTTCCTAGGACCTGTCCTTAACCACTATGCCACCTGCTGACATTCAGGAGAACCACTATAGGACTGAAGAATTTTAAGAGCTGAATTTTCTCTCTCTGTCTCTCCTTTTCACCCTCTTAATTTTTTTTTTTTTTTTAATATCTTTCTCAATTGGTCAGGTGGTTGTCTCCAGCCCCCAAAGGCAACCAGAGACCCCCTCCATAACTATCGATGAACCTCAGGTGGAACCTGCCGACGTGGACACAGACCCTTAGGAGAGTCCACCCTGGCCAGCCTCCCCGTCAGCCAGCATAGTCTGAAAGGACAAGGGCCGAGGGTGGGACGGCATCTGCCGAAATGCACAGGGAATTTGTTGATGTTACCCAGACTTAGCATGGAGGTCACACACTCATTTTACAGAATCAAACAAGCTGGTGTAAGTTTAACTGAAGGAGTTTAAATGGGAATTGGGTGGAGCCACGTTCTGAGCCAGCCCTGGTAGTAGATTAGAATATGGATAGGATCGGATGACTCAGGCTGCCGCGCTCACTATGTCATGTCTTTCTGCGGAAAGTTTCCCTTTTAAATCAATCCCTTTGTCTACTGTTTGTGAAAACAGAGCATAGCTTTTTCCATAGTTGAACATGTTTTGCGTCATAATTTTTTTGTTAAAAAAGAAAATTACCAAAGCAGTGCTCAAGAAAACTGAAAATTTCCTTGCTGCGATAAAAGCTTCACAAAAGTCAGGCATCCAGTTAAATCTTCCAAAATGTCCTCCCAGCCCCACTGCAGCGATCCCTGGAGATATCGAGTCCTTGCTGATTTGCTGTTCAGTCTGTCTCTGACAGCTTCTGTGGGACTCGGGTCTGCAGGCTGGCGAGAAGTCGATCGTTTGACCACGTCAGCAGTTTGAGTTGTCCTTCCCTTCGCCAGATTATTCTTGCACGATATTGATGTGGTTTGGGTCGTTATCTTGCTGCAGAACGAAGGACCAGCCAGTTATCCTGATGGAGAGACATCAGGCTGAAGAAACCCTATGAAAACCGTGCTAGTTTAGATTGCCGTGGATTTGGCAAAGATTACCAACACTGTCACCAGCCATACAACCCCAGATCATGACACTGCCTCGTCCGTGCCAATGGGAACCACACCTGCAGAACGCATGTGATTGCCATGTCTGCATCTTACAAATACACACCAGTTGGACCCCAGGATTTCTAGTATTGACTTATCAGTCAGCTCCTGCTCCTCAGACGTCCAGTGTCTTTATAGAGATAATTATATAATATCTCGTTTCAAGCAAGTGCACTCAAACTTTTCACTGCTTTGAAGCTCTCACACTAACCACACGAAAATGCCAATTTATGTTTAACAATTGGTTTAAAACCCATCTCTGCTTTCACGGAGTTCATGTACGTAGACAGACAGCGGGCAGTTTATATAAGAAAATAGCTTCTTTCACTCGATGGTATTACTGCTTCAAAGTAGACCATCCTTGTTTCAAATTAACCCGTTCCTTGTTCAGTTCATTGCTTTCTTAGAAGGAGAAAATCACTTGACTGTTGTAAAAACTACTCTTCGATCGACATCATAGGGTTAATCGTGTGTGTTTCTGAAACTGACCTTTTGATAACCCTAGCTGTTAATCCTGCTCGACCTCTGGGTTCACGTTGTTTGATCTGCCTTGCTTTATGCTCATATCCTTAGATTAATTTGAATAGTGATGTGATGTAAAATTAGAGAGTCAGGAGAAGCTGATATTTTAAAAGTTAAACTGACACAGTGTTTGAGGATTGACTTTATACATGTAACTTGCACATTCCAATAAATTCGTTACTGAAAAGACTCTGAACAGGATGTGAATATTTCTTGCTGCACCATTGATGGATTCAGTTCTTTTTGCAGTTTGTAACCAAGAATTCCTGAGTGACCTCAGCCGTTGAGAGGGGCACACTGTCAAATACAGGCGTTATTAATCGCTTTTAAACCAGGGACCACCAAATGAAAACGGACCAGTGCTCGGGACCCCCTACCAGTAATGCATGATCATCATGTTGAGCGTTCATGCTAAGCACCAGCTCAGCGGCCTTCTGAGTAGTTTTGCTATCAGAAAGTGGCCATCATTCTGCCTCTGTTAAGGTGGTTGCTGGGCATGAAGTCAAACGATCATCTTGTGCCACCTTTGACTACTGGGAGAAACGAGTAAGCGGTATTTGGGCACCTTCTAGTCACGCGAGGCGGGCAGTTGAGATTGGTAGCCTATCCCATTTCATCACAGGGCACAAGGCTGCGGTACACTGGGATGCCAGTTCATCACTGGGCACAAGACTGGGGTACACTGGGATGCCAGTTCATCACTGGGCACAGGGCGGGGGTACACTGGGATGCCAGTTCATCACTGGGCACAAGGCTGGGGTACACTGGGATGCCAGTTCATCACTGGGCACAAGGCTGGAGTACACTGGGATGCCAGTTCATCACTGGGCACAGGGCTGGGGTACACTGGGATGCCAGTTCATCGCTGGGCACTGTTATACATACTGTCAATTCAGAGACATCTAATTAGATGTCTTTTGACAGTAGGAGGAAACGTGTGCAGCACAGGGAGAACATGCCAACTTCAGTCACACAAAGGGCAAAGGCAAGATTCAAACCCTCAACCTTGTAAGGTAACCGAGTTACCCACAGAGTCACAGTGCCACACGTTAGAATGTACATCTAAAGCTCATCATCTCCTTGCTGAGATTTCACTTTAAAACTTCCATCACACTCTAATCATTAGACTTTATCAAATTATAAACATGCAGCTATGTAATAATGATGATGAGCCATCGGATCGTTTCAGTTTGTCTGTCTTCCATTTGGGTTTTATGTGTGTCGAATGCTACAACTTTGGCACAGTTTTTGAGTTCTGCACATCAATGTGATACTCAAATGTGATAATTCCTTCTCAATTCTGACATTATCAATTATAACAGCCTTGGAAAAAAAAAACCATTGTAGAAAGTTGCAAATTAAAATCCACTTTTTTGATTTATGTGAAGTTTAACGATCTCTTTTAACTGCTGAAGTTCTCCATCTATTTTGACATTATGCCTTACAGTAAGTATGTAGGACATTTGTTTAAGCCTGAGTCCCTTACCTAATATGACACGCAACTCAATGCTAACTTTGTGGTAAGAGAAACACCAGTGATGGTCAAATAAGCAATGGGGTGTGAACTGGTAAACAGGCACCAAGTGTCAAATGGCTAAGAGAGATGACTTAGCAACTCCGATTCCAAACTGGTTTTAGTACCTTGTATTTCCATTTATACTTGAACTTAGCAAAGGGGGAAAGAAAATCTTATTAAGCATCGAATCCTTGTTTCTTTGCGTTTCAAGGAGACTCGCAAAGCCTTACTGGGTTTCTTGCTTTGATAAGCATGAATGGTACGTTTTGTTGAACAAGGAAATCCAAGACTAAGTTCAAATAATATTACTATTACCTGTAATTGCTGAAGATGAGGATTCTTGTGCAACTTTCCCATTCAGATAAATAGCCATGTTAGTTATTGGACCGTTTCTATTCATGTGTGTTCCATTCGGGATACATGCAGCTCCAGCACTTTTCAGTGGCTGTCCGCTCTACAAAGCCATCTGGTCGATGCTGGATAGATGTTAAATATAAAGATATCTGAAGAATACAGAAGGAACTTGAATGATTCCCACACTCCCCGAATTCTTGTTGGTTCAAAAGTTTAGGACTCGTGTTAGCTTCTGCAAAGGTGTCGCTGGAAAGAAGTGGCTGCATGGGTACATGGTAAAAAAAAATAATAATAATAATAATTGAAAATGACCGCTTAGATACAGATAAGTGTAACACAATCATAATGTAAACTCTGAGAAAGATTAACAACCAGGGGTGTCCAATTACAGCTGATTAGCTAATTAATATACAAGTGAGAGGCCACCACAGTAGTTGCAGTCTGGCAGATTACATTTCACAGTCCATCAGCAGTAACTGCGATTACATATAAATCTGTTAGTTTTAAAGCTTGTACTAAATTTTCAAGGACTTTGTTGATTGTTTCACACGCTGCCAGGGACTCACAATGCTGCACAAGATGATGCTGATCGAGTTGGGGATCGTGACTGCTCTCACACTTGCTTTTTCAGGTAAGACATCATCTGCTTCTAGTGGAGACCTATCAAAGTGTGAGAGATCCTCAAATGCATAGGCTGTGCTTGAATGATAAAAAAAACACGCTTTTTTTTTTTTACGAAGCCTTGTCAAAAATATCGAACTG
Organism: Gymnarchus niloticus; assembly: GCA_009936485.2. Lineage (NCBI taxonomy): Eukaryota > Metazoa > Chordata > Actinopteri > Osteoglossiformes > Gymnarchidae > Gymnarchus > Gymnarchus niloticus. Next base: position 3,559,697 of record JAACJT020000038.1, read on the forward strand.
AGTAATAAATGTGCAGTAAATTAATGGTGACTGCAAATATTCAATTCAATTCAATTCAATTCAATTTTATTTATATAGTGCTTTTAACATGGAGCGCGGTCACAAAGCGCTTTACGTAGTCCCGGGCCCACAGTCCCCAGAGAGTAAGCCAAAGGTGACAGAGGCAAGGAAAAACTCCCTCAAGAGGAAGAAACCTTGGGAGGAGCCAGACTCAAAGGGGAATCCTGTCCTCCTCAGGCCAGCACCGGGTGATACATAATATAAGATACACTTTATAGTTGCTTTTCATTTATTTATCAGATGCCAAATAACAGGGTGAAATTCAGAACACAGCTCAAGATCTAAGAAAAGTAAGGATAGCAAACAGGTCCAAAAATCACAAAACCAGAGAAATGATAAGGTAGAGTCAGAAAACACAGGCTCATAGATGGAAGCAGACAGGAAGATGGCAAAAGGTGAAATGATTCAGTTACTCACATCCTGATTACTGCTAGGTGGCTTAAACAGCTGATCTTGATGTTGTGTAGGTGTTTGGGGTTCAGGGGAGGTGGAGCCAGAGAAGGTCCAGTGTGGTTGGCTGGATGCAGGTGTTGAAATGGTTTAATGATGACTAACAACCAATTAATGTAACTTATATAAAGGAACGTATCAGTGATTTTTATACTCTTAACATACATGTCCACAGTTAGAGTTATGCAAGCACATATATCGGAATGCTCTATAATTCTATGCTTCATCGGCCTACATTGGCTGACATTTTAATATCCTTCCAGTAATCCATTCATTATGATAACGGTGAACATTTGAGGAGCTGAGCTTTGATTTCTAAAGGAGATCCAATCAGGTCGAAAATATTCAAGAAATTAATGAGAAGATGAACCAATTACCACATAGAAAGAGAAGCCCGGGTTCCACGGCACGGGTCTACGTTACGTAAAACCTTAATATTAACCATATTACTCTTTGTCAGCAGACAGCCTCTCCAAACATCCATTTTCCACCCATATGTGCACATGTATGCCGTTTCCTCTCCTGCCTGACTTAAGCCCCTCACCCAAGCACCACCAGAGGGCGCACCTGTTCCAACTACTTGATTGCTTTCACTTGTGTGTATGCTGCTCCCTTACTTGCCCTACTTAAAACTCTCCTTCTCCTGTCTGTAGCCTCTCTGCTCCCTGGTTTCGTTCCCTGACCTGTCTAGTCCAGCTATAATTTTTTGGATCACATCTTTGTCTCTTGTCATCTGCGCCATCGGATCCAGCACCAGCTTCAGACGTGACGATCGGCTCCAACATTGCCAGCCCGGCCCGAGAAAATATACAACCTACGGCTTTTGTCCTCTCTATGCAAATCACAAACCGCATATACAACCAATCACATGAAGACCAGAACTCAAATTACTATAAGCAGCTTTTTGGAGAAATTCAAAACCTGGTAAGAGTCTAATTATTCTTGGAAATCAGTGACCACGCAGCTTTTAA
>JAACJT020000038.1:3571362-3596224 GCA_009936485.2 Gymnarchus niloticus
TTTCAGTCACAAATGTAACATTGTGTCGACCGTTTTAGGCAAGAATTTTCAGTCACAAATGTAACATTGTGTCGACCATTTTAGGCAAGAAGTTTCAGTCACAAATGTAACATTGTGTCGACCGTTTTAGGCAAGAAGTTTCAGTCACAAATGTAGCATTGTGTCGACCATTTTAGGCAAGAATTTTCATTTCAGTCACAAATGTAGCATTGTGTCGACCGTTTTAGGCAAGAATTTTCGTTTCAGTCACAAATGTAGCATTGTGTCGACCGTTTTAGGCAAGAATTTTCGTTTCAGTCACAAATGTAGCATTGTGTCGACCGTTTTAGGCTAGAATTTTCATTTCAGTCACAAATGTAGCATTGTGTCGACCGTTTTAGGCTAGAATTTTCATTTCAGTGACCAACAGCCTGTTAGATTTGCGTCTCTAACAGGGCAGCGTATCTCAGATACAAAGTGTAGATATAGGAAATCTTTTAATTGTACTTTATAAAGAAACCTAAATATTTGACATATTCTCAGCTGCATAATGGTTGTTTTAATTAGGGTCTTCAGTTTTGATGTAACAGCCACACGCCTCTGCATTTTTCCCAGTATTACCGAGTGCTGTCACAGAAAAGACCAGCTTAGATGATTCGTATGTGTGATACAATTTTTCTCTATTATTATTTTTGCCTTTGGTGCTCCTTGTAGCTTGTACTTTTCACAGTTAAATGGCCCCTCCCACTTCCTTTTCCTAATTGGGTACAAGGAAATGGGGGTTGTTATCTACTAAACACATTAAAAAAAATTATAAGACAAGAATCTGAAACAAAGGTCAGTCTATGAAGCATTTCGCAGTTTAGTATTTTGACTTTGTAAAGGTGTCTTAACCTTGCTGCTGAGTTCCCATACATTGACATTCATTTAGTTTTGAGTTTTGATAGTAGTTTGAGTTTGTATTTGTTCAGAAAATCCATATTTGGAGCTGCCTTGGAGTCATGCAAGGTAATTGGTGTTAGATTTTGTGGTTTTCAGTGAGTTCAAAACCACAAGATCCTTCTTAACAAGATCTAAAATAGTCCAGTATTGTAATGTTATGTCTATTTTTAATAAGTGGCTGGTTTTGTTGAGTAACACTGCTTCCTCTCTGAAGTCTGCATTTTCCTGACTGCTAAGCTTACAGACTGCTGTCTACCAAGTACTCGGCAATTTTGTACAGGAGTTCTTACTATAGTAGTTTGCTAGTTCACACAGAAGTTCCCCCCTTAGAGCACATCAAAGGTAAAGACCTGGTTGGACAACGGACCGTAGGCTAACCTAAGAGATATGAAGGCTACATAGTTAAAGGTCAGTTCAGAAGATTCAGTTCAATTTTACATTTATATAGTGCCTTTATCACAGAGCATTGTCAAAAAGCTCTTCACATAGGCCCAAGGTCCCAAGAGAGCCAACGGTGACAGTGGCAAGGAAAAACTCCCTCAGGAGGAAGAAACCTTGGGAGGAACCAACTCAAGAAGAAGGCCCATCCTCCTCTGGCCGGCACCGGGCTGGACAAGTTTGTAGCACGATATGAAACAACAATGAGGTAGAACAGTCAGGTGGACAGCAGCATATTGGAGAAGGCAGTCCAGCGATCAGGAAGGTTTCCTGGTTTTCTGATAATCTATTGTCTTCCTGGTTTCATTGGACATTCTTCACTTTTTAGAATTTTTGCCTGGTACTCACAGACACCTCAGGAGACACCAGCTCCTGCTCCTGGCTCATCACTGTGGTCTGTCAGAGGGACAAATGGAACGGAACTCTGAACTGCCCCCCACACCCAGGGCCCAAATGTTGGTTCTTTTGCACCATCATAGTCAAAGGTAGGGTTAGGGTTTGCAACAAAAGTTCTTACATTGTGTTGCAAATGATGACTTTGATATTGCATGCTTCCTTAGTTATAAGTAAAATTTTGTTGAAGAAATGAATGCGAGATGATGTTACAGTAAATGATAAAATTACAGACTCAGACTATTCAGAGGGAGCGTCACAAAAGCGTTTCATGTGAGATGAAAGATTTGTGCTTAGCTGTGTTGTGGAGACATCTTATTGATCATGGAGCTAAAGATTATGGGAGAGCTCATCTGGAGTATCCATCTGATTTTCTGCTGTGATAAACTGTTGGTTTTGAAAGTCTAAAATATTAAAGCCCCATAGTAACATTAAAGTCCTCCTTCAGGAAGACGGTATGCTTAATTATTACCTGATGATCCCTTCCCTTAAGGCTAAGGGTGGACCTGCTTATTCTTCCCTAACCTTCATTGACGTTTTGCATTGTGTTAAGGTCAGGGGGGCCCAGTTGGTAGCAGTGTTGTCTCACACCTCCTGGGATTAGAATGTTGAATTGTGCCTCGACTTTGCGTGTGTGGGGTTTAGATGTTCTCAACCTGCCACATGGGTTTCCTCCCATGCAGTTAGGCTATCTGGTGCCTTTGATTTCCCGTGTGTGTGTGTGTGTGTGTTAGAGAGAGAGAGATTGATTAAAAGTGTGCCATGAGAAGGAGTGGCCTCCCGTCTAGGCTGTACTCCTGCTTTGTGCCCTGTGCTGCTGCACATCCATGACTCTGACGAGGACGGATGTGATAAGGTCTTTAAAGATCTGCTGACACCACTGGCACTACACTCACAATTCCTGTTACCAGTTAAAGAGATTATGGGTGAAATTGAAGTCTCTCTGGTTTAAGTTAATGCATGAGCTGTAATAATTACCATCGTAATTCATTGGTTTCAGATATGTATCGGCATAGACTGAAACAGCGATTTCACAGGAAAATGAAGCATAGTTTGCAGTCAGAGGCACCTGGCCGTTACCCTGTTCCTTTTTCTGTCTCAGATTGATGTACTCAACAGTCTGTAAGGGAAATTAACTTCCTTCACCACTTCAAACCTTGACTCCCTTTCATCATTGTTGCTGCAATCTGAAATCTATTCTGTCTGTTCGGCAACATGAACATCAGAAACATAAAGACCTTAAAATATTTTACAAAAATGAGTTCAATTTGAAGTTTGGCCTGGAAGAGACATTTCAATGCATCAGATACACAAAGCTGTCAAACCACTGGATTTCAAAATTAAAATCTGCGTATGTTGAAGCTGTACTAAATGGGAGAGGAAGTTGGTCGTCATGCCAGTGCTGCCTATTTGAATGTACCCTCACTTCTCAAGTCAACGTGCAGTTTCACTAGCGGCTGTCAGAGCTTTTTACTGCAACCAGCTGCATATGAGGTGATATCTTAATATTTTATACTAAGTCATATCATTTATATTTTTAAACTAACAGTACACAACCATGTGATATTGTATTGCAATATTCATCCATGCATCCATCCCATTCCTAGCAGCGTAGGGTACAGGGTTGGGGTACACCCTTTATGCCTGGGGCACGAGGATGGGCTACACTCTTTATGGCTGGGGTACGAGGTTGGGCTACACCCTTTATGGCTAGGGTACGAGGTTGGGGTACACCCTCTATGGCTGGGGTACGAGGATGGGGTACACCCTTTATGGCTGGGGTACGAGGATGGGGTACACCCTTTATGGCTGGGGTACGAGGTTGGGCTACACCCTTTATGGCTAGGGTACGAGGTTGGGCTACACCCTTTATGGCTGGGGTACGAGGTTGGGCTACACCCTTACCCTTTATGGCTGGGGTACGAGGATGGGGTACACCCTTCATGGCTGGGGTACGAGGATGGGGTACACCCTTTATGGCTGGGGTACGAGGTTGGGCTACACCCTTACCCTTTATGGCTAGTCAGTCCATTACAGGACACACAACTTGTTCACTACTTGTTCGCTCACTTTGGAGATGTCTGTTAGCCTAGCTGCATGTCTAAGCACTGTGGCAGATACCCATGCAACATGAGGAACACATGCAAAGACGATTCAAACCCCCAGTCCTGTATTGTGATGGTTTACTCTAAAATTCATTGAGAGGTTTGATTATGGGAAACAGAGTTTTGTTGCATACTTTTAAACTTGTCACACTGCTGCATTTCTGGGCTTGATTAAAACTTTAGCTTTCACAGAAAACTTCTTTAAATGGCTTTTGAGTAGTATTGATATGAGGTTAAAATGCTGGCTTAGCTTCAACGGTCTTTTGTCTGTGTTTCCCTCTGTTGGAACTCAGGAAGGCATTCTTTGCTGCACTGTCATTAATCTAGCTGACGCAGTGGTAAGGTGCTGGGCCTGTACCCATGGAGTCTGCTGATGTGGCTCTGTGGTATACTGTGATCGAAAGGTCACAGGTTCAAGTCCTATAGCTGGCAAGAGTGTCCATATCGCTGTTGGGCCCTTGAGCAAACTTGAGTTGCTCCTGGGACACCGGCTGACCCTTGGCTCTCAACTTGGAGAGCAAGATGGGGAAAGGTGAAAACTGCAAATTTCCCTGCGGGAAAGTCCTGATTATTATTATTATTATTATTATTATTATAACTATTAATGGAGCTTCCCATGACTTCTGAATTTATTTAGGATGCAATCTGTCAATAGTCTGTTTCACACACAGTGTATGTACTTTGTGAGAGCACATACTGCTTGCCATACATCTAGCAGGCATAAAATCCTAAAGTACTTGTCAGTGATATAAGCAAAAATGCAAGACACTCTTATTCCTGTCAACTCCAGGAGGCAGTCTTTTCGAATCCGGGACATCCTGGATAGCCATGATTTGGTAAAACTCACCAGGCGTTGTTGTGATACTAGTTTCTTGCTTTTGTTACAAAGTCATAGCTTGTTAGTTACCAGGGATTACGTAGCAGCCTTCATGAAGATTTTTATGGTACCTCCGTTTGTGTTGCCATGATCCAGTTGAAGATGAGAATTTTTTTGGGAAGCTGTTTTAAAAGTGGTGCTTCTCTTTCTGTTAGGGAATGGAGTACTTTGGGTTTGGAGTATAGTTTCTGATAGAGTATTAAATGGAAGTACACCGAAGTCTGGTTTCTTCCACTCTTCCGTCACAGGTTTCAGGGGCAGGCCTGCGATTAATCTACACAACCTCCCTGTGAGATCTTCACCCCTGAATCTATTCCTATGAACTGAGGGAGCACAACCCTGAGAGTGCGAGTCAGCATTCTTGGAATGCAGATGGGATTCCGGCACATTCCCTTGAGAGAAATTGCTTGCAGAATGTATTTTTAGGATCACAGGAATTCTGCTGCTTTACTGTGATACGCCCTGGCCTGGGCTGGGATCCAGCTTATTTTTAAAGATTGAGTGACCTTGAATGGATTCTTGGACTTGTCTACTGCTTGTGTTGAGTGTGCTGAAACCCTCTTCATATAGACCTTGTTAAGAAACATCTATCATCTTAAGTTCCTCTGGGACTCCCAAGGCTCTGCTATCTAGCCTGTGTCTTCATGTCTCTTGCTGGGGAAAAGCAGGGTACATTGAGGTTGTGTATATCTGCTGCCACTTTATGGCTGACAGGAGAGTGTAGACATACTCAATCAAATTACAGCTGTAAATGATACTGCATGGCGAAGGAATTTTTATGGAGACCAAAAGCTTTTAGTAGTTTTTTTTTTTTTTTCCATGGTTATCCTAAAACTTTGTAAGCAAAGAATTGAGTGTGAGATGAGGATCAGTCCTGTATGTAATAATGTAATGGTAAATTATTAATAGTAAAATTAGTAATTACTATATTAGTAATAATATAGCAATAATGTCCCGTATGAGAATCACACACAACAATTTACATTGGAAATATGGCAATGAACAAGTGGTTTGAACAGTGAAGGTCACAGATGGAAAAAGTACGCTAACCCCTTGTCACGATGCGGGACAGGAGGACCCAAATGTGGAGCCGAAGAGTCAACCCCGGGAAGGGAGAAGCGGGCAGGTAAGGGTCTGAGGGCCACAGGACGGAGCGGGAGACGGGAACAGGTCAGGAGAGCACAAGGAACCACAGGATCGGGAACGAGGCGAACAATCAGGGGTACGTAGCGCTCGGTATCTCTGTACAACAGGACGATACTTTGCAATGTCCCCTCAGCGTGCTTGTGCTGATATGGGCTGACGTTATGATTTGCAGCTGGAGGAGGGAATTCTCATGTGGATGGGCGAGAGTGGGACCTGACACACCTTGTGTTTGGTAACTGATGGAAGCTCCTTTAAAGTCAGTAACCTTAAGCAAGTGCTTACTGTGGCTTCTGATCAGTGCTTTGGGGGTATTTTGGCAAATTCATCAGTACGAAACTGTCATTGTTTTGAGTATAATTTTGCTACATCTTGCTCAAACAGCCTGCTTAAGATTATGCCGCTGCATATCAATGGAGCTGAAGTCAGAACTCTGAATTATCTGTGGATTTACTTATGTATTTTGAATTATTCTCATATTTCATAACCCAATTTACTTTGTCTGGGATTTGAAACAATCTGCCATAGAAAAACCTGATGAAATTTGTCATTTGTTGGTCCCTTAAAGATGACAAGCAAAGCACCCCCATACCATTCTGCTCCCTCACCCTGTTTCACGTCTGTGATGATGTTTTGGTGTGAAGTGTCTTCTTTACTCCAAACACAAACGCTTTCTACATTTAGCAAAAGTTCATCTTTTGGTTCAGCCGTCCACAGAACATCGCTCCAGTGGTGCTGTGGAACGTTCAGGCGGTGTGCAGCAATGTTCAGTTTGGAAATTGTGCTGTTCTGTTAGTCAGATTGGAGAGACTAGAATGACAAAATACTGCTTGTCTCCAACTGGCTAATGTTCATCGATGCCAGTGTGCAGAACGGGCACAGAGCCAAGATCTATAGCCTCCTCCCGTGGGAATAGCCGAGTTTTATTCTTGGTGCTCATGGGTATTAATATCTCATTGCCTTTCAATTAGACGAAGTTACATTTATTTATTTACTAATAACCTATCCAAAATAATGTTTCAGTGCACTCTTGTGTTTTATGGCGGAGGCATTTCACGAAATGCTTCTGGCTGCATTCCTCTCCTTTTAATGAGCATCTCAATTCTCCTCAAAATCCACATCCAGGCATTGTTCACCACGAAGTGAGGGGCTGTTGGACATCATTGTTTAACCACAGATACGTCTTTATCTGCCTCAGCTCATTTAATCATGTGATTCATTCTGAAATTCACGTACGACTGCATGTTAAAAATAAATGTCTGTTAGTCTCACTGCCCCATCAAAACATCCTGATTCTGTAATTCCGTGTGTGTGATTCTCCAGCCTTCTGTAACTTTCGGGCTTATTGTGTAAGTATTTGTACTTGTATAAGGACACGCAGGGGCACCCCAATAGTCCTTTGGATCCGAGTGCCATATCACAGGTGTGGCCTGCAATGTTGTTAGTTATTATGTTGCTATTTTTATCCTCGTTGGTTGTATTTGTATTGTGCCTGTTTATGGGGTTATTTTTTTGTTTTGTTTGTGATAGCTTTGTACAGCACCTTGGAAAACTTTGGTTGTTTAAATGTGCTTCAGAAATAAAATTTCCATTACATTACAGTGATGTTACAGAGATCAGCAGAGACCACAACCTTCCCCTTAGATCTATAGCCTAATAGGCCTAACTTCTTTTGCATTGTCTAACGTTAGCATGCCCATCGGGGGTTGGGGGGGCAGCATAGACCTTGGACCTCTGAAGATGCGCCCCCCCCCCCCATGCTGAGGAGGTTTTGGTTCCTACCCTCTGTGGTCTTCCACGTATTTCCTTTTTTCTCTGTCTATCAACCATTGTTCCATGAAATAATGTCTTTCAACACCCTCCTGCTAAGTGTCTTGATGCTGTAAAACATTGAATTGAATGTGTTTCTGGTCACTATGCCTTTTAAAAGCAATGCATGTTTGCACAGATCTTTTGCACACCCTGATCTGGGAAAGATGTCAGCATGCAGACCAAGTGTGAAGCTCAGCATGCAATAACCTTTAAATATCGTACAACAAGCTCACAACTCATGGCAGCTCAACTGCCACCTTTCAAGCTTGTGGGGGTGGTGTGTTGCTCAATGGCTTATGTGTCTGTGCTCATGCCTGGAAGGTTTGCTGCTTTTAATGTCGTGGCTGAAAGAATTAGCACATCACTTTAGGGCCCTTGAGCAAAAACCCTTAACCCCAATGGCGGTCAGGGTGCTGCACACTGGCAAGGCTGTGTTCTGACCCCAAAATTCTCTGGGAGAGCAACACTGGACATGTGGAAAACCAAAGAATTCCATCATACCTCATACCTTATTCACATCGACATGTCTGTGAACACCTAAGGAAACGGATTTCAGGTTGAGTGCTTTTGCTAGTTTCATTCACAAGAATCACATGATGATGTCTGCACTGTTGTTTACGATGACAGAGTAGACAAAATGCTGTGTAGTCTGGACTCTGGAGTATACTAACATTTACACACTGGACTGCATTGTTTAGCAGGAACACACAAGCAGTGAAGCAAGATGTGATGTCTTGAATACAGAGTAGAGGGGTAGGGAAATAGTGTTGAGCCGAAAGGACGAAATGGAGCTTTCTGAAGTTCTCGTGAGTATATTAGACTTGGAGTTCTGCCTGGGGACAGAGAACTGAAACACCGACCAAAACGTTATCTAATAATTCAAGTATAAAAAATTTTAAAAAGAAGAACAAGACGTATGTGTTTAACTGTTTCATTATAACCTTCCGACCAACTTCAGAAAACCCTAAACCTAATCGTCCTGAAGCTAAATGTCTTCTGAGACGTTAACTGCACCCATCTCTAACAACCCAAAAATGTATTTGTGTACTTTGGTAACTTTTCCTGTTAAAGGTCATGATCAATAGTTCTTACTGCTTCAGCTTTACTCTGATTCCCATGTTTGATTAATGAATTTAAAATGAAGGATTGTTTCAAATGCCCAGCGTTTTCTTTCATGAATCTAAGATTATAGAAGCAACTTCTTCATGACGTTAACGCATCACTTTTCCTTTCCTGAATTTACTTTGAGTTATTTGTATGCATGCCCAGCAGACTTCACTTTCCTGGAATCACTTCTATTTTGGGTTTGTGGATTTGTTTATTTCTCTTAAAATGTATATTTTTGTTTGTGGTGTCTTGCAGCTGGTGCAGAGATATTGTAGGGCTTGGAAGTCACTATGGGCCTAAGAACAGGAAATGTCTCTCTCTTAGCACAATGACCAAGAAAACTATAGTCTTTCCCAGTAGTAATTAGTCCAGGGAAGAGGTTGTTGGCTGATCTTGGAAGTCCTGATTTTCATTACATAATTTGGAAATGGCTTTGTATTCAGGAGAACAAGACCCATATGGAGAATTGTCTGCTGAAGAGAGTCTGGTGTTCAGGAATAGTAAAATCAAACTGGGGCAATGAATTGGCAAAAAGGAAGATTTGAACTAGGAAATTTTCTGTGTGGTCACTAGGTTGTATTTTCATACCAAATGTGCACGTTAATCTTGTAGAAATATAATCGAATCCCGTGGCACCAGTAGAGCAAATAGGAAAGACTCTGTTGCTCTGGTGGTGAATCTGACTTTGTAAAAGTCCCATTCTCTTGTCCATTCTCAGCAAAGCATACCAGTGGTTGGCTTACCCGAAAATAGACCGGGTTTTTTAAAACTGGGCTGCTACAGAATGTAGTAGCAGTTGTGACAGCTTCAGTCACACCTACAGAGCCTGGCGAATTCTACCTTACGGTGTATTGAACTCACAAATCACACTGTAGCACGATGTTTTATTGAGTTTTCAGAGATACAAAGATGACTGTAGAAACAGTTTTTAAAAATTCATTAAAAAAAAAGTCAATAACAGAATAGGTCTGAATGGTAAATGGAATGCTGTATGACGTGTTCAGCCCACACACTGCCCACGCTAAACGCTAAGACGCTGTTAAATTCGGTTTGCTGCCAACATGCACTGTTGCCTAGCGCGTTTTTGAGCCACACGTTGCTCTTGAGTTGTGCTTGATATTGTTGCGCATGGCTTGCAAACACCCTGGCGAGTCTCCTGTTAACGGAGAAAAGAAAGGAAAAGCAATGAATTTGAAGCTGTGAAGGTGAGTGGTAGAGATATGGGAGGGCGTGACTGTTATTTATTTTTGACTGCCTGTTCCTTTTTCATCATTGTACATGCTAATTACCTCATACATTTAGTAGGTTAGTATCTTGGGGTAGTCGCGTTATGAAAGGCCCTAAAAGTAGCTGAATTGAACTCTCTTTGTCATGACATAACTCCTTCTTAAGTAGCATTTTGCCCGCATGTGTTTTCGGATGTTGGATTAGGGTCAGCAAGGTGTCATGCTCTCTTTTGGGGTGGTGTGTCTGTTTCTAAATGTTTCCTTAGCCTTGCGGGGACATTTTTGGGCAAAAGTACACTTTGTAGTGCTACCTTCACATGATAAAATTTCAATGTAGTAGTTTTATGTAACACATAGGAAGAATTATACCATAATAAATCAAAATGGTCTATCTTGATTCATCATGCTGGCCAGTGAGCAGCTTTGGAGCCAAGTTCAGGGCTTTGCTGTGGGGAGGCCATGCAGCATGTAATAGGGCCCATTTGTTTTTGTTTAGAAAGATGAATGATTTGTTTCTCCTCCTTAGGGAGGGCTCTGTTGTTCACATGAAAATCTTCCCATGAACGCCTTCTCAAGGGACCTGTGAGCTTGTTTGACCAGAGGGAGCTGATTTTAGCTTCAGTCGTTTCTGCCGTCTGCAAGCCCGTACCACCTTGAAACGAGATCATCTATGTTCTGTTAGCTCACTAAACTAGTAGCCGGTTAGCACCTGCTACCAAAAATGGGCCACCTGTCATTCCAAGCCATTAACGCTTTTTCTGAGGACCCAGCTGCTGTGAGCACATTTATTGGTCACGGTGATTATAAGATGAACTTCATTTTTCCCACTTGGAGAAATTCAGTTCCTTACAACAGCCTGTAAAATAAAGGTGTACAGATAGAAGAGGATTTTAAGGTGTTCATAGGTAGCAAAAAATTCACAGCAAGTTACGTACACTTTAAAACATTAGAAAAAATAAATATGCAAAAGTATGTATACCACAATAAAATAAGCACTATACAAGCGATCCAAAGGTTGCAGGTTCTAGTCCCAAAGCCGGCAAAAGTATCTACATCACTGATGGTCTTTCGAGCGGGGCCCTTAACTCGAATTGGTCCTGGGGTGCCGTACACTGGCTGACCCTGCAGACCAACCCTCAGCTCTCAACGTGGAGAGCAAGATGGGAAAACACAAGAACTACGACTTTCCCCATGGGGATAAATAAAGTACTGATTATTATTATTATTGTTTATTGTTCAAGTGGACTCCCAGGTACTTGTAAGACTTGACAGCTTCAGTATCCACTCCCTGGATGTTCACTGGGATGGTTGGATGCTGATGACTCTAGATTAGATTAAATTGCCTTTATTGTCTCCTTTATGAGAAGTTTGTCTTGGACATTCGAGAGAACACATGTCCCAGTCACATAAATGTCACTCGCACACAAAAAAAAAATTACACAAAATATTACACAAATACCCTACACTAAAATATTCCCCATTGCCTTCCACAGATTATTGCACAAATGCCCTACGTAAATCATTACACTACTGCCCTCTCCACCATAAAGTACACAATTCCCCAAATAATTTCACAGCAACACTTTATCAAATTCACGCACCAAACCCTGTCCAAAAAAAAATAATAAAAAATTACCCTTCCTCCTCCCTCCTGTGAAAATCCACTACCAGTTCCTTGCTTTTATTTGGATTGAGCTGGAGGTGGTTGTCCTGACACCAGCCAGCCAAATCCTTTATCTCCCCTCTGTATTCCCTCTGTATTCATCATGATTAGTGATGCACCCCACAATGAGAACTTCTGTATGTGGCAGTCTTTAGAGTTGCAGGTTGAAGTCTGCAGTGTAGAATGTGAACAGGGATGGTGCTAGGACAGTTCCCTGTGGGGCCACTGAACTACACACTACCACATCAGCTGCACAGTTCTCACATATTGTGGTCTGTTGGTCAGATACTCCAGAGTCCAGGGCACCAGGGGACGGCCAGGCTCTCCCTTCTCCATCTTTGCTTTCAGCAGTGCTGGTTGAATGGGGTTGAAAGCGCAGGAGAAGTCAAAGAACATGACCCTCACTGAGCTCCCAGCAATCTCCAGTGTTCTCCGCAGTAGGTAGATCACTGCATCCTCCACCCTGATGTGTGGATGGTATGTGAACTGCTATGATTCTGCTCCTTCCTGTACTGTGCAAATGGTGTTAGCATGGTAGTAACATCCTGTTGACTGCCTGGTAGACCAAACCTGTAGTGTTGTGGTTTTTTTTTTTTTTTTTTTTTCTGGTTTGATTTGTATAATGGTAAATTTAGGTATGAAACCAGGCTGTGGAAATTAACAAGCGGCTTTTGAAACATAAGCCTTTTCAGATCCTTAAACTAGATCAAGGCAGCATGACATGAAGGGCTTTTCCATGTAGGTTGAACAAAGGAACAGCGCTGATTTTATCATTTAGAAATCTGTCCTTTTTAGTCACTAGCGATCAAAGGGCATAGATGAGAATTTTTGGCATATAGTCATGCACAAAGGCGTTGACGGTATATTTTCACATCCAAAGTAAGGATGCGCCGATCCGATATCCTGTATCGGCCTGGTACTGACCAAAAACACTGGATCGTTTATCGGACAAAATAAGCTGATATGATCTCTGGGGAAGCCTTGCTTCACGTTGCCATGCTGGGAATTTTTTTCGTATTTATACCATTAGGGTATTCATATTGTTGCCGACAACCAAAAAACTGTCCCTTGTTAATCGTTATTACAAGATTATACTGACGAGCCCAACATAATTATCACGTTAAAACGACAATCATGTCATTTTAACGTGATAATTATATCGTTTTTGCAAAACGTTTGTGACAAGTGACAGCGAGTCTCTTCACCTCGTTCACCTCAGTGTGTAAAATAAGTTGCCTCAGCTGTCAGCCTTCAGTGTATCTTAGCTTGAATTCACTTAGGTATGGAAATTGTTTCACGATACAAAAATCACCACTGATTGATGTATTATGAATTAATAGCAAGCTGAGTGAAATATCAGTATTTTACGTTTGTAACGTCAGGTATGAAACTTGGATCTGTGGATGTTTCTGATTTTCCTTTAGGAAAAAAAGAAGTTCTTTTGCAGGACCTAAAATGTCAGTTTTCTTGATGCGTCTATAATCCGTGTTCCTCCACCACACCGATTTCTAACTCCTTTTCCCTCATAAAACTCAGTTCGAATCACTTTTTAGCTATTTTGTCACAAACGTCTCCTAAATGATAATTATGTTAATTATACTCTATTAACGGGATGAATGGTGTTTTAACCTGATCGTTTTGTCGTTTGGTTATTTTGTAATGACGACTTAACAAGGAACAATTTTTTTGTTGTTGTTGTTGGCAGCAATACGGTTCCGTAATTTTGATTCTGTCTACTGCATTTTAAATGTCTCTTTTTACCACCCAAATGGTGCTGCTGCCCGACTGGTAAAGGAACCCAAAGCTGGTGTGAACTGGTCTGAGTTTACAGCACCTTCAGGGAACAAAGTGTGTCCTGTTTTATTGTTTTTCCAGCGTTACTCCTATATGTAGTAAAACTGGAAATACATTTTCACACAGGGATGTGCCAGTCCCATATTCTGCCCCAAAACGCTGGTTTAGATGTCAGAAAAAATAGTCATAAACGATACTCAGGCAAGCCTCGCTGCACGTTGCCAAACCGGCATTTTCTTTCGTAATTTATTCTTTTACAGTTTATGCATTTTTACATATGTAATATAACTATGATATACAAGTTGCTTAAAAGTGAAAACAAAAAGAATCAATCTGCATCCGCCAATATTTATAAAATTAAAACAATGTTTTAAATGTGAAAAGTGATATCAAGCCTTCCAAATCCAAAGACAATTCAGTGTCTTTACCCAGCTAAAAAAAAACTTGAGAAATCCAGATCAAATTTTAATGTTTATCAGTCTGTTTGCTACGCCGTGTACGAACTGTTTGACTCTGCAATTTCTGGTGTCGCTTCCCAAACCATGAATGAGTTCTGTTTTATCGGGGACTGAACAGTCCAGATGGGTGCAGACCAGAACTTTAATTAGGTAATTGTTGATGTCCACACAGTACACCAAGACAGGTTATTTCCTAAGAAAATTACTTCAAAATTAGCAGCACCTGACAGTACGGCACCCTAACTTATGTTATATTCAAGATACGACAAGCTCCTTTTCAGTGGAAAGGGCTGTGAAGTAGTTTGGGAACCGTGTTGGTGGA
Organism: Gymnarchus niloticus; assembly: GCA_009936485.2. NCBI lineage: Eukaryota > Metazoa > Chordata > Actinopteri > Osteoglossiformes > Gymnarchidae > Gymnarchus > Gymnarchus niloticus. Next base: position 3,585,622 of record JAACJT020000038.1, read on the forward strand.
AAAGGGACCTGCTGATCTCCCAGGTGGGACTTCTGGGGACTTCTGTAACGTTGCACTTGTTTGGTTTTTCGTAAAATCATTCAGCTCGAATCACGAGTTCAGTCCTGCACCCCCACGTGCAGAGCGTGACAGCATGAAAAGTGGCATCATGAAATAAAAAGCTCATTCAGAATAACAAGATTCGGAAATACGTCACTCTGACAACAGAAATGCACAAACGTGTAAATTAATATTTTATAACTAATGAGGATCACATTTTATATATATATATATATATATATATATTATAAATTCTGTTGAATTCATTTAAAATGACACATTCAAGTAATTGAAATATTTATTTATTCATTCGCTGTGCTGTATATGTTTACATGTTATTTGTTTATATATTTTGTTTAGAGAATTATGATATTCCATATTGAAGTATTTGTTTCATAGTTTGAACCTCTTTTTAAATTGCTATGTTACATATGGCATGCGAATGGCTTCGAGGTTGCTTCAGTGGAAGCAAAAAGACGATGACTGGCAATATAAAGTCGTGGTATCAGACCATCCCAAATCCAACAACAGCTCATTCGGTTAGAAATTCAGATCAAACAGTTTAAAAGACTGTGACGCTAGCGATGTTCGCTAAACCTCAGGTGTTTGAACTGATCATCCTGTCCCACAGCATCACAGGGTCCTGCTTCCAGACCAGCAAGTTTTCATTGCCAGTTGCCAAACGGATTTTTCAGTACAGGCACCAGTTGTTTCCATCGAAAAACACGCTGAACCACTTCAGCCGTCGTTGCCGTATTGGTGGAAAAGGGGCTACGCTGAGAGGCACACAGGACATCGGATCACTTCAAGCCCTCAGTCAAAATGCGTAGTTATATTGCACAGAGAAGTTCGTTCAACTTGAAAGCATTAGGTCTTGTCCTAGTCTGCAGAAACTGGGCCAGAGGACTGGCTGGTGGTCCCTACCCTTAACTTAAGGCACTAGGGTAGTCGTTGCAGCCCTCCCAGCACTCTAATGGAATACAGTATGCCTTATGGAAATAGTTTGTCTCTGTGCTGTGAATTATGGAGACAACAATAGTATGACATCATAGCACACACAATCTTTTATTAGTCTGTGTAGCTGTCCTGCACCGGCCACCACCACCCTTGGTTTCTGTTAATATATATTGAGAGAGAGAAGGTGTTTATATTATTGATGTCATTGTAGTCTATTTGTTCTTAAAACTCCAGTTTGATTTTGTATTAATGTTGTGCTGAATTCAAGTTGTTAACGTGTTTTGCAGAGAGCATGAGTTGGTGCGATTCTCTTCTCTATCATGTGTCATTATGGCTTGGCTCTAACCTTGATTAATACGGTTGAAATAATGATTGCCTGTTTGTTAAAAAAAACCATTTCCTTACTTTTTTTAATAACAGAAAAATATTCTGTTGTTGAGAAGCTTGAGTAAGCCATTGAATACATCAAGCCAAGTCGAGGGCCACAGCAAACTATCAGCAGATACAGACCCGTGTTTTTGTTGGATGTAAGATAAAGACGTCCCAGAAACTGTTTGCTGCTGTCTACCCAAAGGGCTTTACGTTCAGCCTTCAGCTTCTGAATCCACACCCCCGATCTCCTAATATGGTTAATTAATCGAAATTTGTCCAGTAAATTATCCTGAAATAAGAATGTCTAAAAAGTTCAAGGAAAGCATCCACTGACTGAAGACATGCATCAGTCAGCTCAACTTAAAGCCTTTAGAGTCTGAATCTTCTTGGATAACTTTTATCATATGCTCTTTACAAGTAAAGACAGTTCAGCTGAGTACCGACAGATTCTGTGATGCAGGGATTCGGTCCTTGGGAACGAGAATGTGTTAGGGTTAGGGTGCCCTCTGCTGGAGAATCCAGCCCTTTCACTTCTAATTGCAAGTCAACTCCTTGGAGAGTGCAGAATTACAAGATCCCAGATGAAATGTAATACACGTTCTGCGAGATTCTTCTGCATGACATTCCTGAAGGCTCTTTATGTCATTTTTTGCTGATCTCTACTCAAATATGTGCATTAACACAGCAACTGTGATCGGTAATAAGCTTTCTGCTCTGTGTGTGAACCTGCAGTTCTAGGGTGCCCCCTGCAGATGAATCCAGCGGTCTGTGATGTATGATGGCGTCAGTGCTGAACACTGTGTTGGGTACAGGAGCTGTGGGAGTGGCACTGCAGCCACTGGTGGGCATCTTCACCACCGTAGTGGCCTTCATGCTGCTCCTCGTGGTCATGTGGCTATGTGCAGGCTGTCAGGGGTGAGTTATTGTTCTCAGCCACCTGTGGTCACACGCTGCTCTTACTAACAGGTGAACGTTTATCTGGAGATGAATCTAAGAATAGTGCTACCCTTAAAAGTTAGTATTTAACGTTAATTTCAACATCCATGCTGAATAAGAATCTGCTGCAGAGCCGTTGGAACGCTGAAGCATTTTGAATTGTCTGCAGTGAGGAGAACGTGTGATTTGGGCGACCTAGGAGTGTGTCATTACAGTAGCCTGCTCTTCTCCAAACATCCGTATATTTTCCTTTAAGAAATTGTATGAATTTGCTTTTGGTTTGCATAAAATATGTGCTGGTAAAAATGTCATTTTAATGAGATAAATTCTGATCTGAGTTAGGTAAAGTTGAGAGTTTGACCAAACACTTGACAGAAAAGTAGGGCTGTGGTTAGCCAAGACTAATCCTGCTTTCTCTGAGTATTTAAGTTTTTATTTTTATTAAGCCCGCACTGGTATCTGTCCAGATTTAATAAACATATGAACATTATTTTAAAGTCTCCCATCTAATATTCATTTAAGGATGTACCGGAAAAAGAGAATAATACATGAAATGTTAATTACGTTGTAAACAACACTATGGTAACATAATCATCTTTTCTGCATGATGGGAAGCTGAGTCCAGGTTCCTGTGTAACAGTAGTCAAGCTTTGTTATGCTTTTAGGGCACAAACACCATTTGATTTTCTGTTTTTAGACAAAAGAAATCAAGTGGCAGCTCCAGAGACCATGAAAATCTCATGAATGGGGTCTGTATCCTTTTACTGTTTTACCTCTGCATTGAAATGAGATCCCCTTACATGTTTACAAAATTTTACAGTCAGTTTACATCTGTTCAGCAAAACAGCTAGGTTAAGAAAGTTACTTTTAGGCTGGTTAATACATTTTATGGGAGGGATTAAATGACACCTTGTCATATTACATCTAACGGAAATACCTCATTCTGAACAAGAACCAGTTGGAACGGCCACCCGCACCTGTGAAAATGGTGAACAGGAACGTACTATATGTCATATTTTGGTATTTATCACTGCTTAAGACACACTGGCTTCATAAATGAGGAAAGTAGTTTATTTGCATGTTCTAATACAATAATTTATATGTAGTACGCGCAGGACTGATCAGTTCGTCAACATTACTCATTAAACCTGTCTTAAACTCCATAGTAGATCTGCTCTTTCAGTTAGCCTCACCTGTGCAGACACGAAAAAATCTACAATTAACAATAGGTTGTTTGCTGTCATGCAGAAGCAAATCATCCCTTACATGTAAGGCTCCGTCTGTCTGGCGGGTGTAGTAATCTAAGAAATGACTGTCTTCCTCACTTCAGGTGTCAGAAGCATATAGCCAGTCTGTTGAAAGTCCTGCTACGGACTTAGTTGCTAGCACCTCCCAGAATGGACCACTTACAAGTGCCACAGGTAAACAAAACAGGTTTTTAAAATAGGCTTCCAAAGATAACGCTCATTTCCTTATTAAAGATGCTTCCTTGTGGGTTTAATTCCTATTAACACCATTGACATACTGATGTTCTGACTGGACCAAGCTAAGCAATGCCAGACCATCAGCAAGGTTCTCTCATCCACAGTGCTGACGGATGACACAGTGGACAGCAGTCCCCAGCCCTCAGAGGACATGCTGTCTAATCAGTCAGAGATAAGGTCCTCTAAGTGCCCCCAGGACCGTCAGCTGCCCAGCATCCCCCCCAGCAGTACCCTTCTGGAAGCTGGAGTAGGACAGCAAGCTGCCAGTGGTGACGGAACGTACGAGATGGTGAAGGAGACCTCCCGCGACATCAGCATGGAGGACTCCCTCTACGAGACTGTTAAGGAGCTCAAGGACTCTGGGGAGGGTCCTAGGCAGAGCATGCTTAATGGGGACCTTAGCCCAAAGACTCCTGTTAGACCACCCCTCTTGCTTGGAGTGGAATATGCTTCTGTGGATCTGAACAAGAAGAGTCGGTACAGCACTGATCTAGAGGCCCAACGGTCCATCCAGTCTCCTGTTGAAGAGGAACCTGTGGAGGAGAGGCCTCCACCCATACCAGACAAAGTCCTGGATGAGAATGAGAACCAGCAGATGCCCTGTGGGCCTCCCTCCAGGATGGAGAATGGAGAGGTGAGCTGGGCTTAGGATAACTCTTCACATATTTTCAGGCCACGTCTGTTTGACAGGGTTGCTAATGTGGCAAACCTTTGATTTTGGTGAGAAGCTGGGCCACTACGCTTATTTACCACGGCTAGACTGTTTTTATCCAGTCATATTGTAATGAGACTTTTATACAAGTAACGTGTTTTTTAATCAGCTGAAGCTCTGAACTATAGGCCCATTCAACATCCCTTATTGACTGAATCCTCAATTTGGACCGCACGCCTGCACTAAATTACATTCCCGATTAATTCTGTGCCAAAATTAAGTCAATTGGTATATTGCATCTGACCTTCCATATGGCTTCTGAATTTCAGATTAAACTAACGCCGTATGCAATACTTTACGTTAAAGAACATCAGCAGTGAAGTGGTTTTTAATTCCGCTGTAAACTCTTTTTTCAGTGTTGGCTAACAGGGCTTTTGTAGGCTTTTGGGAGGGAATGTCTGACTTGTGAAAAAGAACATTGACACACCTAAATAATCTCTTAAGTAACATTCAAATAATTTGTTGAGAACTCACAGAACATTACAAATGTAATGAAGACTGCTTAAAGTACAAATGTTACACAGGATTTTAGATTAAATAGGGCTTTTTCTAGGTAATCCATTTTGAAACCCAGCAAACATTCAAGGAAAATTTTGGAAAAGGTCTTGAAGGATACGATTTGGGAAAAGAGGAAACTTTCAAACATGCTGAAAAGTGAAGTCAAGCTCATGATAACAAAACCCACTGGAAATAAACCAAAAAATTGTGAATAAGCTCACCAAAGGGCAAGGCGATGTATTGTTCTGATTTGTATTTATTAATTTCTCCTGCCTGGCCAGAGGAGGACGGGCTTCCCCTTTGAGTCTGGCTCCTCCCAAGGTTTCATCCTCCTGAGGGAGTTTTTCCCTTGCCACTGTCGCCTTTGGTTTACTCTCTGGGGACTGTGGGCCCGGGACTACGTAAAGCGCTTTGTGACCGCGCTCCGTGTTAAAGGCGCTATATAAATAAAACTGAATTGAATTGAACGTAGTAAAGGGAGTTGGTTCGCCATAGAAAACCACAGCCTGGAAACTTCACAAATCTGGAATTCCAGGTGGGAGGCAGAAAGTAAGAATTAGTTGAAAATCTTTGTGCCGCCTTCACTACTTCTAAAATGACAGTACTTTGTACTAATCTCAGAAAAGAAATCCCCCTCAATTTTGATGCTAAGTTGTAGCACAACGTTGTCATAGCTGTTGTATGTGCCTAACTAATCTGGTCGTTTATTTAATAACATTTCCCAACTGAAGAAGCTGCTATGTCTTGAGCCATCCTAAATATCTCTAGAAATCTGCCAGATGCTTGAACGTTCAGTGAAGAGAACCGTGTGACACAGGCAGCTAGGAATGAACCATGGATTGACATGGAGGAGCCCCCTTTTAGGGTTAGCAATGTAAAATTACAGACAACGACTGAGCACACAAGTGCACGGCAGGACAGACACTCAGGTCCGACACACATCAGGTGGTTCCAGTGTAATGTGGAATGAATCCACACAAACAATGAGTCACCCTCTGGAGAGGGATGACAGACCAACAAACATCAGATAAGATGGGCTGAAATGCTCCAGTCAGTTCAGATTCAAATAAAATAACTAAACAGCAAAAATGATAGATTTGCTCAGATATTTGGAACGGTGTCTTGGTCAGTGGTCACGAAAAAACAAGTTAATCAATGACAATTAATCATTTGGTGCTGGATGGACATCTCAATGTAATGCAACTGAATTTAACATATTTTACAAAGCCAGGCTTGGCGTGGCAGCTTCCCAAATAGTGCTATTAATACCAAGCTGGAGCCTATCTAACGAAATTTTAGCTTTATCGTGTTCCTGGGCAGAAAGTGTTATTTCCCCATTGCTTATGCCTAAAGTAAACGGAAAAGACTTGTTTTTCTCTTCAGACTTTGCTTTTGTGACCTGGGTAATTGGGGGCTGATATGTGAGAGTGAGTTAAATGACATTATCCAGGTCACCAGACGCAAAGTTTGAAGGGAATAATGGCCATTTTCTTCATTTTAGATTATAATAATGGCTGTCTGGATGCTCTCCCTCACCCGTCAGGCCTAGTATTCAAACACCCCTTTCCTAATTAGACTGTGACTAGTGGACAGCCCTCAGCCTGCCATGATGTGTTTCTTGTGTCCCATTGGACCAGGACAATTCCTGTCAGTCTTTCCCATTGAACTCCGTTGTAGTGGTGCATCCTGATAAGAAATGGGCAGTCATATCTCGACTGGCAAGTTCCTTTTGATGTAGTGCTGCATTCAAATGCATGGCTAAAATAACCAGCAGCACACATTTTTACTGTGTTCTGTCTTTTTTTCTTTTTTTTTTTTTTTAGTTGTCTGCATTATACTCATCAGTTTTGAAGCCTTCAGTCGTGGAGAAGGAGAACGACTACAGCAGCATTGGTGAAATAAAGAGTGTGTCAGAATCGTCCTCCAGTGATCTCTATGCCACAGTAAAGGACATTTACCGGCATCCTGGCCTTAGCGAGCCTCCCGAACCCCAAAAGGACAACCCTGAGCCTGTGGATCCAGGCTACGAGACCATCAAGATCTCAGCATCGGCATACAAGCGCGATGGGGCTGGAGATCAGAGGCTGACTCAGAGAGAGCCCGATTATGCCAGTGTGGGGGACCTGGAACTGAACAGAGAGATCTCTCGACTCTGACTGCCAGACTTTTCTTAGCGAGTGATTTGGTGTATAATATATAAGAAGTATTATTATAATGTTCATTGTGTGTCTGTGTCACTTTCCTGAGGTACTTTTCCGCTTGGTCACACTGATCATTGCATATCTCAGCTCACGTTGTTGTCATAAGACCTCTGACAGCGTTCAGTATTGTCTATTCTCTCTACTGCACTTATAAAGCATGAAAATCATTAGAATTAGATGGTCTTTTAAAACATCTCTGTGCCACACAATGCAAAGTCATCCTTAAATTGTCGCATAATGAAACAAAGAAAAGAAAAGAAGCAGTAAAATGAAGATTGTCTAAACTTTTGGCCAGATGATGTCACTGTAGAGACCACTGAGCAGATACGTGTAGTAGCCGCTAAAAAGTTTCAGTCCTGCAGTTTCAATTTATTGTGCAAATTCAGTATGATTGCTGGAGATATTTCTAGCTAAAACTTGTGCACTTGTGATGACTTTCAATGAGAGTCCCAGTAGACACCTAGAAGCTGACCCTTCTAGATCTGAATAATAACAGCTAGGGTTACGGTTAAAGATAACGGAACATATCAGTCATAACTCTGCTGATAATTGGCATAAAATAGCCGTCGCTGTACAATAATGATCAGAAAAACTGGTTCACAGGATGCAAATTTAAGGTATTATTTTTAATTTAAACATATTTATCTGGCTGTTATTTGTCATACATGTTGGTTCCTTGCTGTCGGTACGCTGACAAAAGTCATGTTCGGGATTTTAAAGGGCAGAGAATGGATGCTGTGGTACTGCAGAAATGTCATCCATCTTGAGGTATTCCACTGCAGGCGACACCACATGATAATGAGACGGATGCTTTTATCCGATATGTTTATCGACCTTGGCTTCATTCGGGTTTCTTGATGCAAAACTTCTTGATTTTAATTACAGACATAAGATGGCTAGTAGTACGTTTGCAATGCACACTTCCTTTAACTTCAAAAAAGGGAGCAAGCACAGATTTTTTTTTTCCTGAAATATTACTGAGAAATACTTTTGTAGCTTTTTTTTTTTAGTTGTGCTATACAAAAATTGCAGCTAATTTCATATGGTAAGTGTGTACTGGGACACTTTTGTATTTATGTATTCTGACAATCCACAGAAATAAAAGTGGAATTATTATAATGCCTGTTGTTACATATACAGTATATTCATGGTACACTGCATTGGTACTGGTAGTCCTATTAATGTAATATGAGCAGTATTTTTAAATGTTTGGATGGTACTTTTACTCAAGTAAAAAAAAATCATTGTTGTTGAACAATAGCCTTGCCTTTCATGGAATGATCCAGCTTGTATGAATAAATGCTGAAAGAGTTTCTAGAATGACAGTTTGTTTGTCTTTGATAAGCAGAAAGGACAATAAAATGCTTAAAACAATTGAACTGTATATTTAATTTGATATCTGATACATATCAACACAAATATACATAAACAAGTACAACTGATACCTTAGACTGACAGTTGACTTTAAAGGAACATGAACTTATGACACATCAGATTTCCCAAGTAATAGTAACATGTACTTTTCTCTCAGCTGCTCCCATCAGGGGTCGCCACAGCGGATCAACCTTCTCCATCTCCTCCTGTCCTCTGCATCTTCCTCTGTCACCCAAACCATCTGCATGTCCTCTCTCAGCACATCCGTAAGCCTCCTCTTTGGCCTTCCTCTTTTCCAGCAGCTCCATCCTCAGGATCCTTCTCCCAATATACTCAGCATCTCTTCTCTGTACATGTCCAAACCAATGCAATCTTGCCTCTCTGGCTTTGTCTCCAAACCGTCCAACCTGAGCTGACTCTCTAATATACTCATTTCTAATCCTGTCCATCCTCGTTACACCCAATGCTAATCTTAACATCTTTAACTCTGCCACCTCCAGCTCTGCTTCCTGTCTTTTCGTCAGTACCACCGTCTCCAGCCCATATAACATAGCTGGTCTCATTACCGTCTTCTAGACCTTCCCTTTCACTCTTACTGGTACCTGTCTGTCACAAATCACTCCTGACACTCTTCTCCACCCACTCCACCCTGCCTGTACTCTCTTCTTCACCTCTTTTCCACATTCCCCGTTACTCTGAACTGTTGACCCCAAGTGTTTAAACTCATCCACCTTCGCCTCTACTCCCTGCATCCTAATCATTCCACTGTCCTCCCTGTCATTCACACACGTATTCTGTCTTAGTCCTACAGACTTTCATTCATCTCCTCTATAGAGCATACCTCCACCTTTCCAGGGTCTCCTCAACCTGCTCTCTACTCTCACTACAGATCACGATGTCATCCACAAACATCATAGTCCACGGGGACCCCTGTCTGATCTCGTCTGTCAGCCTGTCCATCACCATTGCAAATAAGAAAGGGCCGAGAGCTGATCCTTGATGTAATCCCACCTCTACCTTGAACGTATCCATCACTCCTACCGCAGTCCTCACCACTGTCTCACTGCCCTCATACATATCCTGTACCACTCTTACATACTTCTCTGCAACCTCCGTGGTTACTACAGTTTTGCACATCACCCTTATCCTTAAAAATCAGTACCAGTACACTTCTTATCCACTCCTCAGACATCCTCTCACTTTCCAAGATTGCATTAAACAATCTGGTTAGAAACTCCACTGCCATCTCTCCTAAACACCTCCATGCTTCCGCAGGTATATCATCTGGACCAACAGCCTTTCCTTTCTTCATCCTCTTTATAGCTGTCCTTACTTCCTCCTTGCTAATCCATTGCACTTCCTGATTCACTATCCCCACATCATCCAACCTTCTCTCTCTCTCATTCTCTTCATTCATCAGCCCCTCAAAGTATTCTTTCCATCTGCTCAACACACTCTTCTCACTTGTGAGTACGTTTCCATCATTATCCTTTACCACCCTAACCTGCTGCACATCTTTCCCAGCTCGGTCCCTCTGCCTAGTCAATCGGTACAGGGCCTTTTCTCCCTCCTTAGTATCCAGTCTCTCATACAACTTGCCATGCGCCTTATCTTTAGCCTTCCCCACCTCTCTCTTCGCCTTACGCCTCATCTCCTTGTACTCCTGTCTACTTTCTTCATCTCTCTGAGTCTCCCACTTCATCTTCGCCAACCTCTTCCTCTGTATACTCTCCTGTACTTCCTCATTCCACCACCAGGTTTCCTTGGCTTCCTTCCTCTGACCAGATGTCACACCAAGCACCTTTCTAGCTGTCTCCCTTCCCACTTCTGCTGTAGTTGCCCAGCTATCTGGTAACTCTTCGCTACCACCCAGTGCCTGTCTTAACTCTTCCCTGAACTCCACCTTACAGTCTTCATTTTCCAACTTCCACCATCTGATCCTTGGTTCTGCTGTCACTCTCCTCCTCTTCTTGATCTCCAAAGTCATCCTACAGACCACCATCCTATGCTGCCTAACTACGCTTTCCCCT
>JAACJT020000038.1:3596324-3617206 GCA_009936485.2 Gymnarchus niloticus
ACGTGATCCTCGCGCGGTCCGCCGCACCCCCCCCTCCCCCAGCCCCCCACCCACCCCGGAGCAGCGCGTGCCCCCCCCCCCGCCCCCGGCCGAGGTGCATTATGGGGAGAGTCGCTACCGTCCGACCTCTGCAGGCTGCGCCGGAGCTCATTATGCCTTGAAAACCTTTATTTATTTCCGCATAACCTCCATCGCTGCTCCCACCAGGAGGCCGGCGCTGAACGCAGCCGTCGGTACCGAACCGCAGCGGCCATTCCGAACAGACCGCCGTACGACTCATATCGACGTTAAGCGGCAGCGATTTAATTGTTTTTCTTTTTTTTTTTATATATATATATATATATATCGAGAAAGACGGAAGTGTGTCTTTTAATCGAACATGATGTCCGGAGAGAGAAACCGCAGGTCGCTGGCTTTCCGAGGTGGCGGACTGGCTGTCAGCGGCTCCGGCGGTAATCGGCGGGAGGCCCAGGCCTCGGCGACCCGGCACTTGAACGGCGGCGGACCGGAGCCGGAGGAGGACGGCGGCGGCGACCGGGGCGCCACCGGGGCGTCGGCGGTGCATCGGGAGGGCGAGGGCTCCGTCAGCGACAGCACGGAGCCCGAGGCCGAGGAGGAAGAGGACTTGGACGCCGGGGACGGCTGGCTGTCCCGGGGGGGGAACGACTTCGACGCCGAGGACGGAGCTGCGGCCGCGGCGTCCGGGGACGACGACGACGCGGCGGCGGCGGAGCAAGAGGGAGCCAGGAAGCCCTGGGTGGGCATGAGGCCGCAGACTCTGCTGCAGAAACACTCGCTCTTCCAGGCTTCCTGGCTGCAGGAGTTCCCCTGGCTGAAGTTCTGCCCAGAAACCGGCTCCATGTCCTGTTCGTGGTGCCGCGACGTGGGCGCCGGCAGCGACGAGCTGGTGCGGGGCAGCCGCAACTACAAGCGGGCCCTGCTGCTCAGGCACCACCTGTCCGCGGAGCACGGCAGGAACGACCCCGCCAAGCAGGTAACGGCGGCGCTCCGGCTGACCCCCCCGTTAGCCGCTCGGCTAACTCGGCTAACTCGGCTAGCTGTCCGCGCGGCCGGAGCTGTTAGCTACGCGTCGCGAGCGGCTAGCATGTTAGCTAACGGTAAGAGTAACGTTTAACGAGTCGACGAGGCACCTGCGCCTTCGACGGTGGGCTAATCTCGCTCATATTTCCTACGTCCTCAGATGGTTTTCAGTGCGTCTTCGACAGCTGGCCGACGTAAAATGTAAATACCTTTCTCACGTACATTAGTGCCCAGCATTTATCTTCAGAAACACCTATGTAGTAATGTGGCCACCCTAACCTCCCAGATAACCACCTTACTGATAACCACCAGGCAGATTATCTGTTCGTGTGTTGATATCATGTGCCTTCGAATCCCTGACCCCTCAGAAGAAAGTCTGCTTTAACTGCCAGAGGTCAGACAATGGCAGGGTTCGGGCTGGGGGACCCCACCCGCAGGAGCACCGAGCACCCAACACCCCCCTGGGTCTTGACCAGAGCTGCTTAGGGGGGGCTTGGAGCCCACCCCCGTTTCTGGTGATGACTGTGTTGAATGACCTCTGCGGTGGGGGGGTGGTGGGTTTGGGTTTGGCCAGTCTGCTCTGGATTCCCCGAGCTCAGGCTACACGCCACACGCCACGGTATCATGCAGGTGATGTCTTTTTTTTTTTTTTTTTCTTTATACTGGAAAAGCAGGTGGGGGCACTATCCAGTTTTACATAAAATTACGTGTTTGGGGTTACCTGACCTTCTGCCTAGCAATGTGAAGGAAACCACACATTTTCTTCATTCTGACCTCTTCTCTAGCTGATCCTTGAACCATCTGATAGTTGGAACGTGTCAGAGTAAAGAAATGACTCTCATTTTCCAGTGTGATTAAATGCTTTTTAATTAGCTCTCACCTGCCCTAATGCATGCAGGTCCACAAGAACATTTGAAAGAGTTGGTAAGCCCTGGCACTCTCTGTCCTGCCATCCTTATCAAGTCACCTGCTCACATAATTCTGTGTGTATGGGGTTCATACTGTAAAGGTAGCTGTTCAGACATGATGATGTTGTAGGTGTCATTTGAAAAATGTTGATTTAAAGACGTTCGGGCCTTAAGCGCAAGCTGATTTTGAGAGGTTTGAATAGTTGAAATGTGTGGATTAATTTTTATCTAAGATTACTAGAGCTGCTTAAATTACTCTGGTTTTTGTACGTCTCTAATTATGAGGGGTTTTGTATGTCTGAGTGTGGAATTAATTTGCCTTTGGCAACAGAACACTGTCCCAGCATCAGAGATGGCTTTTAACTGAGATTTTTCGTGCAGTTTAGTTTACTGTTTTATATAGATGTCTTTCACAAATCTTGTGAAATTTTTGCTCTCTAGGGCATTACTGATTTTAAGAAATGGCTGTGTTGATGAAGTCATTAATGTGTAAGTCAGTCAAAAAATAGGCTTATTTGGTGTCTTTGCTGCCATTGATATTTATCATGAATCGTCCAGTGAAGGAATTCTTTTTAGCCTGCAGTGTGTGACGTCAGAAATAAAGCAATTTCATTATTTGGTTATTTGTCATGTACAGTCTTTTGTCACATTACCTCTTTGGAAGACCCAAAACATCAACCCAGTGCCTCATTTATGAACTGTTTCTAATAGTCGAGTGGAATCATCATAATGCTGAAATGAGTTCTAACGTCATTGCACAATACCTAACAGTACTGCAAAAAAACACACACACCACAGTCGTGCGATGATATACTGTAGTGTCATTATTTGAGCTATTTCTTAATGTAGCAAAGTTATTTTGTTGAAATTGTTGTAAAAATGTTTGTATTAGGGCAGATGTTACAGTTGATTAGGTGTGTGATGAGACACTTACCTCAAGCTTGAATTGTTGGATCTAAAAAATAATAATGTTGAAATCCTGGTGATATTCCATCTGTCGCTCAAAGTAATTTGTGCTGCGAGTGTCTAAGCTCTGTATTAATATAAGTAATAATGGGCTCCATGGTCAGAGCTGCTTGTGGTGGTAGAATCTCCCGTTGGAAGTTCCTCTGGCTTTGCCGATATGTGTGAGCATATCCGCCGAGTGTCTAAAATTATATTTTAACGTACGACGTGACCTTTCACGCTAGCTATCAGGTTCTTTGCATTACCTTGCTTGTGCCTCTATCTGGCTTTTCAGTATTTACATGCTGGGTTACTGCTTTGTACCAGCTTTTACACATTCATCAGCTAGGGGGCGCTCCTTGTGCAAATGGACTATGAAATGACATGTCTGCCTGCAAAGTGGATTAACTCCAAGCTGTAATTTGCCCAGTTCCGGGCGAAGTGTAAATGCAGATCCAGTTTCTGCTTTGCAGTGAGAAAGGGGCCTTCCTGGAATTAGTGTCCTGTTTATGGAAAGACTGTAAGTTCAGGTACAATAGGATCCAAGGGCGGATTCCCTACAGCACACTTGGGTATTGTTAGGGGCCTGGCCAGGCGACCCTCCCACACCTTGGGCCTCGCATGCCTCACAAGGGCATTGTCTGGGAATCCGCCAGCTTATGCTGCGAGCGACAGAAAACCAGCTAAACGGAACCAGTGCCCCCATTTGGGATGCACTCCTGAAACCGACCCACTTCTCTCAGCACAGTAACCAGAACTGCACCCTGTCGGCTTCCCTTTCATTTCCGGGTGTTTGTTCGGGAGTGGAGATGAGACTTCTCCAGATGCATGCGTTTCATGTGTTTAGTACCCCCACCCCCATCTCCAAGGGATCGTTTTCTGTTTGCTGCCACACTTTTGCCTTCCATCGCTTTCTGTATTTGGAACACTTTTGTTTCAGTCCGTCACCTGTGTTGTGGTGCCTTCTGGTGATTTACTTACATTTCCCTTTGGCCTTAAAGAATCCCGGTATTTTCATTAATCTGGCAAATAGCCCAGCCCGGTCTGGTGCAGAACAAAACTTATAATATGTTTTAGTCCATCTTATTAGTCATTCACGAGTCTCTATGGAGTAAAGAATTTATCAAGCCACAGAAATAAGGCCATAATTATTTTTGTATAAAGAGCTGGGAGGCGCATGAACATTGTTTTAAGCGTTAAGCGACTACTCAGCATGGCTCTAATCTCTTCCGGCTGGTTCTCTAAAGTGTCGTGCCCGTTTGGGCCTCCGTTTTGGTTTCTTGATATTGATCAGGACATCACTGTTCGTATACCTGTCCATCTAAAGAAATGAATCGGGGTGCTGAGTGCGAGTTCTTTAGGTCGCTTGGCTTAAAAGCAGAGTGATGTATTTTCCACACCTGCCACTAGAACCAGCCTGCGGGACCATCGTGCTGCATAAACACTGGCACTGCCACCAAAAGGCGTGTCAGTATGTGGCACGTCTGGAGAGTGATCCGGACTGTGGGACAGCCAGATGTCCTATTAAGACAGGAACTGTTCCAAGGCCATGCTCAAACTGCTACAGGAAATTGAGCCGAGCATTTCCACACCCACCCCCCCCACCCCCCAACATGCAGCCATATGCTTTTATCTGTACATGCATATAAACCCTGAAGTTAAGTCTGTACCCCCCTGCTAATCCTTGCACTTAACCTACAGTCTAGCAGTTATAGATTTTTCATAATTCTTCATTACCTGATGATACTAATATTGCTTTTCTTAGTGTGTCTGAGAAACGGCTCTGCCCCCACTTCGCTGTGCTGTAGTAGTCCGTACCCAGCAACCTGTCAGACCAACCTTACAGTGAGAAATTTTCCATGGCTGCTTTAGCTCTTTTTTTCGTTTTCTCAGGTGTCTAATCATCATTGTCGTTGTTGTTGTTGTTGTTGTGGTGCCAGGAGATGGAGAGGGCAGGAGACCTTGATGGGGAGGAGATGGAGGGTTACAGAAACAAGCCAAACGAAAACTCCTACTGCTATCTGCTGCTACAGGAGCTCAACAAGCAAAGGAAAAATGGCATCCTGTGTGACGTTAGCATTGTGGTGGGTGGCCAGGTTTTCAGGGCACACAAGAACATCCTGGTGGCTGGCAGCCGCTTCTTTAAGACCCTCTACTGCTTGACCAAGAATGAGAGCTGTGACCAAACCACAATCACCCACCTCGATGTGGCTGCTGTCCAGGGTTTTTCTGTTATCTTAGACTTTCTGTACTCGGGCAACCTTCTGCTCACAAGCCAAAATGCCATTGAGGTGATGTCTGTGGCCAGCTACCTCCAGATGACGGAAGTGGTACAGTCCTGCAGGGCTTTTATCAAGGATGCCCTTAACATCAGTATCAAGAATGAAGCACCTGATTCTGTGGTGGTGGACTACAACAAGAGGCAGACCCTTACCAAGGATGGCAAGGGATCGGACAAGAAGCCCAGCAACTTCTGGGCCACAAGCATCCTTTCCAAGCTCTCCATTAAAGCCAGCAGCCATATCAAGGAGGAGCCCCATGATGTGGAGACATCGGCAAGCGAGGGGTGTCTGCTGAGCCGTTCTGCCTGGGCGTGTGACAACTCCTCAGAATCGGCCGAGAATGAGTCTCAGGGCCCCGGGCCTGTGTTTGTGTGGAATGACGATGCCGCTGCCACACCTATTAAGAAGGCGGTGAAGCAGGAGCCAGGCAGCGGCCGGCGGAAAAAGCAGATCGCCCGCCGCTTTGTCTATAACATCCCACCCGAGCCCGAGGAGGCATTTGAAGAAGGCCTGTTCGTCCAGCCTTCCGCCTCGTACCCCCGAGAGGACCTCTCTTTCCTGTCAGAGAATGCAGGTATGTCCTCGCTGCCATCAAGGTAACTTTCAAATGCCATTTTTGTTCTCTGATCCAAATTGCCAAATGAGCTGCAAAATTTTTTTATTTTTTTTTATTTTTTCCCCCCATATTGTGCAGAAAAATTATTGCTCTGTGGTAAGAAAATCTTCATTATGGCGCAAAGTCCTTGACATGTTTGACAGAGGGCTGCTTTAGTGCCTCAGTGGCTGCGTCGAGTTATCGTGCTGACTTCCTGGTGTTTTTCCTCAGCTCTTTTCCGTGCTCCAAGCCACAAAAATCTGGGCTTTCTCTAGTTTGGACACAGACAGGCCTCTCCAGCTGTTTGAGTGTAATGGTTAGGGTGAGCCGAGTGTAAAGCCCTATGTGCTCAGTGTAGATACCTAGATTAATTTCACCTCAAATGCAATATGATCAATTTAGAAGTCTCTTCTAGCTGTTCATTTCGTGTGGCTGCTCAGGATCAGAGGTCTGTTTCTGCAGTCCTGTGGTCTTGTCTGTGCATGTAAATGTACAGCGTTAATGGAAACACGTGCGAGCTGGATTTTCCTCCTTTGTTTATACGTGAAATAGTTCCTTTCAGTGGATGTATCGTTCCTCTGCTGCTGGCAAGCAGGTCCGTCTTTCAGAGCCTCACTGTGTTTTATTCCCACAAGCCTCCTGACTCGTTACAGAGCTGTGGCTCCTTTAACGATTAAACCCTTCAAGAATTATCAGTTCAGACTTCCTGGGAGTGATCAGCCCCCCATTCCCAAGCTGAGTACAGGTACTCACCCTTAAGAAACTGCCCTCTGCTGGTGGTTTACTATACTGCTCCTGCTGTGTATCCCCGTATGCTAAGTAGGCTTTTGTTCTGTTTTGGAGTGCTTTAGATTAACGTGCAAAGATTCTCCTAGCTCTTGGCACATGGAGGATGTGTGGTAGTGTTGGGAATGAGCTCTGCTGATTCTGGTTTGCTCTCTGCAGTACAGTCTAATATTTGTTGTTTTTGATCTATGCTAGTACTGCCATTTTTTCATCTTTACGGTACTAACTCCCCAAATAGGCTGTGGTAGGGTTAGTCACTGATAGCTAAGCAGCTCTCAGTTGAACCGTACTTTAGAATGTTGGGCTGTAGCACAGTCTTCTCAATACATTAGGGTGTGCCCACAAGCTTGGTAATGACATGGTTATGAAGAAACCAGGAAAAATCATTTTCTGACATCCATTTCCCTTCAGAGCTGGCCAACCAGATCCAGTACAGCTTAATGCAAGATTCACATCAAGCAGAATCGTGGGAGAATGGTAAGACTGCGCTTTACTTAATTGCAACATAAGTCTGTCTTTTTTTTTTTTTTATGTATGATCATTGACTACAGTTATCTCAGTCTCAGTGGCACAGTCCCTAAGTAGATACTCAGAACTAAGTTCTTTGCCCTCTGTGTGGAGGAATTGCATCACTTTTTTTTTTTTCTACATAACCCCCCCATGTATAAACAAGCGGTACCACAAAACCCTCAGCCCACATCCTTCACGTGAAAAACCTGCTCATAGCAGCATTCTGCTTCTGAAAACATCAAAGCCGCAACCGCTAGTTTCCGAGAGCGCGAGTCAAGCTATCGCTAGATGGAATGCCGCAAATTATCTTGGGAGCGATCGAGTCCTGTGCATTTGCTGAATAGGCGTGTCTGCATTCGGAGACTCCTGATTTCTGCCTTGCAGGAGAATCCTCCGATTCGGCGCTGAACAAGCTGAAGTGTCCTCACTGCAGCTACATCGCCAAGCATCGTCGCACTCTCAAAAGGCACCTGATCATCCACTCTGGCGTGCGCTCCTTCAGCTGTGACATCTGTGGCAAGCTCTTCACCCGACGGGAACACGTCAAGAGGCATTCGCTGGTGAGGCCAACTCACTGCCCCAAGAAGGGGTTTTACAAGCCCAGTTAGGACTCTCCCTTCTTAAACGTTAGTCTTCTGTTAACCTCTCAGTGCACACAAGCCGTCGCTGAGAGAATTTTCCTTTTTGAATCAGCCTGTAACGTATAGTTAATATTGCAGCCCTGAGGTATCGGGTGCCATTTCTGGATTTCGTTCATTGGCTTTCCCTATATATTTCGTACCAGTAATCTCCCTAAAATTCACCGGTCATCTAACTTTGTTTCATTGTTGTGAAATGGGAGGAAGAACCGTTTAGCCAGCTCGCAAATGTGGTCACGAGAAGCCCAACAGACACTTGGTTCACTGGGGCTTCGGCGTTCACTCAGAGTGGTTCCATCTCGGAACGTCTGTCTCCCTACAGGTTCACAAGAAGGACAAGAAGTACAAGTGCATGGTGTGCAAGAAGATATTCATGCTGGCGGCCAGCGTCGGGATCCGGCACGGCTCGCGGCGCTACGGCGTCTGTGCTGACTGCGCGGACTCCCACCAGGGCTCACAGGAGGGCCTGGAGGCCATGCAGGACCTGGAGTTCTCCCGTGAGGATGATTTTGAGGAGACTGCAGATGGGGAGGAGGACATGGCTGAGGAAGGGGAGGAGCCAAATGAGATTGACCAATCCAATTGGGAGGAAGGGGATGGCAGCAGAGTTGGTGCTGCCCTGGATGAGGACTAGTACAAATAATTAAAATAAAAACAGCTGGGAAACAATCAATTACTCCAAAGTGCTATCATTCATGGTTATGCATACGTGTCTGTTTATGACCGAGAGGCTTTGGTGGTGTGCGACTCCAAGATGTATACATTTATGTTTCAGACTCTGGGCCACGGGCTCTGAGGAGGTCGCAAAATGTCTATGAAATCAGGTTTTTGGTGATGTACTTTTTTTTTTTTTTTTTTTTTAATTGTAGGTGAAGGTGGTGTACAGCAAAATTTAAAATAGGCCAATCATCTTAAACAAATTTTAATTATTTAATTTATAAAAATTCAGACATATGGTCTTAAATTTTTTTTCCTGTTTGTGTATGCTATAAAAAGCTTTGATGTCCTTCCTGTCAGAATTGATCCTGTTTGTTAGACATGTTTGAAGCATTATGGGCTGTTGTCTGCTGAAAGATTTTACTTTAGATGAACTCTAGATGTCGTGAATATTATTGTTATTTTTATCCTTTCCCTGTGTAAATCTTGGAACCAAAAATCTGTTTTGTCTCTCTAATGTATTGCAGCCATATTTATGATGGATTAATGTGGGCTGTTCTATTGTGCCAAGCAGAACGCACACCAAGATTTAGCAGGAAACAAACTACTGAAAATGCTGAGTGGGTGGGGAGATGGTTAAAAAAAAAATAATAATAATAATAATAAAAAGGGGAAATTGTATTGCCAGCTTTATATGAATCACAGCATCAGAGGTAACACTTTATAAAGCATTTTGACATTCACTTAAAGCTTGAATTTGCCAAATTACAGAAGTTTGGTGCTGTAATGCTTATTTCACAATACTGGACCTACCGCTGTATATGGTTTTTATTAAAAAGGCTAAATATACTCAGTTATATTCATTAGCTTTCCATATAACACTGTTGTACTGCAGACCGTGTCAGGTATGCTATGCCATTTGTTTATTTAATGCACAATTTTTAACTTTGTTTTTTGAGAACTACCGGCAATACTTGTAAATGATGTATATGGTAATTATGTAGATGAGTCTGCAAGACTAGGTACTTTACATGCTTGCGTGCTCACATGAATGTCAGGTAAAGTATGAAGTTCTTTAAAGAGATCACTTAGATTTATTGCATAAGTCCTACAATCAGTTCATATTATTTGATAAAATTGTTGTATGTATTGTGTATGTCAGATAGGATACGCTTTTCCTATCCAAGCTGAATGCTCTGTGATGGCTCATAGAATCGCACTTACTACTTTGCTTTGTGTTTTGTTTTTTTTTTGGGTCTCAGAACAGATCTGAATGGAAAATAATACTATTTTTCCTGTTTGCAAGCTTTTTTATAGATGTTTATTTAATATTTTGCCTCCAAATGCAATCAAGACTGTTAATTTCTATTTGTCCAACCAAAATCATTGTTGAATTACTGTTGAAATTGTGTATGAGAAGCCAGGTATATTGTAGTGTCCACTCATGCTTGTGTATGTTATTGTCAGAATTTAATGTTTTGACCGAAATCATTCACTTTAACCTAGATACACATATTGTTTTGTCTTTCCCCAGTTTCATTAAGCACATATTTTATGAAATGTTTGCAGGGTTAAACCTAGAACATAATTTCTGTTCAAATGCAGTGAATCTATTGAAGTGCTCTAATGATACAGAAAATATTTAAATCTCCCTTTAAATGAAATGTATTTTAACTGTATAGAATATATCATTATTTACCTTAAAATCACTGTGGGAGGAATTATATATATGAATATATATATATAGCTATTTAAGTAGATAATTTACATTGAATATGACTGCAGTTAACACTTTCCAAACCATAGCCTAGCATTTTTTTCTTGATCACAATTTAACTTTGTTCACATCCATGGTTGTCCAATATACCTTAATTGTTTTTATTTTGGTTTATGTCAGATGAAACGATGTTCAGATTTTATGCTGTAAATTAACAAAACAACACTACAAGATGAGCGAGTAGTTTTTACAGCTGTATTTTTTTAAGGCTGTCAAAAGATGTATTTTTCAGTGACAATACTATACAGCGATGCAAACCGGCAACTGCCAACTCAGAATACCACAAGTCAGGTTACTCTTTTTACGTTTCAATGCTTAAAATGACATTTTCAGTTTAAATTGTACTACTGTTCCTGTCTAATAAATTTTAAAAATAAAACTTTGATAGTTTATGTGTAACAGTTTTTAATCAAGAGACCCGTTTTTTCCATGGTGTTTGTGATATGTTGGCCTTGCACATATTCATGAACCACTAGATTGATGAGATACACGTACTGTTAGTGTTTCTGAATTCTTTTTTTTTTATCAGTAAGAGACAGGTGGGAAATTTCTTTAGTCTGGCAGCAATGATTTACGGAAAACGGTGTAGTACATTATAAACAGTATAATTAAGAATGGTGTAAAGACTGCAGTATATACAGAACTTGCAGGAAATACAAGAGTAAGATAAATAAAGCTGTGAGCGACAGACTAAATAGATGTGCGAAATAACCTTAATCCATAGGTGCAGTCTGGAAAGCTCCTTGGTTGTCTCGAACGTGCTAAAAAGTCGTTGTGTAGTTCACCCTGCCGACACAAGGGGGCGATCAATGACTGAGGATCTTTGGCTCCAAGTTCTGCGCTGTTGTCTTGCCACCATTTGTTGGTCTTTTGTATTTCTTTCAAGTCCCGTCGCCACCTGTCGTATTAGATGTGGATATCGCCGAACGGGCTCGGCGAGTTTTTTAAGCTTTATCTCCCCTTCTTACATTCTGACCGGGCCGACCAAAAAAAAAAAAGCGGTTTACACCCAAGTTCTGATCGCCTGTCTGCTCGAGACGCGGCCGTTGGTCACCCCCCAACGCAGTGCATGCCGGGTAAATGGATTTTTTTTTTTTTTTTTCCCCATCATTTTCCTCGGAAGACTACGGCCAGATTAAGCTCACCCAAGACGAACGCTGCTGCCCGGAGACCGGTAACGGGCCGTGTCTCCGCAGGAAGGGCGGTCCGCTCGGTGTCATCCAGTGCAGCCGAATCCGAGGCACTGATGACACCGAACTTTATCGGCGTGAGAAAAGCGGGGGGCTCCTTCACTGCTCAATGTCTGTCATGTCTCTGCCTTACTTAAAAGTCACACAACACGATCATTTTTTAGCTACCTGAAGGC
This sequence comes from Gymnarchus niloticus, assembly GCA_009936485.2. Taxonomy (NCBI): domain Eukaryota; kingdom Metazoa; phylum Chordata; class Actinopteri; order Osteoglossiformes; family Gymnarchidae; genus Gymnarchus; species Gymnarchus niloticus. The sequence goes on from JAACJT020000038.1 coordinate 3,607,830, forward strand.
ATTTTTGCTGTTAGAAAATCTAATCTGATGAATGAATGAAGATGGAATCTTTGTGGTGAACATATGAGGAAGTCAAATACAATCAGCCGCTGTGATCTTAAAAGACACCAGATGGAGATGTTTAATCTCCGAGAGAAATGGCTTTGTAACTCGGATAATCTTGCTTGTATAACTGTTACCTACAGTGTATTCGTTTTTTTCAGTCCCAAGTAAGTCAGTGGACATATGAGGTTCTAGGTGTGAATTGTCGATTACATGTTTGACATGCACAAATGAGGTCATGGTTAGCGCAGCAGCTCGTTGTGGCACGTCATCACGTACGTCATCACGCACGCCATGACGCCCTGTTCAAGCGCGGGCGGCAGGCGTCAATTAGAGCCAGTTGGCAGGACGCGTTGGATAAAAGTGAAGGCTGTTGCAGTGTTAGCTAAAGTTTGTTTAAAAGATCTGTACAGTCTGGCCTCTTTGTCAGAATCTAGCAGCAGTTTCAAGAAGAATTGATTGATCAACAGTACGTTCACATAGCAGTGGGACAGCTTGACCAAGACATTCCTGTTTATAGGGTTAAGCCTGAAAATGGAGAAGGTAGAGAGAGAGTTCTGCACTGGGATATGCTAATCCCATGTGTGTTCTTACCTATGGAGTTAGGGCAAGGGCAAAATGTAGAGTCTGAACAGGTCCCAATCACGCAGGATGCGGATCAGGAGAGTAATGATGAGTTTGGGTTAGCGTGTTCACTGGTGTCAGAAGAAGACCAACAATCGGAAATACCTGCTGTGTCCAGTGAGTCTTTGTTAAAAGCACCGTTGAACCCCAAAGCACCTGCTTTTTCATTTTGTCACTCTGAAGGATTAGATACTATTACTGGGAAAGTCCTGCACCACCAAATTAGGCCACAGAGGAGATGAGCTCCCCCAGCTTACCTAGATGACTACCAGGTGGGCTCCTACATAGGATGTAGGCCACATATGGTTCATTCACAAGATGTGGTAATGTGAGTTTCTTATTTCCTTGCATAGTCAGATTTCACAGACAATGTAATTTTGGTTATCTTAGTATGATGAGGGCGTCATGGTCAAGTGGGGGTAGGATGTAACCCACCTGATAGGCCTAACTTTGGGTTTTTTCTGTGTACTTCAAATATGAGTAACTCAGTCAGTTTTACTACTTTGAGGATTCCATCATTCCGTTTTGACTGCATGATTTTTTTTTCCGACACCTGAAAACTTCACCTGGTGTATACAGGAGTGCATTTTTTATTTTGTATTTTTTTTTTTTTTTTTTTTTTGAAGGGGGAAACACTGACTGCACAGCAGGGTTTTTGTTGGGACTAACCCTTGGACACTCATCGGGGTTTGGTATTTATTTGCTATTGTTGTTTACAGTTAAAGTGTGCAATTATTTTCTTTCTTCTTGGTACTGTTGGACCTCTGCAGCATACTAGTGCAAGACCCTGTACCCTAGCCCTGTTTTTTTGTAGGTGCAGGTGGGTAGTCCTGTGTCCTTCTAGACTGGGTTACAGTTTCATTGCAGATTGATTTTGTCCTTCTTAAACACTTGACACGGTGGTTCAGTGGATAGCATTGCTGCTCCACACGTCCAGGTTTGTGGGTTTGAATCCTGCCCCTCACTCTGCATATAAGATATATGTGGCGATTGAATGTTCTTCCCGTGATTTTCGGGCCTTTTCTTGCAGTCTGTAGACGTGGGTGTGTGTGTGAGATTGTTGGCACCCCTTCCAGTGTCCCCTGCCTTATGTCCTAATATGCATGGGATAGGCTAAAGATCCCTCCACAACCCTTGCATAAGATAATGCAGTTTAGAAGGTGGATGGAATGGAGTTAACTGTGTGTTAAATTGTAAAAGCTTTGAAAGTACCAGACTTGTGTTCACAATACTTGCTAAAGATAACACAAGGAAGAATGTCACAGAATAATTCGTATCATTTCTAACTGTATCAGAGCCATCCATCCATTATCTATACTGATTATCCATCAGGGTCACGGGGAAGCTGGAGCCAATCCCAGTTGGCTTCAGGCGAGAGGCAGGGTAGACCCTGGACAGGTCACCAATCTATCACAAGGCTAACACGGAGACGAACAACCATATGCATAAGCCTACGGGCGATTTAGAGTAGCCAGTTGGCCTAATCTGCATGTCTCTGGACTGACGGAGGAAACCCTCACAGGCACGAGGAAGAAAACACAGACTCCACACACAAAGGCCTCAGTCGACCAGCAGGTTCAAACCCAGAACCCTCTTGCTGTGGGGTGATAGTGCTAGCTGCTGAGCCACCATGCCACCCCTGTATCAGATCAGTTTATAATATTGATTGTATGATCATTTTAAGGCATTTGTCATTGTTTTTTGCAGCCCAGCTATTAGCAACGTGAGAACCTTTGGTAAACTTTTGTCCAGTTGACCAATGTTCTGTCATGGCAGACAAATTTAGATTGCAATGCAGGGTTTCTACCAGGAGGAGGCACTAATGCAAAACACGAGCAAGTAGTTTGGTTGCTCTTTTCCCCAAAAAAGTGCTGTTGTTAGTGCTGGTGCCCAGACTGTGGTGGAGCCTATCCTACTGCAAACTGGCTAGCGTTTCCACTAACTTCAGGGCCAAATTCAACATGTTAGATGTGCTCCAGCAGCAACACAAAAGATACACAACGGACGGTGTACATTGCTCCTAACTTTGGTAGCAGATTTTTTACACAGGGACGTGCCAATCTGATATTCGGTCCAGAAACATTAGAATTTTAAAATGTAAAAGAAAAACATAATTTTAGCAAAACAAATTCTACACCAGTTTGGGTTTATTGGGTTTATCATTTAACATTAAAATGTAATATGTTAGTGTATAGACTTTATTGCCTTTTGCATAGCTACGGAATAGTGCAAGTACATTGGAATTCTTGTGCGTTGCTCACAGTCAGATTTCAAGATGGAAAAGAAAGTAAAGAGTTAAAAAGAGCAACACAATTAGTAATAATCACACGCTAATATAAAAATAAACTTTAAAAATAAAAAAAACAGTAGCTTATTACACATGACACCCTGGATTATTGTGGTAAGTACGTGCTTATTTACATACTAAGTACTTAATTATACTAAAATAATGTCTTTTCGACATCAGAATGTGTTGCTGTTGCGTAAATGTCAAAGATAACTACACCTGTCCGTACTGTGTGAATACTAGCTCTTACAATCTGGTGAACAACGCTAAGGTATTAATGAACCTGTCCTGCCTGGTACCAGCCAAAGGAAGATGGTTCCTCCCTTGAGTCTGGTTCTTCCCAAGTTTTCTTCCTCTCGAGACAGTTTTTCCTTGCCACTGTCGTCCTTGGCTTATCCTCTGGGGACCTTGGCCCAGGACTATGTAAAGCATTTTGTGACACTGCTCCTTGTTAAAAGTTTTATGTCGTAAATAAAATTGAATTGAATTGCTTTGGAGATCTAGAACTATTCGTTTGTTAGCTCCTTCAGTCCAGACTCAGCATTCTCTGTGTTCTAGGTCTGATAAGTGATGTTCAAGTTATAATTAGCATACACTCCCATGGGCTGTGCAGTGGTTCAGTGGTTAGCATTGTATCCTGACACTTCCAGGCCTGGGGGCTTGACTTCGGCTCCCATGTCTGAGTGTGGAATTTGCATGCTCTTTTTGATTTTACATGGGTTTCCTCCTGAAATGCGGAAACATGCCATTCGATGAAGTGGTGTCTTTCTTTTGTAGGCTGTATAGTGTGTGAGTGTCTGTTCCCTGCAAGGGGTTGGTAGCATGTCCAGGTTGTCCCTCAACTTGTACTTTATGCTGGAATAGGCTGTATGCTTACCACAAGCCTGCTCTGGATATGTGAGAAGGATGGCTAAAACAAGAGGTTTTGTGATTATATTGTGTATGCGTTAAAGCCAACCGTCACAGAAACAAGCAGAATAACAGAAAATATGCACCCACAGTTTAACATGACTGCAAAAAAGCTCAAAGCTGTGTATTGAACAGTGCTGAATGAGTAATTCACCCTTACCATATTACACCCATATCTCACTTCAGATAACATAAAAGTTACATTGTTGCAGTTCTAGCTATAACAATAAAAATTATTGGAGCCGTCAGCATTTCTCAAAAAAAGGAAAATACCAGATCATGGTATTTCCTCAGCCAACTGTGGAGCCACAACTTTAATCCACTGTGGAACCCTCTCTAAACAACAGACACTGTACAAACGTGACCATGAGCAGGACTACACTGACCTATTCTTCCGTGTGTGAGAACAGCGGGGGCTCCATTCAGCTTCTTTGGTGGCTGGAGACGAGGTTCATTGTCCAAGGCAGTGTCCTTTATTGACACAGGACTGCTCCCAACATGTTTCCAGAGTCGGGACCTCTGAGCCTGTGAAAGAATGAAAGGAAATCTTAAGGCAGCATATTAAATGTAAACTGCCGCTCACTGCTGAGCAAAGAGGTAATGCTGTGATGGTGAGACTAGCTGCAAGGCAGGAATGGCTGGGCTGCTTGACGAGGTTCTCCAGAGCTGAGGGTTTACTGACTGAATGTTTTGAGGACTCAGGAGGGCACCGCTGTTTATGTGCACTTCATGTCATTATAGTTACTGTGTCATCCACAGTATTCAGGACAAGACGAGTTCCTTAGAAGTTTCAGAAATGCCCTGAGTTGAGGATAAAATAAAAGTCAAAAATGAACACCGATTGATTTCCCAATACCCTTCATTTTTTCTGTAGCTCTTTGTCGAAATGTATTTTGAGCAGAGTGCACCACTGAAGTATCTCTAGACCCTTGTGCTTCAGGGTGACTTTCCTCCCGTTCTTGTATTTCCTTTTCTTTCTCCCAGAGGTGAAACAAGAGACATCTTGGGTTGTCCCGCATCACCCTGGTTCATCTTTTCAACCAGAACTTCAGTTCACTGGATCATTGAACAGCTGTCCCAGTTGCAGGTTGACCTAGGATGACACCTGAGTACAGCATTTTGTGTTTTTTTGGTAGAGGATGAAAATGTTGCTTTTGTAGCTCTTGTATGTCATGAGTGTGAATTTAAAGCCGTATCATAGCTGTGGAATAGCAGAGAGACCACAGACATGCTGGAAGACTTCAGAGACTGGTGCACACATACATACGACCGCATGCTAGACACTGTGTCAGGTTTAGCCCAGTGAGGCCCCTCACTGTAATCCACTGGTGCGGATTGTGTCAGATTCCTCATGACTATTCGCTTACATCAGTGCTCAGCAACTGGCACAAGAACACTCGTCAGGATGTAATGGTTATGATACTGTTCCGAGTGGCAGTGTGTGTGTACTGTAAACTGGTATGTATCAGCAAGTGTATATACTAAATACACTACTCATGTTGAGGTTACACAGATGTAACCTTCCATTCATCCATTTTCCAAATCACTTAATTCTGTTCAAAGTTTGGGGGGCTGGAGCCTATCCTGGGCAGCCAAGGCAGGGAACATTCTGGATGGGGCACTTACCCAACAGATGGCATAGTCACACACACTATGGAAAATTTAGCCATGCCAGTTAGCCTATAATGCATGTTTTTGGACTTTGGGAGGAAAGCTGCAAAGCATGGGGAGGACATGCAAGCTCCATACACACACAGGTTGGGTTTGAACCCACAGCCCTGCCGGTGCAAAGCAATTATACAAGCCACTGTGCCCCCTTCGGATCCAATGTTGTTATATTCCATCAGAAATGGAGAGTATCCATCACAGTCCTGACTGTGCAATTTCAACAGCTACCTGTAAACTGGTTTTGCTGTTGAACTGGGAAAGATAAACGGTGACAAGAGAAAGAAAAACAGGGTTTAAATTTACTGAATAAAGTTTTGTTGGGGCTGTGTTACAGAAACATGATATAGTGAGAAATACCTGAGCCACCCATCGAGTTGTCAATAGAACAACAGGAAGACAGGACAATCATTTCTGCACAATAATGAAAGCACTTTCCTGCTTGGAGCCAGTGAGAGGGCAGGGCAGGGCACTCTGTGAGCATGTCCAAGGGAGGAAGAGGAAACCCATCTTGCAGCATGGCTCTATTCCATCCATTAGTGCATAACTAAGGTGCTCTCGCAATGAACATGAGTTTGGGCAGGCTTCGAGAGGCGGTGGAGGTCAGGGCGGCCTGGCGTGCTGTGGTCCATGGAGTCACGAAGAGTTGGACATGACTGCGTGACTAAACAACAACAAAGGTGCTCTCAGATCCTATCAGCTGTACTATCAATCCATCCTAATCAGGGTCAGCTGGAGCCTCAGCCTCAGGCAGTTCAGGGCACAAGGCTGGGGTTAGGTTTGCGGGTGACCCTGGACTACATGGCAGTACATCATAGGGCACATACACAGGTGGAGACTGTAAGCTATTTAGACTTGAAAAGACATTTAAATTCTTTAGAAGGAAGAGGAAAATGGCAAAGGGAAATGCCATAAGCCGGATTTGGGTCCATACTTGTGTTATATTCAGACATGAGCCAGAAAAAAATGGTCAAATAAAGCTGTTGTAGGGCTTTAGCTTAAGAAGTAAACACTGAACCTTTCCTGGATTTGTCAATGTGTGCTACAGTGTTTCAGGGGAATGGCAAAGAGCACAGTCTACTAATTCATCTTTAATAATGGTGACACGTGTTTCACTGATGGCTGAGGAAAGATGAAGGCAAAAAAGACCTTCCCCTGTCACACAAGCTCTTATATGAGAAGGAACAAACCCTGAAAGCAGTGTTTCTTCCCTCTTGTGGAGGCCACAGATGTTCCTCTTGGCTTGGGCCTCCATGCCGTGATGAGAGGTCCTTTTGTCGGACACAAAGCGTTGTCTGTGTTGGGAATGTCCGTAGTGATGGGAAATTGTCCCCATGCTCTATGCTGGGGTCCTGCGATGGTGAGGGAGCATTCAGGGCAGCACTGTGGCCAGGTGGCAGAAGGCCTTGTCAGACAAGGCTGCAACCTCCTTGTGGGTTTATGGGAACTGACTGACTAAATGTTGCCTTTTTCCTGTCAGGGTTCTGTCGCCATGACAACTGCAACACACTGAAGGTTCGATTTGGCCTGGCTCTACCTGCTTTGGTTTGGTTTGGTTTTCATTGAGGCAAAAGCATGGGTAAGGTTTGCTTTCTAACATTCCACTAATTATGCACATCTGTTTTTTGGTACATTAACAATTAATGAAAATCCAGCAATCTATTCAGCTTCCGTATAACTTATCTGCTGTAGGGTAGCTTTGAGCTGGAAGCCTATCCAAGGACGCTCAGGGCACGAGGCAAAGGAACATTCTGGACAGGATGTCGGTCTATCACAAAGCACACACGTGGACACACACCCACACTCACAATGAGAAATTTATGGATGCCAATTTACCTAACTGCAGGTTTTGGACCACCAAAGGAAGCCACAGTACCTGGAGGAAGCAGGCACAATAGGGAAAACGTACAAATTCCAAGCACAAAGAGCTGGGAGCAGGTTTTTAACACCCAGCCCTGTAGGTATCAGACTATAATTAAAGAAAATTCAATTCAAATGATTTTTATTGTGCCTTTCACAACACAGTCACCCTAAAGCATTTAACAGGAGTGAATGGTGATTAGAAAGTGCTTTCAGGAAAAAGGCCAGGAGAACACAGAAAAGAGGAACTAAAAACTCCTCAACAAGGAGAAACAAAAACCTCTGGGGGTCCAAGGTCAACTGGCTGTCTGCCTCCTTTGGGTATGGTACCATTATCCAGTGCAGGGAAATGTATGTATATATGGCAGCATAACTATGAGGGAGAGGCCAATGGGGATATAGGCATGAGAAATCCTTGAACGCCAGCACTCCAACAACACACAGTACATGCGAAGCAGTAGTGACAGCACTCACAGAACAGTTCATCCAAAGTCAATGCTGGAAGACCATTCCACAGCTGCAGAGCCAGGCATGTGGGGAGGGTTAGAAAGCATGGATGGTCAGAACAGACATTTATATACCTTCCTGGGAAACACTTAGGACAGCAAAGGCATGTACAGTAGCACCAGGAGTCATAATTATTGTACATTAGGTTATAAGATGTGGGTAAGCTTGTCTAAAGTGGTCACAACTTAAAGACAGAGACCAACTCGGCATCCTGTACATAGTCTAGAAGACTGTTACCAAATGTAGGGACCACGTAACAAAAAGCTTTAGGGCCAACAGTAACTTTATTATCAACTATTTCAACTTTTTTCTTAATTTTTTTTATGAATGGGAAAAAAAGGAGAATTCCATTCTGCAATCTTTGTGGATGGTTTGGGCTATAGACATCAATCCGTTCCATTAAGTAGGCAGGTGTTTGACCTTTAAGTTATTTATATGTAAGAAATCAGTTATTTACCTGGCTAGAAGCCAGTGGAGAGAACAAAGAACTGGAGTTTACGTGTTCAAACTTTTTGCTCCTAGTAACAATTCTAGTTGATGCATTTTGAAAATGATGTAAGGTGTGGGGCATACTTCCTGACAGTGAAACATCACAGTACTCTAGCCTATACATAGAAAAGCATGCATTAGATTATGATTATCTTGAACAGTGAGAAACAGTTTGAGCTTAACAATATTCTGTAACTGTAAGAAGCATGCCTTCATTTCTGCATCAGTGTAAGAGTTGAATGAGAAACTTGTGTCTAAAAGGACACTCATATTATGGGCTGAACTACTGAGTTAGAAGTTTAGTGGCTTAGAGTTAGAACATATAGCAGTTCTATCTGCTAGGGGGCACCCATTGCTCTAATGTTAAAAGTTAGTGAAGGGCAGCATGAAAGGTCATGCATGTATGTGAATTGCCCACAGAGGGGCTCCTGGGGGCATTTGCCCTGAGGGTGAGAGGAGGACCGCGTGCAGGCACATTAGAAGCTTTAAACTGCATCTAGTGCTCCTGTCATGAGAATTCTACATCGCTTCCTGTTTCACAGCTATTCTGTCCAGCTATTCCCTAAGTAATCGCCAGCACCTTACAATGCATCTCAAAACTGCTGGCTGCTATAGGAAAAAAGTACATTTACCTTTGTATGATAAATGCTTCCAGTTTGGTTTCAACTATGGAAAAATGCTTTTGGTTTTTTGCTTCGACCATTTTTTTAAATGCTTTTTTACATTTGCATTCATTCATTTAGCAGATGCTTTTGTCCAAAGTGGCATACAGCAATTTAATTTGTTGGTGTTGTTGTTAGGTGCCATCAAGTCGGTTTTAACTCATAGTGACCCTGTGTACAACAGAACGAAACGTTGTCCGATCCTGAGCCACCCTCATCATTTCTTCAACGCTTGAACCCATTATTCCAGCCACTGTGAAAGTAACTAATGACCTACTCATGGCCTCAGATCGTGGTTGTCTTTCATTGCTGGTGCTTTTAGATCTCAGTGC
>JAACJT020000038.1:3617306-3628914 GCA_009936485.2 Gymnarchus niloticus
GGTTTATGGATGTAGTGAGAGAGGACATGCAGGTGGTTGGTGTGACAGAGTGGGATGCGGAGGACAGGAGGAGATGGAGATGGTTGATCCACTGTAGTGACCCCTGATGGGAGCAGCCGAAAGAAAATGATGACGATGAGTTAGGTTCCCTGTAGCACTTGCATAGTGGATCTGATTACTTTTACCTCTGTATAATGAATTTATCAAAATGATAGCCTGCCTCAGGGCCATAATGGCTCAGTGGTTAGCACTGTTGCTGTGTACCTCCAGACAACAGACAGGCTTTTTTTGTGCAAATCTGACATGTCAGTGAAGTAACACGCCCTCTTTGGTGGAATATACTGTATTATTTCAGGGAACAGAACAAAACATGGACGAATGAAGAAGAGGCTTTGGGGGTTGTAAGATTGAATCCTGTCTCCACTCTATGTGCTTGGAGTTCGCATGTGCTTTGCGGCTTCCTCCTGCAGCCCAACGACATGCAATACAGGCTAACTGGCATTTCAGGAGTTTGTTTGGGTGTCCTGTGGTGGGTTGGCACTCTGTCCAAGCGTGTCCTCTACCTTGTGCCGTAAGCTGCATGAGATGCAACACTGCATAGGATGAGTGGTTCAGAAAATGGATGGATTGGATGGCTTGTCAACCTGCTTCCTGTTTCTGTGGATCTGTTCTAAACAGCAACTGGAGAACTGTTCTATGTATGTGTTCTGGATCTGTTCTAAACAGCAACTGGAGATCTGTTCTATGTATGTGTTCTGGATCTGTTCTAAACAGCAACTGGAGATCTGTTCTAAACAGCAACTGGAGAACTGTTCTATGTATGTGTTCTGGATCTGTTTTGCTGCAGGCTCCCAAATGATGAGCAGCTGTGTTGCCCAATTCATTTTACTGACATGGCTGGCCCACTCCAACAGTTCCACGGTTGGAATCTTCTTTATCACCCAACCGTGATCACAACCCAAATTGCTGATTTTCATCCTCTATACATTTTATACACAATTTGTGAATTGCCCTTGTTCAAGACACCAGAATAATTTATCATACCATTTCTCACTTTTTTGATATACACACAGTTATAGGTGATAACATTAATTAATGTTTAATTAGGTCACACAATCTTCCTGGTACCACAGGCTGGCTTATGTAGTAAGAAAAGTTAACTTTTATGAGCTAACACTCACTTCCCAGTTGTCCTCCCACTGCCATCACAGAGCCTGGGATGGGTTATTACAGATTAATTGCCTGGGCAAACAGTTAACTACAATGAGACATGAGGCACAGCTAGACTGCTGTACATTGGGCCCTTATGTGGGCAGCTGACACTAATTAATATTTCATTTTAAAGAAACAGCAGCTGAGGGTTGGTTGTTTGAGAGACCACAGTAATGCCAAATAGTCTGACTGCTGGGTGAAAGCTGGAGACCCTGAGTATTTAGCTGTTACTTCTGCTAATCTGATCAGTAGTTAATTACCATTACTGCTTAACATGAGAAATGGGACAATCTGTAATAACACAAAACGTTATATTATATACTTTGAATTGGTGCCAAATTAAAGAAAATTAGTAATGTCAGAGACTAGGCCCACAGCAAAAATATTATTTGTACAAGAATTAACATTCTGATCGTCTAGGATTCAAAATTGATTCACTAATTCCAAAAATAATTTCTTTACCTTTATGATTTCAGTTTTTTCCTTGCTCAGTAACGCTATATTAAGACTAAACTGTGACACCTGTGTAATTCTGGAAAGGACCGCGAGACTGCGATTGAACGAGTGCACTGGGTAACGGTAAAAGAAAACTACTGCACTCTTGATCTATGTATTGAATCAAAAATCAAAATGATATCAGATCACGATTCCCACAGATTCACACCCCTATTAGAGATATCATCATAAATTAAATTTTAATACAAATGGTTATTTTTAAACAGAAACATTAGTTTTGATATATTATGAAATACCAAGTCATCACACAACTCATTTCTATCCTTCCTCTACCTGCTTATCCTGGTCAGCTTACAGGGAAACGTGGAGCCCATTGTAGACAACATATCGTACAAGGCTATGGTACAAGGCTGGGGTCCAGAGAAGGTAGGGTACAAGGCTGGGGTCCAGAGAAGGTAGGGTACAAGGCTGGGGTCCAGAGAAGGTAGGGTACGAGGCTGGGGTACAGAGAAGGTAGGGTACAAGGCTGGGGTACAGAGAAGGTAGCATTCAAACCCCTAGCCCAGGAGATGTAATGTAACAGTGGTACCTTCTGAGCTAAAATGCCCCAAACAACTGATTTTTATGAGAAAATGCACAGAAATGTTCATCTGTAAAACATAAATACAGTAATAAAAAAATAACCATTAAGAACAAAAATAAATATGCTGCCTATGCTTAGGCTTACTGTTCCGCAGCTGAATGACAGGAACTTCCTCAGTCCAGATGCCAGGGCGACAGGGAACGCCAAGTTCTTAGTCTGCTGTGTGTATTCCTGCCTGCAGTCGGCAATGTGTGAGTGTTTGTGCACCTGCATGCTAGTGTGTGGACAACACATTAAAGGAACTGTGTCAGGTGGCCTGGCCGGCACACAAGGGGGGCGGCCAGAAATGTTAATTACTACAGAGGGCTGCAGGTCCGCTCAACAGCCTGTTTCTTCAGAAAGCCAGGAGAGTGGGACTGAGGCACCAGAGGGCGGTCTCTAGATCACTGGCAGTTTGACTGGACAATAGCCTGATGGAGCTGGCAGAGCGGAATCAATTACTGGCCAGTGCGGATTTTCCCACAGGCAGAGCTTGGGAAAGCGTGGCTCATCTACCGCACAGACAGATGGCATGGTGTATCCTGCTCCCGGAGCAAGAGCCTGTTTCCCAGTGACACGCTTGTGGCACACCATGAATCATGTCTCTGTTTCTCTTCTCCCCCATTGCAGAAGTGGTAGGACTTTTTACCTTTGCTTTATCCAAGTTTACGTAAAACCCTCCATGAAAAAAATGAACAAGAACTTAAAACACACAAGTCCGAGGAGCTCATTCTCTCTCTCATGTCATGAGGAGACTACAAAAAAAAGCTTAATAAAGCAATGCGTGTTGTCCATCCATCCATTTTCCAAACCACTTAATCCTATTAAGGGTCTCGAGGGGGCCCTGGAGCCCATCCCAGGCAGCCTTAGGACACAAGGCAGGGGACACCTGAATGGGGTGCCAGCCCAAAAAACGTAAAAATTAAAAATATATTCTTTAGTATTGGCTGAGCACATATGGAGTATTACTGTAGTACATCTATGATATTAATCCAGAAATAGTGTAAAACATTATCATATAAATTTGATGCCACACGTGCACGAGTTTTTATTTATTTATTTATTTGATTTTTGTGCCTCCAGTCACCTTTGAAAGATCCAGGAGTCATTAGCATGAGTTGAGAGGGGTGGTTACAGACCCATGAGAGAACAGAGAGAGATCCCCTTTAACAGCCACCAGTCCATGGAGCTCCATCCATGTTGTGGTCAGCAATGCAGCCCATCAAATCAAACTATAGGCTGTGGTGAACCTGGAGCTTCAATGGGCTGGCTCTTTGTGTGGGGGCTGATGGGTTTCCCATGAAAGTCTGCCATTCTCACCCCTGGGACAAGGATCAATAAATCCCAGAAAACAAAACATACCAGCCAGTATAATTTGGCAATACCATAGAGAGTCACAGCCTCCCATCAAGTTGTCCATCACTGATTAGAGCAACCAGAGGAATGTGGAGTGAAATAAAGTTTGGAAAAACAGAGCAGGAGGATTTGGCAATCGAATGAAGAAGTTTAGGGGCTAAGGTGGTTAATGAGCCAGATAGCAGACTGTTAGACGTAACTGAAGTTGAAACACTATCAAGCACGTTGTCCTAGACTCTAAAAGATGTTGTGTAGTGGACTGTACCAACAGAAGGGGGCAAACGATTTTGCGTGATTTTGAGTCATTCACTCAAAGCTTCGTGGTAATTTCTTGCCACAAATCACCAGTCATTTGTGTCTTTTACATCTGGCTGATGCCTGTCACATAGATTTTATTGAACTAGCTCAGCTAGCCTTCTCACCTGTTCATTCATTTTGGCTGCAAAATTGCGATTGTATCGTGCAGTTGACTACGTAACATGTTTTGACCATTTGTACAGAGTGGGTGGTCTTAATAAGTGATGTAAATAAGCGATGTACACCAAAGTTCTGATTGCTTGCCTGTGTAAGACTCGACATTCACCGTGGCAAACATCACCACACCACACTCTACAATAGGCAAACGACGACTTTTCATCTTTTTCATCAGAAGTGTACAGCTAGCTTTAGGCAAACAAGAAACTGGAGGGTGAGAATGGCAAGTCAGTCTGGGCATTGCTGAGCTGAACCAGGGAGGCCATCCTGATAATTACCAGAATGTTAAGGCACCTTGTCTCACTTGCACAGGCTGCCTTCTGTGAACTATGCTTTCCTTGGCTTTGTGGCATCTTAGGGTCCAACAGTAACAAAGAATGCCACGGCACTTAACCGTGGAAAGAGAAAGTTTGTGATCCTGAGATGAGAGACAAGCACTCTCATTTGCTCAAATGAAGATGTTCTGCTTTGTTTTTATTCTAGATAATCTAGTGGGAAACCGGATTAACAACAGAGCAGCAACGCATTTCCTCTCCATCCATGTAGGCTTCATGTAGTGTTTTGTCCAGCTCTGTTTCTCTACATAGACACGGTGTTTATGTTACACGTGTGTTTCTGGTCTGACAGTCACAGTTCTGAACACTGTACCACATCTGTTTTCATTTTTTTCCGTATGTGTTAAGGTCACCCCTCCTGGCCGCAATTCTGCCAAATTGCTATGAAACCCAATGCCACCACCCACGGTGCACCCCTGCCCCCACCTCCCCAGGTATAGGATGTCAAGATGGTGTGCACACAGACTGCAGCGGGAGTGTGACTGCGGCCGCTGTTGACAGCCGCTGGATTTGGCACAGTAAATCAAGCTGGGTGGGGGGCTGATTGTGGAAGTGGCTGATCCACCCTTGGCCAACCGGAGGGAGGCTGCCGGCGGGTGGGAGAACAGTGGAGGAGACACACTCACACGGAGATTGGGTTACAGCGGAATTAGATTGGAGCTATGGGAACCAGCACCTCCTGAACGGACACACACACACACCCCTAACATACTTATGAACGGGTGCACAGTCGCCCTGGGAGATCTTGTCGAAGACAGGGGAAGGCAGCTGGATGCAGGCCAGCTCTTAACAAACGCTTTTTTATGCCTCTCAGTTCTGCATATCAGATGGGTGGGAGCTGGGCTGTGTGTGAGGGTCTGTTTTTCAAAGGAAACCCTGGCCTTGACTTTAAGGCTGCAGCTGAATAGAGGGAAAGGAAAGATGAAAAGAACAAGCAACCTCTCAACAGCTTCATTTCCTTACTTGTATGCATGCAAATGTTCGCCTAGAGCTGGTGCCATGCGTTTAATCTCCAGGGACAACCAGAGAAATGCGCGCCGTTTCTCAGGGGCATGAAACAGGACAGGCAAAGGCCAACATCGTCCAGCGTAGAACTTTCGCCAGTGCCATCAAGTACCACGTGTCTGATTTTCGTATTTTAGTCGAGCCTGACTTCCATTTGCCCCTAGAGTGAGAGCGTTTTGTTCCTGGTCCACATTAACGTTGTGTTAGCTGTGCTGTGTTTGCTTTCTGGCACTGGCCGTGCCCATACAAATTTCTGTGTGTTAACTGCTACACAACCTTCTCTGCATTAGCCTCTTAGCATTAGCATATCTATGTTAGTTTCTCTAGCTTTACCTTATCTGCACTGCCTGCTCTCGGTCAGCCGTTCTGCATTCAAAGAACTCATGGGAAAACTTAACTGCCCTACTTACATTTACCTAAACGAGTAGGCAGCTCAACGTAGGCTGTATGACTTTCATTGTCTGAAACAATTCCTGATTTCTGATTTCTTTCATTAAGATTACTTATTGCTCTAACAGTGCATTTGCTTGGAATAAGCAGAAGCTGAAAGAAATATTTTCTTGCTTGTACGTGAACAGGAATTGTAAACAGCTTAGCTTGTGGGCATTAGACTGTGGCTGACCCCGCCAGTACAGTACCTTTGGGGATAAGAGCGGGACTCTGGCTGTGGGCTCAACAATCCTATGGGAACACCGAGTGTGATGACTGAGTGTGATGCACTTCACAGCTTCTTACTGTGGAGCTTAAAAACGAGATGATACAAATAAGAAGACATTCTTAAAATGTGGTTGCCATTAGTCTTTGAACCACTGGAATGAAATTCCCTTAAAAGTTCAAACTGACACAACCAGTCAAAACCTTGCATTTTAACACAAGTAATACTTACTCAGTCCGTCACTCAGTCAGTAATACTTACTGAGTCCTGTTACTCACAGGACTCAGTCCTGTTTGATTTATTTTGAAGTGAATTCAAGAAAACCGATAAATTCGGTTCCAGCAGTGTGAGTGTGTACCTTCTGGGATTAGTACTGTAAAAGTGTAACCCCTGCATCCTGTTCAGGTAACAGATACACAGAATCTTCTACTCCCACTTTACTGCTCACTGGGATGCTGTGAGTGTGTGCCCCAGCTGCAGAGTCTCAACATTACTCAGTGCTTCCTGATTACAGATCAGGTATAACAGGCCAGACATAGAATGTGAGGGTGGATATACACCAACTCCAAAGAAAAACCCATCTCTGCTTTCTGCCCCAGGAAGAGAGCCAAGCAGATATGGCTGGCCCACCCTGTGTCTCCCCTCAGCCCACTGTGTGCAGCTCTGATCCCTGTGACCCTGTCCACTATGGCCCCAGAGGGACTGATTTCCCATGATCACAGAGGCTGCACTGATTCTCTGCCACGCATGAGACACAGGGTCATTCAGACAGCGCACCCCCGAACCCTGCTTATTACTGGGCTTACGAAGCCACGAGGATGGCTTTTCCTGCAGGCTGCACACAGGATAGCCCTCAGCCAGTCTTGAGTATGTCCATGCTGCCAACATACTACCTCACTATCAAATTAAAGCCATTGTCCCGTCCTCACGATGTCCAAGCAGCCAGCCAGTGTCCACTGGTGTGTCACTTTAGCATTTTTTAACCACACTGTGCATTTTAACTGCCATTATCTTGAGATTAATTGTGATGTTCATTCTGTGTATTCAAAAGTTACACATATTGGACATCTGCCACAGTAATATACCAGCAATGTTGAAAAGTTTGGGGTCATAAAGGTAGCAAAACACGGAAAACAAATGCCTTGAAGAATCATGTTGGGGAACTGACTGTGTCAGTAAACATCGAGAGGCCATCAATCACAATGACAGATATCACACAATGTTAGAGAAATTCTTATTTACTTCCTGCTTCCTCTTTCAATCTTTGAAAGAAAAACAGTTTTCCTCTGAGTAAGAATTGAATTTGTAGAATGATTTATAAACATATCACCTCTTCCTGTTGAATTAATGTGATGGGTTTGTTTTGAAATAGACTTTTTAGGCTAGTGTAGGACACTCTGGGATGTGGTGTTTGACACAGTTGACCATTCTACTTTGCTGCATAGGCTGGAATCAGAAGTTAGCTTGTCTAGAATGGTGATTAGGTGGTGCACTTCCTATTTAACTAATCATTATCACTACACGTAAATATCTGATAGGGTTTGTGCAACATCTGTGACACCAGCCAAATCTGGAGTACCACAGGGGTCAGTGCTTGGACCCGTATTGTTCTCTCTGTACATCCTACTACTAGGTAATATAATAAGAAAGCATAATGGTAAGTTTCACAGCTATGCTGATGACACCAAAATCTATTTTTCAGCTACACCTAATGATGCCTTATCTATTGTCACTTTCTGTTTTAAGAAAGTGAGGGCTTACATAAGTGGTAACTTTCTGCCACACAAATGGAAAAAAACTGAGGTTCTGCTGTTTGGTGGAAATAGTACATATCAGTCAAAGGTAATTTCTGCACTCAACACCGCATGAGGTGTTGAACTTCTGTGTTGGTTTTTTTAGCCTGTAATCTGGGTATCATTTTAAAACTAGGCATGGGTCTCACAACTGTGGAATATTGCTAAACTTAGGATGATTTCTCACTACTGAAGATACTGAAAAACGTATCCTTTTTGTGGATGATAGATTGGATTACTGTAACGTTCTGTCACCACACAACAAACAAACAAATGACTGGTCAGATGATTCCTGACTCCTGAGACCTGTGCCAACATTTATTGGTCACAAAGATAATTGTACAAACATCGTACAAAGATAAAATCATGAAAAGATTTAAATGTCTGAAATAAAATTCAAACACAAACTAAACAGGAAAGGTTTTCGACTACTCATCTACTGTCTGAAGCCCTTAACATCAAGTGGAACAACATTGACTCTTCTTTCTGTAAAAAGTTATCCACAAGTTTACCCGTAAGACTTAAACATTTAAGGAAATCAAAGGGAAAAGCTATCTTTTATCTATTTGTACAATTCTTGTTAATTTCCTGACTAATAATTTGCTGGTGAGACGATTAAAAGCATAATGTTTTGCAATTTTGGGTTCGGCCCTATTTTTCCCAGAAGTGTACGTATATCGTTCATATACGGGGGGTGCGCAGCCATGCGACGTCAGACCCCCAGAGGTTGTTTATCTTCCTGCTGAGGAGTTTTTGATTCCTCTCCTTTGTTGTCTTCTGGCTTTCCCTTTTTTGGTAATATACATTGTAATTACCACACACTCTTGTGAAGTGCCTTGGGGTGACCGTGTTGTGAAAGGCAGTATAAAAAAAATGTAATTAAATTGTTAGACTCTCTGAGACCCAAGAGGCTGTAAGAGATTCCTTAACAATATTTACTTATATGTAAAACAATGTGTGACTTCCCCATACAGATCAGCGTTCAAGTTTAATTAACTTCTGTAAAAAGCAGAGGAGATAATTTTATATTTGCAACGACATTTCTGTGCAGACATGCTGAATCCTTCACTGTCTTGTCTGCCAGGGAAGGGTTTGTAGATATAAATACTGAATGTGTCAAATTCCTGGGAGGCAAGAGTCAGACATAGAGAGCCTCTCATGTGTGGTTATGTGAGAAGCTTTCCAGAGGAAGTGATGTCAGAGCTCTTATATTTAAAGGATTACCCAGACCTCCCAATTAGGAATGTGATCAGAGCACGGAGTCCAGCAGCAGACAAAGCGGTGTGGAAAGTTTCCATGCACACCCAATCCATCATGAGCAGCAATCAAGCAGAAATATTCAGGAAAAAAACTACAGTCTTTGGTTAAACCTGTCATGTTTGCTGGAGTCTGCCATCAAATGCAAGAACAACAAGACAGGGGCAGAGGCATGTGGCTGTGTGTTGGATCGTTAGTGTTTCCCAGAAACGGGGCTTAAAATACCCATCACATAATTAAGGAGGCATAGCAGAAACTGCATTACCTCAGATGACTGAAGTCCAGAATCAAACAGAAAGTCCTGATTCAGTTCTACACATCCATCATTCAGACTGTTTTACCTCCACCTATTGCCATCTGACATGGAAACTTAAACATACAAACTTCAGTATCAATTTAAATATTTATTTAGCACTTTTTACCAAGAGCATTGCCACAAAGCACATTACCGAGCCCCAAACCCAAGATCCCAGAAAGTAAGCAAAAGTGGCAAGGAAGAACTCCCGTAGACAGAGGAAGAAACTTTGGGAGGACCCAGACTAAAGAGGGAAGCCCATCCTCCTCAGGCCGGAGCCTGGCAGTACCAGTTCATACAACCCCAAATCAGTAAAAGTTGGGACAGTACGGAAAATGCAAATTAAAAAAAAAAAAACGCAGTGATTCTTAAATTTACTTTGACTTATATTTCATTGCAGACAGTATGAACCCAAGAAACTTATATCATTATTAGCCCTAAATTGCCTCGTCCCAACTTTTTTTGGAATGTGTTGCAGGCCTGAAATGCAGGAATGGATGTATATTAACAAATGAAATGAAGTTGACCCGACAAAACATGAAATATCTTGACCGTCAGGGAGCCCATCTGAAATCATACCGTCTGCAATGAAATAAAAGTCAGTTTAAGAATCTTTTTTTTTGTGTGTTTTCTGTAGCATCCCAACTTTTTCTGATCTGAGGGTGTACAATACAAAGTGATGGACAACAGCGAGAAGGTACAGCAGTATAGGCTGGGGAAGGTTGAAGAGGAACGTCAAACGTCTTATTTCTAAGGCATCAAAGATCATAGGATCATGACTTCCCATAGGTCCACCACCTTTGCCAGCTCTTCCCCTTTGGAAGACACTACTGACCTTTGACTTCCGAAACGTCACGCTTCAGTGGAGATGCATTTCCTGCTTGAAATCCTAAGACCACTACAAACTCTACTGCACAAAGCACAGTCTCTCTGTTGCACTTTAAACTGTGTTGCATTTGTTGTTTCACTCATATAACGACAATATTCTGCCTTGCTGTACACACTTTCAAGATAATGTGAATGTGTTTCTATGACGTATGTTGAATGCCATAACTCACACCCTATGTCAATATACGTCTTTGGACTGAGTGTACATTCTTACTTTTGACTTCTACTGCAAAAGTCAATATAAAGAATTTTAGGGTGACCATGTAGCATCAAAAGGACAGGGTACAGTCTATCCAAAGAAATTTGTTTTGGTTATTTTGCTTTTTTGAAGAGCATTACGCTTAACAACCTAATATCTGTCTTAATGATTTCCTGTTGTACGCCTCCCACAGGAGGAGGTCTGCCCCTTGCTAAGATGTCCAGCGTTACATGGCCTACCTTTGGTGTTGCGTCGCAGGTACGGACTGCCCCTTGCTGCTGATTGGCTGTCTATGCTCAGGTATGGCTCTTTCCCACGGCCAAATGATGGCTGACCAACCACTTGAGAAAATCAGCAAACACTCGCCATGTAAGAAAAAAATGGGGCTGTAAGCCTATTGGGCGTATTTTCATTAATATTCAAAAAGAAGGGTGTGTCTAATTTGTGGCTGGGGAAACAGCACTGTCACTCAAACGCTTGTCTTTTTCCATTGGCCCAGGCCGCTCACTGTGGCCCTCCCCCCGGCTGGCATCGGCGCAAAGAGCGAACCGCTTTAAACGGGTCAGGTCGGGTACCGCGGGGAGTTCGTGTGCCGTCGACATGAAGAGGAACCGGGACTTCAGCTCCTCCGACAGCGAGTTCGATGAACACGTAGAGGTTGACAAAGAAAGCGGCAAGGAACACGGGTGAGGTGACGAGTCTTACTGAAAAGTACAAGTTTCGATATTAATATTACGGTTTTCACACTTTTTACATGTTAATATTACCGTCATTACGGTTTTCACACTTTTCACATGTTAATATTACCGTCATTACGGTTTTCACACTTTTTACATGTTAATATTACCGTCATTACGGTTTTCACACTTTTTACATATATTATCGTTATTACGGTTTTCACACTTTTTACATGTTAATATTATCGTCATTACGGTTTTCACACTTTTTACATATATTACCGTCATTACGGTTTTCACACTTTTCACATGTTAATATTATCGTCATTACGGTTTTCACACTTTTCACATGTTAATATTACCGTCATTACGGTTTTCACACTT
>JAACJT020000038.1:3639329-3672827 GCA_009936485.2 Gymnarchus niloticus
TTTGCAAGCATAACTTTTATAAAGCACTTTCCTTGGTTATAGTTCAAGGTTCTAAACCTAGCTTTCTGTCCCTACAGTTCCCAAACAATGAAGACCATTTCAGCCATCAAAACAGCCCAGGAAATGCGAATTTGCAGCTGGAATCAATTACTTCAAGTCGGTTCAATTTGTTACAGCGCCTTTCACCACACGGTCGTGTGGAGGCAGCTGACAGAAGCATGCGTTCCTTACAATATACTCATGAAAACGAGAAAGGAGAAGAGGCCAGAAAAGAGCAGAGGATCTCTCCGGCGAGGAGAAGGAAGAACCTGGCAAGGTGAACCGGCTGCCCAACCCCCCGTCCGCCGGGCATCGCCTGCATGCTCCCTCGGCGGTGTTTGCATGCTGTGTGGCGAGAGCTCGCTGTCACTAAGCAGCCAGACAAGAGGATTTTCCGCCTTCTGCCACATCTACCCCCTTTGGCGACTCTCCGGAGCGGAGCAGGTGATTTTGCGTTTGCATTTTTTTTTAATCTTCCCATGTTTGAAGATGATCAGGAAATAAGACGCTGAGTCGACGTCGTGCTTCCTGAGTGACAGGACCATAACCGTAATATAACCATAATATAACCGTAATTCTGCGGCGGCGCGCGCCTCCGCACGCCACCTGGTCGCTGCGGTCTGAGTTCATGACCACATGAACCGAGCCTTCGGTCGGCACCACCGTGCCGGTGCTTTAGTGAACTTGGATGCTCGCTGTTTCCCGGGCCTGCCACGTCGGTTCTCTTTTTAAGGAACTGATCCGCGGTTCGTAATCACATGGCTGCTGGCTGCTTTTTCATTTAAATGCCGTGTCGCTGCAGACCCGGAGCCCAGCTGGCCCCTATGGGCCCCCATGGGCCCCCATGGGCGGCTTTAACCGGGTTAGGGTTAGCAGCCGCAGCAGCAGCAGCGATCCGGTGACTGAAGCTTAGCGGGATACCGAGCGCTATCGATAAGATTTCTTCCGTAAAATGAGAAGACGTTCATTTCCACGTAGGAAAGGTTAAAATGACTCCATTATGCTGTAGTGTCGAAAGCAGACGGCGGGTTTCTGAAGGGGGGATCCTTTAGTGGGAGCCACGTGGACATTCATTCATTAGGTCTGACTAAATGATAGTTATGCTTATTAATACATGGCGTTAATGGATATCATTACCAATACGCATGCTTATTAATACGACACCGTATGTCTTATATCACATAACTGGGGCAGCTGCACGAAACGCTGAAGTTCGCGCGCCCGCTCGTGAGTTCCTGTGTGAAACTTTGTTACATTTCCTCCTCTAGCTGGTTACATAGTGACGTTTAAAACTCTCTCTCACTCACACACACACACACTCCAGCGTTCAGGCTTCCTGCAGCTCGGCTCCATCCTGGACCGGATGCCCGCCCCAGTTTCAGTTGAACTGATCCGGTTCTGAGGGGTTTTGGCGGGATGTCGTCTGTTAAATGTTACCTTTCCTGAAATGGGACTTACAGGACTGAAATGTGTACTCATTTATCACCAGCATCTTTACCCCTCGTGAGGCCTGCTGCTTTTCAATTTTTCCACACCTCGGGTTAACACAAAGCTTTTACTCCCATTTGAACGTTTTTGTAGCTTGTCTGTCTGTCTGTAGGTCAGGCACTGTGAAAACATAACCTTTTCATCTGCATACTGACTACTGAGTCGTCTGACTACTGGCCAGGGTTCGAGTGTTTCCCGTGTATCACGGGGGCCCTTCACACCGTTTTGATCGGGGTTCCTGGAAAGCTGCCTAGCAGATCTGTAGTCGTGAGCCTCCTCCGGTCATGATCACTCCACTGTTTGCTGCCCTGTACGTTTAGAAATGTGCAGGGCTCCAGAAGATAGGAATGCTCAGACTTAACCAATCACCATCTTTCTATAAGGGAAATATTAGGCCCAGATGAGCCTGAATATCACACGGACCCCCTCCTCACCTCTTTTCCAAAATCTGTTTTTGGAACACAATTTCTTTCATAAATTTTATTTTGGCAAGAACATGCTGCTTTTCAGTGAGGTGATTAAATTCAATTCATGCATGAGGCGACAGCATTGTAATGAGTGTATTAAACATCAAACATGCCAGTAAATAATAATTTGAGGAGGGGAAACCAAGCTGTAATAAGAGTGAGTCAATATTACAGTAGTGCGAATTCTTTATTTAGCATTAGCTTATTTTTGGCTATGGGTGAGTGGCAATAACTCTGGCTCTAGTATTTAAATATCGATGCACTTATTAATCTATAAATGTCATGTACTCTACATGTCAAATGCAATAAACTGAACATTGTAATTATTAAATGGGGGGGGCAAGCTGGTCAGTAATTCTGTGCTTTAATTTTAGGTAACTGGCAATAAGCCTAGCCAGTTTAGGGTTAATCTCCCACATCTGCTGTTGTATGTGTGTAATGGCAGTTAAATTTAACTCCTCAAATGTAAGACAAGGCCAGTATTTTAGATGTATTTTTTTCCAAAAATGTAGTCTTGTATTCAGGCCAAAATAGTAATGATTCTCGTAAGGTTACCTTTTTGCTGCACAGCAAGTACCCTCACTCGGATGCCTCCTGTCTGCTCGTTCAGGTTAAGAGGACACAACTACCTCTGCCAAGACGCACTGTTGTGCTGCCCTGAGCTCGCTGGTCACTAGCCGCGCTCTGCCCTTCTCTGCCGCTGTCCCCATCCACCCAGGTCGATCCATGGGCAAAGAGGCGGAAAGCATGTCGACAAGCTCCATCCGGCTGAAGCGGGAGATCTCACTTCTCCATGGAGTCTGCCTCATTGTAGGCAACATGATTGGCTCTGGCATCTTTGTCTCCCCGAAAGGAGTCCTGCTGCACACGGGTTCCTTCGGTCTGTCCCTGGTGGTGTGGGCTGTTGGTGGGCTCTTCTCTATGTTTGGGGCATTGTGCTATGCTGAGCTGGGAACCACCATCCGTAAGTCGGGAGCCAGTTATGCCTACATCCTGGAGTCCTTTGGTGGCTTCCTGGCCTTCATCCGCCTGTGGACGTCGCTGATGATTGTGGAGCCAGCATGCCAAGCTGTCATCGCCCTTACCTTCTCCAGCTATCTGGTTCAGCCCTTCTACCCCACCTGTTCTGCTCCGTATGACGCAGTCCGACTCATCGCAGCCCTCATCATCTGTAAGTTTGTCTGCTGAACATCTTGAAGTCTAAGGTAAAACTAGTTTGCCAGAGAAGTGTGCTGGTTTTTCTGTTTGTTCAGCTTGAATTATTTGATTTGTACAGTTCAAGTTAGACCAGCTCCTGTGGGCCCGATACCTACAGGAGGAGTCATGGGGTCTGGTGCATTGTGAGTCCGGTAGCGGTCGAAGCTAGGGGCCTTGGTGGTCCCCTCCGCACCCACCAAACTGGCTATAGGGATATTGGAATGTTACCTTTCTGGTGGAAAAGGTGCCTGAGCTTGTGCAGGAGGTGGGTAGATGCCGTCTAGATAAAGTCAGGCTCACCTCAACAGACAGCACTGCTTATGGAACCAATCTCCTTTAGACTGGCTGGACTCCTCTGCTCTGGAGTTGCTCTGATGAGAGGCACTGGGCAGGTGTGGGTTTACTCGTATTCTCCTGGTTTGGTGCTTTTATACGCTGGCGTTCCAGCCTCTCTGTGGCTTAGAGTCAGGGGCTTGTGCACCGAGCATCAACTCACTGTATTCAGCCTTCTAGGAAACGTTGGCTTGGTGCTGGAAGGTGCTCCCTCTGAGGCCTCCCATTGTGCTACTGGGGGACATCAATGTTCGCATGGGTGATGACAGTGAAAGCTGGAAGAGTGTCATTAAGAGGAACGGTCTGCCTGATTT
Source organism: Gymnarchus niloticus (assembly GCA_009936485.2). Taxonomy (NCBI): domain Eukaryota; kingdom Metazoa; phylum Chordata; class Actinopteri; order Osteoglossiformes; family Gymnarchidae; genus Gymnarchus; species Gymnarchus niloticus. The sequence goes on from JAACJT020000038.1 coordinate 3,643,168, forward strand.
GAACCTGAGCTGCTTTGGCCTTCTGTGCTGATCAGTTGGTCCGTAATGAAGGCCATGTGTGTTCAAAAATGCCCTTGGCACCAGAACACCTTAGGCTGGATGTGGCAACAGGGGGAAAAAAACAAAACAAAACACCATTTCATGCTTGTTTTGACTTTTTATGCTTTCTGAAACCTAATTGTCTGGCACAGTGGCCTCAGTCCAAACCTGTCTGCTAGATGTGTACGTCTTCGTGTGAGGGTTTCTGGCAGGTACTACAGTTTTTTTTTTTTTTTAAAAATGTGGTTAGGTGTTTGTTTGCTTTGAGATGAGCCAATTTTCCTGTTCTTCCAGGCTATCAATCCTGAACTGGATAAGTAGAACTTTAAAGGTGGATGCGTGAATAGATGGCCAGTAAAACGTGTACACTGCCAGTCGAGTTTCTGAACACTCCGTATTTTACTGTGTTTCTCTAGACTTTAAGCTGTGCGTTCATTGTGACACCCTGGCTTCCTTATCTGAAGGAAGATGAAGAAATTTTGAAAGGGGTGACGGTCTACACGATCACCTGACTTTAACCCCAATGTGGTGATGAAATGGATTGGAAGGTCAAGGCTACACAGTTAATTGGTGAAGATCATTTGTGTTTCTTGCTGATGTTAAATGTTTCATAAAGTCAAAGGCTGTCAAACACGTTTCGACGTTTAGTTGCTCGGTTTAAATAGTAAGCTGGTTATTTTATTCCAGGTTTTTGTTTTTCTGTGAGTTAACTACAAGCTGTAGTAGGTATGGTTCGATTGACCTGCTCAGTCAGTCTTTAGGCTAAGTTGAACAGTGACACATAGCACTTTTGATGAGCGTTGCCGTGAAAAGCCTCACAGAACCCCTGACCCAAGGTCCCTAGAGTACGTGCAAGGCAGCAGTGGCAAAGAAGCATTCCCTTAGAGGCAGACCCTCCAGAGGAATGAGAGTCAGGGGAAGCCCATTCTTTGCTGGCCAGCACCAGCCGGTATGTACTCTGATCTACAGAACGTTAAGGGAACACTTCAAGTGTGACCGAGTGTTTTTTCCTAACAAGAAATACCCAGTAAAACTCATAACACCATCTCACCATGGAATGTGGAAAATCTCACTAACTGTAGGATTTTCCTAGTTGGAAGCATGTTGAAATTCAGGTTAATTCTTCTGGGTGGAGACATTCTATTCTGGATTTGTTACAGTATGTAATAGAAATCCTACGCTGACATTTTCATGCGTGTTCCATGTGAACGCTGTACTGTAGAGGTCTTGTCATTTTATGTCCTATTTCCAAGGGGAAGGTAAGCGAAACGACAGAGTGATTGTGTCATAGGGAAGTCTAAAGATTGGTACCGATACAACAAAAACACTCATGCAGTTCAGAGACGCCGGTAACATCAGTGTTTACGCATCTAGCTGGTTTCCTGGGAGCTCCGTGATACACACACACACACACACACACTTTATGCTCATCTGCTCCTAGAATCCCTTTGGCGGTAGATTTGTGCTCGGAGAAGCCGCTCTGCATCTCAGGATCGTATTTTAATGAGTCCGGATGGTCACCTATCGCCTTGACGGTGTGTACGCAGCTGCAGGAATGTTGTGTTTTTTTTTTTTTTTTTTTTTGTCGTCACACTATATTTTCTAAACTCTAGACATCATGGTGTGTGAAAATGCCCAGAGGGAGACTGTTTCTGAGATGCTGGGGCCAGCATATGTGGTACCAACATGTTGAAAATCACCTGGATCAGGCACCTTGTTTGGGGGAGTTTGATCATGCTGCTTCCTTTTGGTGGTCTAACTTGAACGTGATTCTGATCTCCAGCCCTCTTGACTTGTGTCAACTGCCTGAAGGTGAAGTGGGGGGCCATTCTTCAGGTGATCTCCACGGTGGCCAAGGTCTTGGTGCTCATTGTCATCATTATTGCAGGGCTGGTCAGGCTGGGTCAAGGTGAGCCTCTATGACGTGTGTGGGTTTTCTTCCGCAGATGTGTGTGGGGTTTCTTACAGTTCAGAAAGCAGAATGTATAAGAATGGATTCTTCCAGGCAGGATGGAAAACTTTGAGGAGTCATTTAGGAATTCCAGAATGGACCCAGGAAGTATGGCCCTGGCGTTTTACTCTGCACTGTACTCGTACTCTGGATGGGATACCCTCAACTTCATCACTGAAGAGATCAAGAATCCAGAGAGGTAGCAGGCCGCTTGTTCAATTTGCCATAATCATCTTTAAGGATTTGTGCAGTTTGGCAGCATCACTAAACGTTGTTTGAAGGGAACGAATGTAACTTCTCAGCCTTTAATCTGGTGGAAATACAGCCTGTTTTATTGGTTTATACCACAACAACTAGACAGATGAAGTGTCTGATCATAGACGGCGGTTCCTGTTTTAGTAACTTTCTTGTATGGCGTGTCTTCAACATGTTCTTGTCTCATGTTTGATGGCAGGAACCTTCCTCTGTCGATCGCCATCTCCATGCCCATCGTCACAGTCATCTACATCATGACCAATGTGGCCTATTACACGGTTCTGGATGTGGACACCGTGCTGAGCAGCGACGCTGTGGCTGTCGTGAGTACGAGATGCTGTAGAAGGTTTGGCGTGCAGGCCGTGGAGGTGTGACCTGTTTGTAAAAGGTGGTTAAGTGTGTCAGGATCTGACAAGAGTTGAAGCTGAGCCCTCTGACCCGACAGTTTATCCACGAAGTCTCAAGTTACACGAAGATGGTTCTGGATTATGGCACTCTGATGTCTGTTGCTCCCTCTCTATAGCAGCGAGCGTCGTTCTCTGTCCTGATCCATGATTGTATGCTTGTTTCTGCAGACATTTGCTGATGAGGTCCTGGGTTATGTCAGCTGGTTGATTCCCGTGGCTGTGGCCATTTCCTGCTGTGGTGGTTTAAACTCCTCAATAATTGTAGTTTCCAGGTGAGGCAAAGCCAGCAGGGAAGAACTGAATGGGGTAGCTTCAGTAAAACGTTTAAATCATCAGTTGATACAGAACTATATGCTTTCAGTCTATTGTGAATAAAAATTAAAAACCCACATGGACCATAGGTTGTATATATTTTCAATTTATGCTTATAGTAGCAGGTGATGCTCCCAGATGAGTCCATGCAATGTTACGGGACTGTAGTTAGGGTTGTCCGTGACCTGGACCTTGGTCTGTTTGAACCCCAGCTGGGTAAGTGATAAATCCTCTCTGTTTTCAGGCTCTTCTTTGTGGGCTCTCGTGAGGGCCAACTTCCCAACTTTCTCAGCATGATTCACGTGAAACGCTGCACTCCCATTCCCGCTCTTCTCTTCAATGTAAGTTTTTAATCTGCGACCAGAGGAGCTTCATAAACCCAGGGCCTAAAATAGCCATCCGAAAAGGGAGCCTCTGACTGTACGCATCTCTCGCCTTCCTCCAGGGGGGGATGTCCCTCATATATTTGTGTGTGAAGGATGTCTTCCAGCTTATAAACTACTTCAGTTTCAACTATTGGCTCTTCATTGGCCTCTCCGTCGCCAGCCAGATCTACTTGCGTATCAAGGCACCTAACATGCCTCGTCCGGTGAAGGTGAGATCTCGGGCGGCGTGGAAAGTGTGTGATAACCTTCGTTTGTTGTTGCCATGTGTACATAGTGTAACCAGAGTCTTACTGGTGTGCGTCCTGATTGTACTGCCTAACAAATGCAAAAAAAAGCCGATAATAGACAACAAAATCACGCCGGCATAGACAAGCACACGTAAATGCTAATGGTTTGCACAAGATGCAGGAGAGGGAGATCCTGAGGAAATAAACTGTTAATGTTAACTGCAGTAGGATTTAGCGTGAAATTAGCTTTTGTTGAGTAGCTTAACTGCTTGCTGGTAAAAACCGTCCTTTAATCTTGTGGCCTGAGCGTTTCCAAGAGAAGTGGCTGTACAGGGTGACTGGAGTCCTTCATGATGTGGTCTGACGTTCTAAAGCCGTGTGTCCTGAGTGGTCTTCACCAGATTCTGCAGGACTTTATGGTCCAGCTGCCATACTGACCAGTGAGAACAGACTCCATACCGGATCTGTAAAAACTAGCTAACGCTGCTGGTGGGATACAGACCTCCTTCAGATGTTGCCTCAGATAACTAAAGGTGGCTTCCTGATTGTTGGTGATGTGGACTTGGCACCATTCGTTACCAAAACCCGATGATCAAAGATTGATTGAGATCTTTCCTGCTTCTCGGAACATGATTACAGGACAGGCATGATGCCGCTGAGTATGACAGGAAGCCCATTCACTGATTGCTGCTGGTCATTCTGTCCTTCTGCAGCTGAGCCTCTTCTTTCCAGTGGTCTACTGTTTGTGCTCTGTGTTCCTGGTGGTGGTCCCTCTCTTCAGTGACACAATCAACTCCTTCGTGGGCATTGCCGTGGCGCTCTCAGGTGCCCCCGTCTACTACCTCTGTGTGTATCTACCTCCCACTTCACGGCCTGCTTTCCTGGGAAAACTTCTTGGTAAGAACCACGCTTTCAGGTAACAGAACTCAGAGCACTGCTGTAGTTTAACTAACGTCCTTTTACTTGTCATGGACGTCAAGAGTATTCAAGTGGTTGAGAGACATCGATTAGTACTGTTTTAGCCTCTGACTCGCACGGTAGTTTTCCACGCGGTTCGTTCATCACTGTGACATGCCTCTATTCTCTGTGCTTAGATTTACCTCTGAAGTAACTTTTTATTAGCTGCTGTGTTTACCGAAGCCACAAAACGATCGTAGGGTACTTCTCTTCGACTTAAAGAAAAAAGGTTATTTTTTTTAACCACCTTAAAAATGGATGCTAGCCCACGGCCTCAATGAGATGCCAGGTCATTTAACTGGTGAGCTTGCTAATGTTGCAGCGGGTTGCCAGAGTCGTTCATGTGCCACAGATCGACGTTCCTAAACGGAATGCTGGCTACCTGACTCTGTTTTTATATCCTTTCCAAGATGATCTCCAATGTCACGACTAGTGGACTTTACATTTTACTGTCAATTCAATTTCACAATTCAGTTTCTCTGTTGATGCTAGTACCACAGAATCATCTCTTGGATACGTGACACATAAACAGCCTCCATAACCAATGAGCTTGTGTTGAGTCCATCACACATCCTGATCTCTTTGCACTGCATCCATTTGGTTTTGTCCGTTAGTCGCTAGTGTATTTATTGTCCAGTGGTTTCCCCTAAAGGTGAAATGGTACTGCTCAGATCCCAGTGATGAATGTTGCTCTTTTCAGGTAGTCTGATTTTTGCCTCTCCCAGTGGTTCTCAATCCTGGTCCTGGGCCCCCCATTGGGTGCAGGCTTTCATTCCAGCCAATTCCTGCTCTTAAGTGAACCCCATCTCATTTAATCATGCTCATATTTCCATCATCGTACATTTACTGTGTCAATCAGCATATTTATCTTAAAGCTTTTTATTTTTTAATGGATAAGATATTGAGATGGGTTTTTTTTTTTCCTGTTTGTTGGTAATTATGTTGTGCTCATTAGGGCTTAAAGGGCAGCACTGACCTCATGTACATCATCACTTTTGTGATGGTTAACAACATCAGTGTCTTACCCATCAAAAAAAAAAGATTGTCACGGTTTCTCTGACATAATCAGCACATTCTCAGCAGGGTGAATCTAGAAAAGCTGCACCCACCAGGACTGAGAATTACTGGCCTAACTTATGCTAGGACCTGAGCCGCAGGAGTTCCCGGTGCTCACGTGGTCTGTGGTCTGCAGGCATCATCTCGTGCACCACTCAGAAGCTGTTTCTCTGCTGTGTGGCTGAACCGGACCTGGACCTGGATAATCCTCCCAATAACAAGGACCGCTGATAGCTGGACGGGCTGCTCATCTCGTGGTGGGATTCCCATTGGTTCAACGTGTTTATATTTGCCCTATTGACAGGACCGTTTGGTTCAAGGGCTTTTTGTTGACGTTACACCGACAGAGACGATGTCCATCTCTGTTTCGGATTCCTTGATATCGGCGGGGCTTTTTTTTCTGAGGTTTTACAACTGCGATATCCAGAAAGATATTTCATAGCTTGATGAAATACTTTTTTGCCAGTGAAATTTTAACACTTCCAAGTTAGTACTTTTATTTTGGTCAAAGCTGGATAAATGGATGAAATGATAAAATGGTCCTGAAAGTTGATGTTTGGTTCTCTGTGAATAGATCTGTCTACTGTGTTTCACTGGGGCCTGTTTGTTTTGCTCGTTAATTTTCCTGACAACCAAGTGATGACGAATGATAAACTGAATTATGGCTGGCCAAAGGGGGAACAGTTTGCTGTTGCACAAAGCTACTTTTCTCTGTAAGGATCTTGTTTCTCAGTGATTGTCGGCTCTTGCACACAGAAAATCGCAGGACCGTGACCTGGCTCTATCGGTGGGTGAGGCTGTTTCTCACCAAATGTTAAATTGAGCAGTTTTCAAGTGTAGCCGAGAGTGATGCTCCTGTATGAGGACCAGTTTAATCGCTATGTTAGTGGTGGCTGTCCTCCCTCCTCCATGCAGACCTTAGTGTGCTATCCTACTGCCACCTGACCTTCCGTCAGGTGGTGACCGTGTCATCCGAGTTCTGTCCTCCACAAACTATTTTCGGGTATTTTAAAAATGTTTATAACCTGATCCCTTGTTGATATTCTGAGGCGTCGTAAGCAGTCACAAGCCAGACCGCGGGTTGTACAGCTGACCGAGCTTTAGTGACAGCGATTGCTGACGTTAATTTGAGCGGGCTCTTTAATATTAATTTTAAAATTTAAAACCATCGTGTTGGCATGAGTCACAGTCTGTGTCATTGGCTGCCAGTGATTGATTCTGTGTTCCCATCGTATGTATCAAGCCAAAGTTTAAACAGATGAATGCCAATGTTAGGTAGAATTGTGTGTTCGCAGGAACGGGGTGTTGAGCTCTGAAGTCTCTGGCTATCTGCTGTCTTTTCTGTATGTGGTGGTTCTTTCTCTGCAAAAAATGTTTGCTTGTGAAAAAATAAAGTTTTGATTTGATTCCTGTTTTTAAGCACATGTTAACCAAGTTGTCTGCAGTTCTGTGGCCTCTAATATTCAATGCCCTGCCTTGACCCCAACTGGCCACTGGAGGTCACTAGTTTCATCTTTGTTTGCCTACATATGGTTCTGCAAAGACATTTCTGAAACATCCCATGATTTTCAGACACTGGAATATAAGCCAGACCAAACGCTTATGTAAACTTAAGGGAAAAATTTATCCTGCTGTACAGAAGTTCCATTAAATGGTTTGGACTTCTTGCTAATGTGGTTCTGACTGGGATATGTATTGCATGTGAAAATTCATCTTTACAGATCAGTTATGTCATTCATTGACGGGCTCTTTTTTTTTTCCCCCCGTGTTAATGGTCAGTGCTCACCTTTCTCCTGTGCCTCTCTGTTTCCCTGCTGCCCTTCATCCATTCCCCTCCCATCAGGGCTTGTGTTTCACTCTGATCAGGTGGTGACCTGACTGTGTCTCCCAGCCTGCCGTCTATTCCGTGCCCAAAACAGTGGATCCATCGGGAGTAACTGCAGAGCCTTCGCTGTCATGGCCCCGGGGCCCCTTGGAACAGCTGCCCGGCTGAGGAGGCCACTTCTGATGGGGTGATGCAAGCGGCCAACCGCTTTCCTGTCGCGCCACGGAGAATCAATGGATGTGTCCCGTCGATTGCGCTGGATCCGGAGACGGCCTTGGACGAGCCAGGCCCGCCGGTGCGAGTTCAGCAGTAGGTGCCTGGTTCCCGTGTGTCGTGAATACGGGGGGAGTGAGACGGTCTGGAGGTGAAGTGAGCTGTGTCGTGTGACCGCTGCAAATGCAGGTCAGTCTGTTTGAACCCTTGAGTCTGCTGGTTGATGAAGTTTGGGATAATTTAATGTGCCTGGTTCTGTATGGGGACCCCTCCCTTCCCTGTGAACGCTGATCCTTACTGCGGTCTCCTTGTGTTTTGGTATCGGTGTCTCTACATCTAGCAGTAATATCTATACTAGCGTATTCTGTCTGAACGGCATTTGCACCTCACGCCAGAGATGTGTCTATAAACGCTTGTGTAGTTTGATGATGCAGTTGTGTGGCTGTTAATGAATCCGTTTTGCTCCTGGAAGGTAAGCTCTCCAAGCAGGCATGTCCAGTCTTGTAATTCAATATCCACGGGCTTTTGGTGTGGCTCAGTGCAGGGTTATCCTGTTCCTGCTATCGGAGAACATCGATACCCTCAAGTAATTTCACATATTCTGGTTATGACAGAAGTGGTTTGTTTTATTTTCAGTTACTTGCTTACGAATGACCCACAGACTGAAGACTAAGATTCCACTGCTTTGCAGGCTGTTAAAGTCACAGTGGACTATTTCATCACCGTTGGCTTTTCTGAAAAGACTCCGGGGCTCTGATGAGTATAAAGGCAGTGTCGTTTGACTGTTCCTCTTAAAGACACGTACATTTATTTCTGTCTAAAGACTCGCAGGGCATTTTGCTTTACTTTGAATATATTTGGGTGGCCGCGAGGGAGTCTGGTTATTGTAACTGGACTCGTTTATGATGCTGTCATTCTCCGTGTTCATACTGAAATGTGATGTCACACTGTAGTGTTTGTCCAGCCTCTCACCTGCTGTAAATGATGCAGCACAAGGCTGGCGGGGTTTGTGTTTCTCAGTGCCCAGCTTGGCTGCACCCCTCCCAGAAGGATATCCTATCAGGCTTCTGTTTTTAAAGCCATTGTTGGTTCCTTGGTGAACACAGGCATTAGAAATAGAGGTGAATATTGGCAAATACGGACGAGGTTAGTTGCATAAGTGTGGTTATTTTCAGCCGCTTGAACAGGCACTGCTCTCATCTGTCGTGCACATCAATTTTCCTGTTAGGAATCCACAAAGTGTTGCTGTTTACTGTCTGTAACCTGAGTGACATCCAAATCCTTCAGATGAGCACATGCATATTTCTCCTTCTCTCCAGAAGGACAAATTCAGAGGCTACCTCATGAGCCTGAACCAGATACCTTCTGGTCACACACTACTAACCAGTATTTGTTCAGACGTGTTGGTTTCATCAGGGGTGATTCTGAGATGTTTGTCCTTTCTCTGTGTGTATGTTCCTCTCCTGTTCAAGGTAGGATTCCAGAGTGATATTTGGTTTCTGGTTCTGAGCAGCCCTGGAGTTGCAAGTGTGCCCACTAGGGGGCATCACACCACAGTTGCAGTGAAGTAAATTTCTAATGGCGGTGTTACTGCTTTAAGCTCAGCCTCCATATTGAGCTGGTGCATTCTTTGTGTGGGCCAGGTGTGAATTTGAGGGATGAGGTTGTCACTCCTGACGGTAGCCTATTGAATATCAGATACTTGTCTAATTTGTTCCTTTTTTGGCTTGTCTTAAAACACCTAGATGTTTTGTGACGTCGCATGTGGTCTCGATTTTGCTACGAAAATTAGGGACGGCTAGACACCACTTTTTCATGTCCAATAATAAAATTAATATGGGTCTCCCACTTTAAAGCCTTTTGTTTGCCATATATAATATAACTATCTTAAAAATGCTCAAACTGTGAAACAAATACTGCTATCTCCTAATGGAATAATCACAAAACAAATTGCCAGGTTGACAATGTGAAGGCTTGCCTGTGCATCGTATGGGGACCGATATCGATACCGAGTGTCGGCTTGGCACATCCCGACACTAAATGACTTCTTTCTACAGGCAAATGATGACATGATCTCTCTCTCTGATGCAAACGTTTCCTCTCCTGAGCCATCAGGACTGTCAGCCTCACAGAGAACTAGATTTCCACTCCAGTTGAGACACACCTTTAACACACGGCTCAGTTCTAAGCATGACGAGGTGGTGCAATTTCCTAGACGATCGCTTTCTGAGAACCTCTTGTACACTTTCACATGGTGCTTGACCTATGGGTACTTCATATTTTTTACTGCAACAAAGATGAAGGCAGAGGCTGTTTGTTGTAGATGGGCATCAGACCACTTTGTGTTTAAACCCTACCTGAGATTGTGTCCTGTTCATGTGCTGTTGATTTCAGGTGACCTTCTGTCTGTCGAGATCTGGCACTTTGAGCCCCAGTCCTCCTGCCTCTGAGTGGCATTCAGCCTGAGCTGCCTGTGTTGTTTGGCAGGGCTTTAACTGCAAAATGAAGAGGGTTATGCATCCTACACAGTGACTGGCGAGATGGACCTGAGGTTACAGCACAGCCTGCCATATACAAAACAGCCACAACGAGACTGAAGGACGAGTTCCAGCTTTCTGCGGGGATGGCACTGCAAAAATGGTTTTGTAGTGGTTTTGTGTTTCCTCCAGTAAAGTTTTGAAATGTGTAACGTGTCTGTCACTGTAATGGTTGTATTTTTGTGGTAGTTTAACCTTTAGAGCCACCACATTGGTATTTGTTAATCAGTCATCCATCCATCTTTCAAAATCTTAGGGTGGCCATGAAGCCTATCCCAGGCAGCACAAGGTACACCATGGAGGGAATTTGTTAATCGTTACACAAAATCATTTAGCACAAAGTCTTCGGAACTGTGTGTGGTTTATGTGTGGAGCTTGATAAAGTGAGGAGAGATTTGGTGCTGCGTGTTGGGTGGGACTTGCAAGATAGACATTGTAGTGGCATCAGTTCAGAAAGGGTCTTCGTGCCCTGGGCACTGAGCACTACCAACAAATCTCCTTGAGAGGAGGTCCAGGCCTGGTCCTCAGTGCTGACTGACCAGCTGTCTGGATGTCAGAAACACAGAGGATGTAAACACCACTCAGTTAATTCAGTGTTTGGTCAGTGACTAGACATTAGTCTGTCTCTCTGTCACATTATGGAGTTTGTGTGATTTTTGATTACGTGTACTATATAAATAATACCACGACCATAATAAGACATTAGCACGTCGAGATGGTATCATCACAGAGAAGTCGATCTTTACTACTACGTTGACCGTTTTAGGGTTGGTTTTTGACCTGACATTGAAGGGTATCAGGATCACCACAAAAGGGGCTTTATTTATTTATCTTTACTCCTCCTTGGGCACTCTGTGCATCTCTTTCCGTGAGCCGTTTCTTGTATCAGTAGCCACACCTCCTCTTTCCTTCTGCAGCCACTTCCTTCCTGTTGTACTGCACTCTTTGCCCATCCTGTACCTTCCTCATACTGTAAACACAGCTTCAGCTTGTGCCCGTCTCTCATTCTCTAAGCTGGACTGGCTTCACATCCTCTTTCTTTGGTCACCTGTTCCCTGGGAACGGATACTGTGGTCACCCAGGCCCTAACCACAAGCCAGCTCCACCCGGAACACGCTGCTTATCGGTGGGAGGCTAAACTTCATGGCCTTTACAAAAGTGCGGACTGACTGGGCAGCTGAAGGGAAATTTTAAATCTGAGGCAAATCTAGCCTGAGTGTGGTGGAGACCTGTTTCCATGGAGATATGCCACCATAAAATACCAGTTCAAGTCAAATAAACATTTAGCATTTCTTTGTTGAACGTTTGCACAATATTTGGGTTTAAAACCGAGTTCTCCCATTTTCCTCTTCCAGAAATGTGTACTCGGACCGTCCTAAATGTACTCCGGTCTTTCGCCAAGGCTTGCTGGCATCTTTCTGGCATTTTCCTGGTTCTGTTCGTCATGCCAGTCAAAGAGTGACGTGTCTCTTTTGTAATGACTATGTTGCTGCTGCTGTTTTTTTTTGGTAACACGAAGGATGTCAAAGTGCCTCCCCAGCCCCCCTCAGTATGCTGCTTAATGAGTCTCATTTGCTGGACTGGGGGGTCTGCTTCACACCAGGAGAACTCTTCTCAGTGGAGGGTCCCACTTCCCACACCCGTGACATGGAAAAAGTGTGGAGGATCTGTTTCTGCAGCATAGAGCCAGATGAATGTGTGCCGTAGTCCGCTTTACGCTGCTGCCCTCGTTATCGTTGCCATGGTAACCGTGTGCCACGTCATCGCTGTCCTTCATTGTGTCTCCTGTGAGGAGGAAGCAGCTCTGACAGCGTAGTGTTGATGGACTGTAGGGCTGCTGGGAGGCAACATACTTGTTGCCTGTTTTACCCAGAAAGCCGTACTATTTGCAGTTTTTTTTTTTTTTTATATAGTCTGCCGTCGCTTGTTGACGGGCTCTGATTTGTACACCATCCAGACTGTGTTTAAACTGCTTTTTTTTAAAGGGGAAAAAGACAAAGTTTGAGAATTTGCGTTGGGAGTGAAGCTGTTTAACTATGTACTAGTTTTCCATTTTTCGGTTAATCGCCGCCTTAGCGTGGTAGAGAGGTTAAAGTGCCCCAGTGATCCTAGGAGCTGTGTTGTTGGGGATCTCCCAAGGCAAACTGGTCTTAGATGAGTGGCCAGACTAAGAGCGAGTCAATATGACACAAAGTCAAGGACTTGGATCCCTCGCCCATAAAAGTGATACTGGAACTTCTACTTTAGCAGATGTGGAAGCAAAAACTTAGATGTGTGAGGAGTTTGGTGACACCATGCAAAATGATTTTGACGCTTTGCTTTGTCCATATTGTTTGCAGTAGGGATGGAGTGCTGTTGACCTCAATGGACGAGATACTTGGGCGGTGGAAGGGAGACATCAAGGATCTCATGAATCCTGGATAAGATTCAGGCTCAAGATGTTGTTTGGCTGTCTTGGCTGGACACCTCTTCAACAATGCATGGAAGTTGGAGACAGTGCCTCTGGGGTGGTGGTCTCCATCTTAATGTTTCAGTTTTAGGGGGATCACACTCCTCAGTCTCCATGAGAGAGCCTACGCCTGGCTACTGGGGAAGAGAGTTTGTCTTTTGGCCGAATCTCAGATACAGGGGGAACAATATGGTTTTCATCCTGGTCGCGGAACACTGGACCAGCTCTTTATCTTCGTAAAGGTACTGGAGGGTTCATGGAAGTTTGACCGACCGGTCTCCAAATTCATAGAATTCCACCGAGCTGTTTGTGAGTGAAGCAGTCAGATTGACCAGATAATAATTGATATTATTAGGAGCCGATGTGATTTGATGCATCGCTTTAGTCAACTGAGAATGCCTGTCACCTGAAATGTGTACAGTAGACACCGGTGCACACAAAGGCATCAGTAATTAGAAATTCAGAATGATTCCTTTAGTTGGGAGCTCGATGTCAGGTCTGTCCTACTGGGTTTATGAGGAACAGCCTCACTTGGGGGAGAAATTGCAAAGAAATCAATCTGAAGTAGCCTACTTACTATTTCAAGGTACTGAACTCATTTAGATGGACAAAGTCACATGACCATAACCCTTGTACCACTATGGTGGTATCGTACTAAGGTACCTCTAAAATGGATAAGAATTCCCTTAAGAATCCTACATGAGCAGTGGATTAAAAGCTGTCAAAAGTCTGGGTTTATAATCTTAGTATGAAATTTATAAAGTGTGCTTTTAGGTCACTGGACTTGTAAATGAAAAGTACAAGTTTGCGTCGTCCTGAGTTAATGAACTCAACATCCGTGTCTAACTGCTCAGCCTCTTCCCGTGGTTCTAAGAGAGTTGATCCTGGTTCATATTAGGGAACAGCCTGGTGACTGGCTGTATCAGAGAGCTAATTTTTCTTGTTAATCGCCAGCAAGCCGTCCCTCCCACCCGCCCCCCTCTCTCAGCGGAAGTTGAGAAATGGGCAGTGCTGGAGGGGACACGAACGAGGCAGTTCAGTCGCTCGCAAGTGCTCTCTCCCTGCACTTTGCTGAGGTGCAACTCGCTCTGACTGGAGGTAACGTGGGGGCATTGCTCATTCAGCCTAACCGTCCCACACTCAAGGAACAGAGAAAGCCAGGACCAGCAGTCATGGCCAAGATGGTGCAGGAAGATGTAAGTGCTGTGATATGTGAGGAAGCAGACGACTTCTTTTCTGAAGGTAGGCTGGACATCTATAGCACTGGGGCCATGCTGCAGTCATTTATCCCAATAGCTTTCAATGTTCAGCATATTGAAAAGCAAAATCTAACCACAGCTTCAGTGATACTGATGACAAAATGATAGAACTGGCAAGGGAGTGATGGGACACCATTTTTAAAAAAAAAAAGTTTTCCATCACTACAGCGGTTGAACAGATGTCTGGAAAGAGAGCAGTGAGTCGCTGTCTGTTTGTAAGGGTGCATTGCATGTATTTTTGTCTCATTTGAGCTGTGCTGCGTGTGGGTTCATCAGCAGTGTGCAGTCGTGAAGATGGAAAGAGAGAGGCATTGAGCAGATCGTCCAAACGTAGACAGGTGGCAGATTTGCCACGTTATCTTTGCATGTCATTTAAAAATCCGCTTATTTAAGGAACTGAGAAAACCTTAAAAAGGTTCCTCAGTCGTTCTGCCTTTAATTATAAAGCGGGTTTTGAGTAGTGGTGTCTGGAGGGAAAATTACAGGGGCTATTAAGATATTTTCAGATAGTTAGTATTTTAGACCGCCTTTTACAGCATTAACAGTAAATTCACGCAAAATCCCAGTGTGTCATCACCTGTAGATCAGTGCTGAGCTTCTTTAGAAATACAGAGCAAATACAAACAAATGAACTTGCCTTAACAGAGACAGCAGTCAGTTGTGATCCTCCTTCCTTTCTTCAGTTAATGATCAGTCATGGTGTTACATCAGTGCCACAGCTGGGGAGGGCAGGAACAGAGCCAGTTCGCTCTTATCTCGACTGGAGGACACATGAACGGACAGTGGGATGAGAGGGTTAGGGTTAGGGCTAGTGATGAAACCCTGGCCAGGAGCCTGTGCTGTCTACAACCATTTAGCATGTCAAAACACTGACAGTGGAAAATCCAGGTTTGCCTGCCTGCCTGTCGTTAGGATGTTACACTGATCGATCAGTGATGTTTTACCCATGTATAACACGTATTAATTTAGCTGACATTTTATCCAAAAATGATGGATGCTGTTTGACTTTGGAATACAGAGACTTTGCGAGAAGGCTTCTTTTCGGTCTCACGTGACGTGTGACATCTGATGCTTGGGTGTATGAAACACTTGGTCCAAGCAAGACGGTAAACAGAACAGCAGATGGGAGCACCGAGTAGGGATGTGGGGTGCAAGGGGAGAGGAGTTTAACACAACACTGGAGAACAGAAAGGAAAGAGAGCTGTTTGGATGTACGGAAAACTGTACAGGCCTGAGGTGGGGACTAGGGCTTCAGCGGGGTGAGGGCTCAGAGGTCAGGGCCTATGTGTGAGTTCTGGGACTGAGTGAAAATATGACATTCCAGTGTGGTCTGGATAAGCCTCTCTCCATCAATCTGGGCTCCCTATGATTACTATAGAGCCTTCCTGTCATTTTATAGTGCTGCTGATTAAACATGTTTATACACTGGTGGCGATGCCGCTTATCTTAGCAGTCCTGGGCCTTTTGAAGAAGCGGAGTGTCTGAGACGTGTGGCTTCACTGGCTACAGCATGATTTAAATTGCTGAGAAGAAGCAGTTGAATAATTTTTTTTTTTTTTTTTATTAACTCGTGCTCCATAAGGTATCAGTGAAATCAAAGCTGACCACAATCATGGTGGTTACCAAGACCATAATTCACTTACCCTCTCCTGCTGTAATGCCGCTATGCTGATGGATCCTTAATATGTCTAACAAATGTTACGTGTCACAACAGTTAGACATTTAATACAATTTCTATATAATCATCTTAAACAGCATGCAATAATTGAAGATAACTAAACATAGTGACATTATGGAAGTGTTGATATTAACAGAGCGCTGTCTTGACGTTTATCTTCCTAATAAAGATTATTGTGATGAGAACACAGTGAAAGTGACACAGCTGATGACTGGAGGGCAGCACATTAAGATGCGCTAAAGTTCACGAGCATGAAAAGATTCCCTTCAATGAGACACATTAACCAAAGTTGAACTGGGCCACGCTCCTAGAGATGGTCTTTCTCCTCCTGATCCTAAGTGCACTTTTTTTTTAAAATCTGATTTATGTCTCCACAGCTAAATATTAATTTGCTAAGTCACCATATCCTCAGACTACAACCCAAATCAACATCTTAATCTAATGTACAAAAATAGACGTGGCAGTTTGATATTTTCTCTTCTTAAGTCAAAGGCTGCCCAGAGACGCTCTCCGGTCTTTAACATGAATAAGGGAAAAAAAATTAATGGAACAGGTCAGCTGAGGAACCACCGTGTGGAACACCACAGCAGAGATGAATCACAGTCTTGAGAACAATGAGTGCTACTACAACCAGTATAGGTTTTACTCATTAAGATCTCCAAATCTCTTTATTCACAGAGGGTGCTTTGTTTTTCATCCATTTCCACTCAAGGTAATACTGAAAGGATGAAATAGGACCGTAGTGTACTGTAGCCCTCAATCAGCCTTGTAGGAAACTCTTGTGTGTAAACACTGTGAACCTTACAACCTTCGGTTATAGAGGAACACAAGGCAGAGCTTGTTATTGGGGGGACTGAATGACCAGTGCATCCCAAAATGGTGGTGACACAGCAAGACACAAGGAGAGAGGTCTGGCTTCATAAATCAATTTTCTTGCCGTTCTTGTGTAAACTGTGTTCTCTGGATCCAGTGAAACATTGTCTTCTCCAGACTACAGTACTTCAGTGGAATGACTATTCTCATGATTTATGGCACATGCGTGTGAGATAAGGTCTACTGCCAGCTTTTGTGTGGCAGAAAAAGTTTATAGAAGAGATTGTTCAATCTAAGCTGGTTCTCATGCTATACCAAAAACCACTCTCTCACCATAGCCATTACTACAAACCAGCTCAAATTCAACATTCATGATCATTTATAGGCTGTGCTCATCAAGTACTTTGGAATGCTTACTTGTCAGATCACACCCATTACAAGGAACTACCGTATACAAATACGTAAAGACCATACACAATCAAACACGCAAAAGCGCCGCAAAGCTGAGTAACACTCAAAGTGCAGAGTGGAGGAGCATGGATGGATGCATGGTAGCTGTATGCTTGTTGCCGGGCGTGCAAGGACACCCCGGCTGTCAGGGTGTGAGTTTTATGGGGAGGAGGATGTGGTCTGGGAGAAGGGGGAGGCTGAAGCTAGGAGCATCCGGCGGTACTAGACAGGTTTTACATAACTGTCTTAACCTCACTCCATCTCCTCACTAAACAGGATGCTTCCTTTGACCTGTATTAACATAAAAAGTGCTTCTGAGATGTGAAATGTCTTCCTGCAGCAGGTGAAGACAGGAACGAGCCTCTGCAGTGCTTCTCTGTGAAGCTCAGCCACATATAATCTGCAGGCTTTGTTCGGTTCCGAAAAACAAATGAGGTGATCTGGGAGACCTGAAGGAGAGGGAGCTCACAGGCCTCAGACGGTTGTACTGAAAATGATTCTGGCGTGCAGCACACCTGTCATTAGCTCTGCTACAGTAAACTGTGAGCCCTATCATCAAGTGGGAGCATGCAGCCAATGATGGTCTCTCATTTCATACGACTTTTTAAAAAAAAAAAAAAAAAAATGGTTGGCCGCTACAGAAATGCCTTTCATCTGTACATTGTCCATGATAAAAGCTGGAATATTGTCACCAAAGCCAATCCGAGTAGACTGAGATTAGAAGGAGGTGTCAACTGAATTATCTGATTTGAACATTGTGCTCCTCCGTTTCTCGTGTTTGACGTTTTCGTTTGCTTTTTGCATGCCTTTCCTGAACGTGATACCAGTCTTAACTAACATTTCAAGCGCCTTTCTTAGATTACATGTACTGTGATGCTTCTGCAGATAGCTAAAACTGCTCCTGTAATCACTACGGTTCTTCGCGTTGGAGTAAATATAGCTGCCTGTCAGGGGTTGCTGATGTCAGCCATAATTACAGTATGAGATTGGGTGCACCTAACTATAGGTGTGTACAGGTGTTTCTCCTGTGCTGCACAGGGCTTCAGGCTTATGCTTAGATTTTTGTCCCTCTGCCAGATTAAACCACCGTGATTTCAAAGCAAATTCAGAGGCCTCCGCTTCACAGTAAAGCACTAATGGGTAGTACTACTGAGGGTAGTGCTTGGTGTTATCGTGTGCAATTTTGGCATCCTTTTGTAAAAGTAGTGTGCGATACATTACTTGTTTTAAAATATACAGTTTTGTCAAAACAAGGGTGATTGTCAGCCTGACCACTACCGCAGGGCACAAGGCAAGGACTATTCTGGACAGGAGGCCAGTCCATCACCCTGGACGGTGGTGATGTTGAAACATAAACTGACATAACATACTGAAGGAAAGCTGTGTCAACTTGAGAAGAACAGGCAAACTACACACAAACACACACGGAGCTGAAGACAGGAATTAAACCAAAAGGCCTGGAGCAGTGAGGTGAGGTGAGGTTGCAGTGCTGTATGACCGCTAAGTCACTGTGCCTTCCCTGTATAAGGTACAGTTAATCTTAATTCAGTTTTATAAGTCTACCTTTTGATAAAACACAACTGTATGTTTCTTGTAATATTACAAGACACTTCTCGTCGCATGTGGTACTAAATAAGTAAGTTTTAAAATAATTGCCGAGCAGCTGTGTAAATACAGCATACACACTGGGCTCACGGCAGACTGATCCGGGGTCGGTCCTCCTCTTCGGTCGGAATATCACGGCAGAGCAGCCCGGGGGCGCTCTGTGCCGATCGGGGGTCGGTCTTCCGCCGCGAAGCGGAGCTGGTCGTAGACCGATCCGGGATCGGTTCTCGGGTGCGAGTGGCGGCTCGGCACGGACTGATCTGGGGCCGGTGCCGGCGTTTGAATGATGGTTTAAGGACCCTGTGGAGGAGGAGGAGGCGGTCGGGGCTGATGAGCCTCGAGACGGAGCCTCGAGACGCCGCGGGATCGAATTGGAAACCGAATCGAAGTCGAATCGAAGTCGAATCGGACTCTCTAACGCCTGCTGGACGGCGGGGTTCGGTGTATGAGAGGTGAGCGGGCATTTACAGAGCAGACCTGCGTTTTTACGGGGTTTTGTCTTGGACACAGGAACATTTCACACATTATTAAAATTCAGGAGCGTCGTCGTAGGACAAGAAGCCTAAATAACAGGCTGCCCGTTCGAAGTACAAGCAGCACTCCTGTTGGTTAATCTAACACCCTCTTCAACAGTTCGTTTTAAACGCAAATTTGGCAGGTTTTCGAGCCTAAAGATGTTTTCACTGGAGAAGACTTTAATGCACTGTGCCTAAGACAGCGAGGTACGGGTGGTGTGCAGGCTGAGCTCCATTCTTTCCCTTGATGAGGACCAGGAGCAGGTGCTGAATCGTCCTGTTTGCTGGAGGATGACAGCCATGGTCTGAATGCTGCAGGAGAGCGTGGGAGGACCGTGAGAAGGTCCAGGCAGCCTGTCTTCTGTTGCTGACACATCTGGATGCTGTCCCCTTTAGGATTTGGTAGGTGGGGACCAGAGTCGTGTAGTAGGATTGAAGCCTGTGTGTCCTGATACTTAGAGCCAGAATAGATGGGAGAAGTGATGTGGTTTCTTTCATAATCAGAACCTCAGACCAGACGGCCTTGGAGAGTGTATTCCTGGATGAGTATTCTATGTTCAGTCATCTCTCTGAACATTGAACACAGTGTAGATCACAGCCTTGAGTGTCTACACTTTACCCAGAACTACAATACTGAAATTTTCACATAAAGGAATGTGGGCTGGTAGTTTAAAACACAGAACAAGTCATGCATTAGAAAGGTGCCTCTCAGTAGAGCAAAGTGATTTCCTTTTGGTGGGCTGAGTGATTTGCTTGGTCGCAGCTTTGCTAAGCTTCTTACAAACTGATGTTTCAAGACTGTGAAGATGCAAAGTGTCCGCTGAAGCTGTGTTACCGAGCTGAACTCTCCAGAGCCATTAGACAGGCTGTGGACCTCACTGAAAATGTGGGTGGTGACACTGCTGGGGACACCCAGGCGTGAACTGGCAGGTGGGCTCCAAATCCAGCTCAAGGAAGCTCACTGCAGAGCCGTTTCCGAATGCTTCCCAGATTCCTCAGTGTTTTACACACCAAAGGATATAAAAGGCATGACGGGGTACAGCCAGGTACCCGTGTTAAAATGGCCACGAATTTAAACACAAAATCTGTTAAAACAAAATCCTTAATCTATTTTATTAGTTTTCATGTTGTGGAAGTAAACCTTCACAAAATGCATGTTTAAAACGGAATATTTGCTACCATTAGCCATTAATACCACTGGTATCAGTCCTGGAGTCTTTGGTGGGCTTTCTTTTATCTCCCTGCTCTGAGGGACTTGTTTTTTGAGCTGTGGATCCCTCTATGTGTTTACATGGTTTTTTTTTTTTTTTTTTTGTGCATCTTTGAATGAGGGAGGAGGCATTTTAGACCAAAGCCACAGAGGAAGGGTTAGTGATTAACAAATTTGGCCAAATAACGCCTACCCACTCATGTCTGGAAGATTTTTTCATAAATGTTGTGGCTCTGAGTGGGTTTGACCCTCATTCTTGACAGAGGAGTGGCTTGAGTTTCCACAGTGTCATTCTGCAAAGCCAAAGCAATCTCGGCTGTTTTCTCCACCCATGATAGAAGTCAACTTGTCTTGAATTGGAACAAAGGAATTGATATAGGCTATAGGTGTCCTGGTGGTCTCAGGGGAAGTAATCATATGCTTAGGATTTTAGCATTATTTTTACTTGCCATGTGGTATTAAACATTGAATTGATAGATGTCTCATCAGAGATCTTAGCCTCAGTCATTCGTACACCCCCAGTACTCCACCAAAAATTTTGTCATGACCCAATGGAGGACTGAAGCAGGTGGGTGTGCTGTGGGGGAGAGACATATCTTGCATTCTGAAGCTCAGCTGTTGTGAGAAGAGAGGAGGCAAAGAGCCATGAGGACCAGTAGACATTTGCCAGGTCACATGGCCTCTACGTGGTTGCTGATTTAGACCTAGATGTTTGCTGCCCTGCATGGTTTTTGTACTGTTCAGCAATTGCCTGCAAGCCTGCACTATGGATGTAGGAGGTACTTTGCTTGTTTTAGACATTTTAGCAAATTTATTTAACCCCACGGAGTTTCAAACTGTATACAAATGCAAACTGCTTTTCAGTTACTATGAAAGGTGTGAGCTGTCAGATGTGGTAGGTCCGTTCAGAGTGACAGAATATCTGGGACCCAGCCAAGATGGTCTTGTGCGCCTTCATTGGAGGGAATCCTGTTTTGATACTGGCACACCGTCACAGTAGGTATGGTCTAAATGTGGACTGCTTCTGATTTGGTGGGAGTCTCTGCTCTACCCGTATGAAATGTATGGCTCCTTTAAAGATGCCTCTTCTGTATTTGAGTACTGATCCTAACCCAAAAACCCACCCATTCAACCACAGTATGTTTTTCTAATTGTTTTCTATTTATGCATCTGTTTTATTGGACGATTGAGGCCCTGGTCTTTCCTTTAATTTGACATAGTTGTGTGTCTGGTTTGGTCTTGAACTATTTTGCTGTCATGCCTTTTAAGGGCAATCAGCACAGTTTAGAAGAACGACGGATGATTTCGAGACAGGTGTTGTTCAGATGGTCTCTCTCTGAAGTTCTGACTGCATTTATCATAAATCGAACGTGGCCGTAGCTTTTCTTTGCTCTCACATGGTCCGTCGGCGTGCCGTTTGGGTTCCTTGTACACATCAATACTCGACATCCTATTTTTTTTGTTGTCATTGCTGCTCTCTGTCACATCCTTTATTGTGAGTTTTCAGCAAAGCCCGCAGAGATGATGATGTGCTCTGGCCTGGAGGACAAATTGCCAGAGGCAGGTTTTTGAAAGGCTTTTGTGTTTGCGGAGTTAAAAATAATGCCATGGATGAGTCAAGAAAAACAGCAGGGCAGGATGCCCACTTGTGTGGCTTTTTACTTATTGAACATGTGGTTCGTCTCTGACTTTTGTGTTCTCTTGTGACGTCAACACAGCTCGCACAGTGCACAATTATTAATCAGGCTGCTCTTTCATAGCTGTGTAAAGTACATGGTGTCTAAGTGAAGAACATAGCATTCAAGCTCCTGTTTATTCCAAGAGGATAAAATCGTTCACTTGCATCGCTAAAGTTATCTGCCATATGCTAACTCTCTCTCCCTACCCCCTGTGCATCTTCTACCTTCTTGAAGCAATTCATGAATAAAGTTGTGTTTTGGTATATTGTCTGTGATGAAACATGACTAGGTAATGATGTAGCCTTAGAAATGAGACATACAGGCTGCTTCCAAACCACAATCTAGACCATGAAGATCACAATTTTATTATCCATGAAAGCAATACATTTATATAAGGAAGTGTATATATGAATGACCGTGCGTGTGACTTTTGATTGATCTCCAGCAGTACTAACATTTCCTTCTTAAAAGATTAGAGCTTCTCTGGTGTGTCAGTGAGGGATACAGCTGGCTGTAGACCACTTCTCTGAGCTCAGGAGAACCATTTCCTTCTTGCTTTACTCAACTAGGCTATACAGTATTCTGTTCTCATGGCATTAAGCAGCCAGATGTTACCACGGCCTCCCTCCACTTCAGCTGTCCAGTCTGACCAGCTTTCTGCCTTCTGAGCCACCGAACCTGCACTGATCACTGAACTGCAACCTCCAATACCCTGACTGTTACAGGATTTTTTCCTGTTTGTATCAGTTGTTTTTATTTGTATTAATTCGTCCTGCCCGGTGCTGGCCTGAGGAGGATGGGCTTCCCCTTTGAGTCTGGTTCCTCCCAGGGGTTTCTTCCTCCTGAGGGAGTTTTTCCTTGCCACTGTTGCCTTTGGCTTACTCTTTGGCGACTCTGGGCCCAGGACTATGTAAAGCGTTTTGTGACAGCGCTTCTTGTTAAAGGTGCTATATAAATAAAATTGAACTGAAGATGTGAAAGCCGTTTCCATTCTGGCATCTCTATCGTGACTGGCCCATTTTGACCTGCATCATTCATGTTTTCATGTCTGGATGATTGGAAGCAGTACTAGTCCCAAGGATCCAAATGCAACATCATCGATGTGGTCTGCAAACAAGATCAGATAAGGATCAGCATGAAAAATTGCCTCATAGATGATGGAACTGACCATAATTTACTCTGAATATATACAGTTGTATCTTTTCTGCTCTGTTTAATGATACAGTGCCCAAGGGGTTGGTTGGCCAGTTGACCTTGGACCCCCAGCGGTTTTCTTTCTCCTTGTTGAGGAGTTTTTGGTTCCTCTCCTTCATTGTCATTGGGCATTTTGCTTTTCCCTTTTCATCAATGCACATTGCAATTGCCACACATTCCTGTTAAGTGCCTGGGGGCAGCCATATTATGAAAGGCACTATAAAATGAATTGAGTTTATTCAAGTAACGCAGGTAATGTATAAGAAGCATTCAGCCATCAAGGAACTGACTGGGTACAGATGCTGCTAAGCTGAGCGTCCAGTGTATAACCTGTAGGAAGACTGCTTAGAACCTCACGTCAGTAATGCTGTGCAGATAAATATCCCTTGAGAGAATCTAGTTAGAACTAAGTGTTTAGTACAATACATAACAAATCAGAGTATTTGGGAGGGCCGAGCAAAGCACTTCAATGGAACAGGACAAAGGAAGGCAGTGAGTCAGTGTGAGTCAGTGTGAGTCAGTGAGGGTCAGAAGTAGGGGATGAGGTTTGTTCGGGGAATAAATGCTGAGACGTTCGGGAAGTCCTTAAGCCAGTTCTTAAAGTTGGCGAGAAACGCTGCAGAGTGGCTGAAGTTGAGTAGCTTGGTCCAGGATTGAGGAACCACACATGAGAAACTTCTATTATGGACTTGTTTTCACATGATAGTGAAATTGGCAGGTGCTATTCACCAGCTAAGAGAGAATGTGGGTCCTGGCCGATGATTTGCTGTAGGTAGGTGCTCTTCCACAGATCGTGTTGAAAGACTGTAAATGTCGAAAAGTGACTGCAAGTGTTCTGCTTGGTAAAAGGTGCCCATTTTGGATTTCATCAGGCTTTTTGAGATTAGGCACTCCCCCTCTTTAGAGAGTAAGCTGAAAACTGCTGTTCTCCCCAGCCAATGGCTTGTCCTCGATTACTGTTTTTTTTTTTTTTTTTTTTAACACACCTATTTTCCTTTTTTAATTGTTCCAAACTTTTGACACTTTGTGTTTCTTTTGCTGCTGCTGAAATACAGCATAAGCAGTGAAGCATGCAGTGCTGGCATAGGCACTTGGGGTGTGGCCTGTGACCATACCAAATGGCACACACAGGATTTTTGGGATATCTTTTGACCGGCTACTCCTCCCGTGCAAAAAAAAAAAAAAAAAAAGCAGTCCAGGAATGGGTATAATGGGCTGAAGCATGCGGTACCACCATTTGCACCCCAGTTGCCTAGGCCAATGGTGTCTGCTT
Source organism: Gymnarchus niloticus (assembly GCA_009936485.2). NCBI lineage: Eukaryota > Metazoa > Chordata > Actinopteri > Osteoglossiformes > Gymnarchidae > Gymnarchus > Gymnarchus niloticus. Next base: position 3,667,458 of record JAACJT020000038.1, read on the forward strand.
CAATCCCAAAATCAAAGCTCTTTGTGTTATTTGACAGTTAAAGCTGCTTTTGCTTTCTGCGTTAGTCAGTGGTCCATGTGGTCCCCGTTGACACTGCGTGCTTGAGCCCACCCATAACCGTTTGCAGTTATATTTTTAATTGTATTTTTCTGTAAAGCACTTTGCCTTTTTTTGATTGTTTACTTCGACCCTCTTAGTGGTTGCAATTTTAGCATTTGGCAGCTCTGTGGAATAGGCATCTGTGCTTGTGCCTGGAAGGTTGCCAGTTTGGGTCCCACACCTAGCAAAGTGCCCATATCACTGTTGGGTGCTTGAACAAGGCCCTTAACCCCAAAAACTGTTCCTGGGTGTCAGATGAATGGCTGACCCTGTGCTCTGACCCTGAGCTTTGCGCTCACCAATATGAAGTTATGTGTGGTGAGAAGTTTCTGTGTGCCTCTTGGTTGATTTAGTCATACCCACACCCACCTAATGAATTCTACGAGTAGTGCAGCTGTGAAATGACTGCATGAGTTGTGGACGTTAATATTTGTTACTGTGAAACTGAAACCACAGACCATTTTGGGTAGGCTGTTGACTTGTTTTCAGTGCCCCCATTTTTGCTTATTCATTGATTGGGTATAATATATTTTAAATGTACATATAAGCAAAAATAAATCTATAGCTTTGTTTTTCTCTCTGCTGCCAACTTGTTCTTTTCTCATATGGTGAGATATTGACATCCTTGTCTGTGAATTGTACAACACTTTAAAATACACTGAAAAATAATTACGTAGCGTTAAAGTATGCCACTTTATTCAGACTGGGACAGCCTATTTCGGTAAGAATAGTGGTCAGCCTGTGAGAGATCTCGAGGGGTTTCTATATTTGAGGTTTCTATAATAAGATTGACACTTAAGTGATTCTTTGGTTTTGTATGACAAAGGAAAATTTTTACTGTCGATAGATTATGTACAGTTTCTATTGATACACTTTTTTTTTTTTGTGTTCTTGTGTGGTACGGTGGCTCAGCGGTTAGCACTTTTGTCTCACATCTCTAGAGTTGAGGGTTCAAATCCCCCCTTTGCAACGTGCATGGAGTTTGAATGTTCTCCCTGTAACTGCATTGGTTTCTTCCAGGTACTGTACTTTCCTCCCACAGTCTAGAAACATGCAGGTAGGTGAATTGGTGTTTCTAAATATTCAATTCAATTTTATTTATATAGCGCTTTTAACATGGAGCGCGGTCACAAAGCGCTTTACGTAGTCCCGGGCCCACAGTCCCCAGAGAGTAAGCCAAAGGCGACAGTGGCAAGGAAAAACCCCCTCAGGAGGAAGAAACCTTGGGAGGAACCAGACTCAAATTTCCTCAAATATCCTGCAATGTATAATGCAGGTATGTATGCGTGCATGCATGCGTGTCCTACGATGCCCTGGAATTCCAACCAGGGTGCGTCCTAGCCTAGGTTCAACCCTGACTGGGATGAGCAATAAGAAGATGGATGGATGGATGGATGGATGGATGTGTGTGTGTGTGTGTGGTACGCCCCCCCGTCTTGGGGTGCCTGGGGTCAGATCCCATCTAATTCCTCTGTCTAATATGAACCCTTGTACCACACGACCTGGCCTGTAGTACTAGCTGCTTGATGTTAGGTGACTAAAGTGCGAGTACAGGCCTGATGCTGGGTGGAAACTTTACTGGGGGGCACAGCCTCATTTGTGCCAAGGCCTCGGGGTGTGAGACAGAGTGAGAACAGTGCCTCTTGGAGATGTGATTCCCATGTGTCCATGGCTGGTCCATAATAGACATGTTGTTTTACATAACAGATTGTATATTGTGTGCTGTCGCTATGGGGAGCTTAATTTATATGGGCATAAAAACTGAACTGCTATTTAAAATGTCCTTCGTAGGCTGACTTCAATTTCATTCGCACACGCATTGTGGCATTTGCTGCTGGGTGCTTTAGTTGCAGTGTGGATATCAGAGGGAGAGGCTTCTCTATCATGTTTTTGTGCTGCCACATAAATTCTGTGAGAGTTTGTCTGAAGAAAAGAGAGAGAATTATAGCTATTTCAGCTGCCCGTGTGTCTGTTCTCTTCGTACCCGGGACATAGCCACTGTGCTACCTTAGCAGAGTGGGTTAGGGTCACCCTCTTTGTACCCTGCGGGTATCGGGTGTGTGCGTGGGGTCTCACAGTCACTGATGTGGGCTTCAGAATGCTGTGAGAGTCCCATGCAGCCAGCCCTGCCAGGGTCCGTCTCCCTGTCTCCCAGCTCGTCTTTCCTGTTTTTGCCCATTCCTGATTTCTCCAACAGGAAAGCAGCAATGAAACCTTCTACTGTGTATCGCCGTGTTCTGGCCTTTGAGCCCCAGCTCACTGAAACTGACACTCATTTGCATGTGGGCCTCAGCTGCTGAAGGGTTTTGTGCCTGCTTTCTCTGGCCTGTTTCCTGCTCTCGCGTCGAGCTTGCATGGCTGCTAGCTGGCGGACAGCATGCTGCCCACTCGACTGACGAGGCCACTGAGCCCCTTCTTCTGTTTCTCGTCGCATGACGTAGTGATTCTTTAGTTTCATTGTCTTACTCTGTGCTGGAATCTGTGGGAAACATCCTTTGCGTCTTTACTGCAGTTTGGTCATGTAGGCTAGTTCATGGGAAGCTAAGCTTTTTCTCAAACTCAGTCTGCAGTAAAATATATCGGTTCTAGATGCTGTGCACATACAAATGAAATAATATTTTATGGAAATGTAGCTTGTTCTAACTTTAGTGCCTGAAGGTTCTGCTTATGCCTTGGTACTGATCCACTTGACAACTTCACACCTGACCACATCACAGTCCCACACACACGGCCACTTTTGTAAATGTACAGTGCCACTGGCTCTTGGTTCTGCAATATGAAAGGGTTCACACCTTTCTAAGAGAGATTGTACAAAGAAAATGTTAGACCTGAAGCCCCTTAGGAGGATCACCATCCCCTGAGGGGTATTCTAGAAAGCAAGAGTTTAACAAATCCTGAAGTTAAACCCAAATTCTGATTAGAAAACTGAAAGCCTGACTTCAGGGTTTCTCGAGATTCACAGTTTAACTGTAGGATATGTTAAACCTGCTTCTGGAATACACTCATGGCCTTATAGTTACACTGCTCATGGCCATGCTTGTTTTTTTTTTTTTTTTTTGTTTTTTTTTTTTCCATCAGCCCCAATAAAATACCAGTTCAGTCTTCTGTGCCATGTTGCATAATTCTGTCCTCCATTTTTACTGCAGCAATACCTCAGTGTTATATTTTTATACTTTAGTTTGTGCTGAAAATTCAAATCCCACCTAAGAAGCACTGCCTTGCCTTTCTTATCAATATTCATGTGATACAGCTTTTCGGTGGCTGGGCTGATTTCCCTCAGAGTAGCAGGAAAGACCAGGAGATCCCAGGAATGTTAACGAGTGAAGCCGGTGGACTTGTGCCTGCTCCCAAGCTGCACTGAAGGCTCTCTGAAGGGCCGGACCGTGGGAACCATCTGGCACGGTTGTGCCCTATGGCCAACTGCTGAGGACTCTGCTGTAGTATATGGCACCTTCTGTATCTGCCATGCTGAAGAGACTGAAGGGGAGGGGAAGCTGTGTTTCACTGGAGGACCTGAGGCAAAATCCTGTCCAGCTCAGGGCAAACTTTATCTAGGTTTGGATTCCCATCTCAGGGCAAACTTTAGTCTAGGCTTGGGTTCCCAGGTCAAAGGTCCTAATACACAGACCCAGTGGAATCACTAGCAAATGAAGCAGGAGCTTCTGTGTTGGGCCTCCATTTTCCCACGCTGGTCCTTACCCTCTCCTGCCCCCATACACGCAGACGTGTAGTGGCACCCTTGCAGGCCCCTGCAGTGTGTTTCTAAAGGAGTGTTCCTGTAGCATTACTGAATCTGCTGCTATGCAAGTGTAAATCTTCACTCAGCACAGCTGTTCAACTGACATGCATGTGCAGAATTATCCTGGTGCCGTCCCTCAGACTTGTTCCGTCTCGTCCGCCATGGCCAAGAGCACCATGGGTTTAGTTTCCCTCACAGCTAAAGCCAGCTTTGTAATGTGCCGTTTGATCAGACCCGTTATTTCCTCTGGACATTTTCCTTGCAGCAAGCAGAATCTTTTGGTCAAGGTTTTGCACGAATGATAGCATTTCGGCACCCTGTTTTTTTTTGTAATCCAGTAAAATTAAATTCACTTTTTTTTTTTTTCTCTATAGCACCTCTTCCACAGTGGTTGGCCTGAATTGCTCAGCACAGAATGGAACAACTGTGGTGTTTACTGGTGCTGTCTGTTGGTCGGCACTCTCTTCAGCCAGACCAGTCTGTAGGCCTCTGCTAACCAGTAGATCTGCCTGAGCTCAGTTACAGTACTGTGCAAAAGTCTTAGGCAGGCAAAGAAAATGTTTAAAGCCGTTTATCTGGGCAGTAAAGGTACGTTTTCTAGGGGAAAAAAAACATGATTTTACTGCACATTTGAATACCAATGTGTGAATATATAAATTTCTTCTAATCTGATATGTTACTGATGTCTGACTGGAATGCTAGAAGAACACACCCTTGGTTTCCAAATCTCTCCTCAGGAGCAAACCAGGTATTCCTTGTGTTTGTTAAATTTCACCAGCAGCTCAGTGAGCTCATTTAACTGAACTTCACTGATTAATTTAATAATTTAATAATTCACCCTGAGGTATTGATTAGCCTCGTTGTTGAGCTCAACAAATGCATGGTTGTATTGGATGGAAACTGCAAATTCCTGAAATATGTAAACTGGTAAACTTTGACGGACATAAAGCCATTGTTTCTGTTGGTCTAAAACTTAAACACGATTTTCTTTGCCTGCTTGTGCCTTTTGCACCGTAGGGTACATCCATGGTATGCTCTCAGCTGGAATGAGCTTGCAGGTTTCTACATTTTGCCTCCAAGTGGTGCTCAGCTGGCTTCCTGTGATTTCATGAGTTATCATTAAGCGGCCCTTTGTCTTGACTGATTCCTGTTTTGTTCAAGAATGACAATGAGGAATTGCCTTAAGGCTACACTGTTTTCAAAACACCTGCAGTCTTGTCAGTTACACAGTGCTGGGGTCTCAGGAACACTGCAGAATTTTGATACCTTGAAAAAAACCAAAGACAAGAACTTATCCCTGTTGCTTCTCTTGTTGCTTGATTCAGTTTTTTCAATTTTATTTATATAGCACCTTTAACACGGAGCACGGTCACAAAGCGCTTTACATGGTCCTGGGCCCAGAGTCCCCAGAGAGTAAGCCAAAGGCGACAGTGGCAAGGGAAAAACTCCCTCAGGAGGAAGAGACCTTGGGAGGAACCAGACTCAAAGGGGAAGCCCATCCTCCTCAGGCCAGCACCGGGCAGGACAAATTA
>JAACJT020000038.1:3681391-3704122 GCA_009936485.2 Gymnarchus niloticus
GGACCAACTTCTTATTTATACCCTTGGTTTGGGAATGAGATATTGTACAGGAAGGTGTCCCGATACTTTTGTCCATAATGGTGTATGTAGACCGAAATTACTTCTGTTACAGTAGACTGACTGATCATGTCGCTTCCTTCCTCCCCTTAGTCATCCGGCTGGTGGTGAGTGAGATGGTGGACAGGCATCCCTTGCCCTCCGTCCTGTCTCAGGATGTCCTCACCGTCTTCCAGTTCACGAGTTACGCCTCAGCACATGGTGTGATGGACGTAGGAGAGCTTCTGCAGCAGCTGGCTGGGGAAGGTTGGTGACCAAGGCCCAGCGTGGCCACCATCACTGGTCACCGTGGGGAAAGTCTCTCAGGCTTTGTCAGAGTGCACAGCTTGTCGTTTTTACTATATTAATATGGGGACTTGTGTTTGAAGTAATTGTCAAATTTTAACATTGCTTAAAAATAGCAGGAACAAGGGGGGAAATTAATTTTTATCACTTCCTGACTTTTATTGGTTTAGACTTTCTCTAGTGGGAAATTTTTAGAAAGTGTGTAAAGAAGCGTTTTTGTGTATGATGTTAAAAGTTCAGCCTGCTTACTGTTTTAGGCATCCAGATTATATGATTGCTTATGGTCCCTGTTCAGTTGCTCTTGTGGGTGTCCTGCGCTCTGGAGACCCTGAGCAGGTCCTCAGGGAGCTAGAGGAGGTTCCGGTAACAAGCCTTCGGCCCCAGATGGACACGCTCACAGTTCTGGCCTCATTGCTGCTGGCTGAGAACTGTGAACTTAAAAGGGCTGCCTCTAATTTCCTGTCCTCAGCTGCAAGTCATTCAGCTTTCAGGTCAAAGGTCAGCATTGTCCCTTACTCTGATCTGTGACGTTTTTATCTGATTTAATTGATCTTCTGTTTGTTGATTCAGTCATTATTATAGTGATCAAGTGATCATGCAGTCAATAGCTTTACCATAATGCCGTCTAAATCTCTGTCACTGTACTTTACTAGAGTTAGTAGTGTATTAAAAGAGTAGCTCAGTCAAAGATGTTTGGCATTAAACAGGCAGTGGACAGCTACACCCAGCAGCTGTGTGAGGTGGAGCTGCAGACTCTCAGAGAGTCCTGTGCCGCTCTCAGCTGTTTGCAGGTTGGTCCCGTGGGGCGTGGGTGGATGCATTTTTACTTTTCATTTTACATGACGTACAGCCAGTAACATCACATTTATTCTCTCTGATAACACTGACATTAGGAAGTCGTAGCCCAGTAATGTTTGTCAGTCAGCTTTGGAGTCTCGTCTGGGGGCGTCACTCCTAAACTCAAATGGTCGTCGTCTTTTCAGGCCTCCGAATGCATCGAGACGCTGGCGTCACTCTGTGACTCGGCCGATGAAGAACTTCGCCATGTTGCCGTGGAGACGTTGCTCACTCTTGGTGAGGAACAGACCAAGTTTCCCTTGTATTTGGTTTTCAGTGGGAAGATGTCTCTCTGCGAACGTGGTGTTGTGTGCGGCTGTTCCCGCAGGTGAGGAAGGGAGGTTAGCGTACGAGCAGCTGGATAAGGTACCCAGGGAGATGGTGCGTGTTGGCGTGCGACGGGGCCAGGCTGTCACCACTGCCTTCTGAGGAGGCGTAGCACGTCATGGAGATGGGACACAGCTCATCACCGCGTTGATTTCCAAATCTGGACTAAAACCACCACATGCATCACTCTGACCTATTAAGCCATTTCTGTCTGCATATTTGTTACTATAAGTATGGCTGTTTGTTTACTCTTATCCTCATTATAATGAAGTATTATTGTTTTAGTGGTTGGATTTCAGAGAACTGTGTGCTTTTTTTTTTTTTTTTTTTGCACTGTAGGGAACGTTGCAAACGTGGCACATTTCAGGCAAGCCTCTCGTCCGACACGGGTCTTGGTTTTCAGCCACCTGCGCACAGCTTGGGTCGCTGTAGCTGTAATACACTGGGACCAACAGTCGTGGCCTGTGCCATGCTGTGTTCATTTTCCACACCCTCCTCTTGGGCACTGACCTGTGATCAGCAAGCTGCAGCTCAGCACTTTTGCGTATGTGGCATTTGCTTTATATCTGCTGATCCAGGAACAGTGCTGCCGAGGTGAAGTAGGGGCCATTTCGAAGGCAAGCCAGGGACGGTGTCTTGCGTATAACCCAGGAGATCTGTTCAGTCCATGACAGACATTCAAGAATTCAGTCAATGCACTTTGGAAGAGAATGCACTCCGATTTGAAAGTAGAGCAAGATTTAGGGAAAGTAGGAAAGATTTAAGGAGTGTTTAGCTTCTGTGCCTACTGTACATTACTATTTTAAATGGAGGATTAACAGGTTTTCCTTTATTTTTATCCCCTCCTCACTAAAGTTGGATTATGTTCTGTTTAACCTTTTTGTTGTAGATTAAAATTGAATTACGAGTTATTTATATTGATGTTCCTGTTTGGTATCTGCAGTTGTAATTAAAATCAGATTTTATTTTATTTTTTAGATGAATACTACTTGTGCTACTGGGAGTGTATGGGACAGCCTTGGTCACGTGACAACTGTGCCCATCCCTTTTAGAGATCTATAGGTGGTTGTGACTGAAGTGTATTTTTTTTTTTTGGTCTTGTTATACGTTTTGGATTCACCAGCATCACCTTTCAGTTCTCAATGGTTGTTTTTAATAAAACAAAATGCATTTGCTGACTGTAAAATGTTGATATTGGCCTCGCCCAAGCCTACGAATGCATTGCTGGATTTGTCCACTTTTCCTAAAAGAACAAGGTGCATTTTGGGAGTAATGAGATAGATGAATTCATGAAATCCCTGCCATTCTAGTGATACTTCTAATGCACGAATGGCTGCAGCCGCAGTTTAGAGAACAGAAAGGCAAATTAACTTTGACCAAGGGAAATATGAATTAAATTTAGTGGTTACCAAGAGATGTCAGTATTTGTGAGATCCTCAGTTGTATAGAAATGTGAAAATTAAAATGTAGTTTGTGTACATTTAGCTTTCTGCTTGTGGTTAAACTGCTCTTTTGTTAATGATCCTTTTAACGGTGAATTATATGGTTTTTGTAACTAGTTTTGTTTTAGTATCAAATTGATTTGGATTTCATTGTACTAAGTACATGTATTATAAACAACCATAACTCCAAGTCACTATAAACTGCATGCTAAAACAGGGACCACAAGTGTGTTTACTTTTGTTGGCAGAAGATGCTTTTTAAATTAATTTGGGGAAAAATTAACATCTAATTTCAAGTCACCCATTCATCTTTTAACTACATTTGTTCCACAAATTGCTTTTTGTGTTCAGAATACACCTGTTTATTGAAAGTGGCAATAAAGTTTATTTTGGCATAATAGCAGCTAAAATGTTGTTACTGTAAGCTACTAGGGTGGAGGCACTGCTGAAGTACAGTGGGAACACTTTGAAAACCCCTGCAAGTTCAGTGCCAGCGTTTTTTTGACTCTGACCATTATTAGTCCCAGCACAAACAGCTTTGACATCCAGTTATTTAGGGCATCAAACCTGCACCCCAATGCAAGTTTGGAGTACTTGTCACCACCCCATGGTGTTGTAGAGAGATTATTCCACCACCCCTCCAGCAGCACAATACTGCCACTGTGTTCTCTAGAAACTGGCAGTAAAATTTTACATCCCCTTGCTCCCCAGCAACAGCAACATGGAGCCCCAGGATGGCAATCTTCACCTTCGGAAGATCCCGATAGCCAAGTTGCTCCAAAAATAGCTACCATTGTAAGTCAGAGTTCAGCACCAATGAAACAAATGCTTGCAACTACTAATTACAAAAGGGGGAAAAAGAAAAGCATTTTAATTAAAACAAGCAGAACAAACATTAACCAAGATGCCAACAAACAGGCTACTGGTTTTTGAGGCATGACAGTGAATGGTTCATGCAGCAAATTTTTTTTTAGAGATGCTTTAAATTATGCTACTCCCCATGTTAATTGGCTACTTATTAAAATAGCAAGCAGTATCCAAAATAAGGTACTTCATGACAACTAGTATTAATGCCATAAACGCTACCTCCACCCCCCCTTCCATGATATCTTTGACTACACTCAGCACCCACTGATTTCTGTCCTCATGTACATGACATTCCAGTCAGTGAATCACTGCAGGTCTAACTTAATAGTAACATGACTGCATAGCCTACGTTTTTGTAAGGTTGCAAAATGTGCATTTAAAAAAATGCACAGTTAAGATTGTCACTTCAACTGCCCCAGCATTCGCCTATACGACGGGGCCAGCTCTGGCCACACAGGTATGTAAAGTAACTTACGGGAAAACAGTATTCAGAACACAAAAATGGGAACCCCAAATATCAAAATCCTAGCCCTCCGTTCAATCTGCAGCCTCAGTAGACAACCAAGTTCCCAAAGCTGCCCAATCATATAAAAAGACCTTTATTTTACAGCAGAAATCACATTTACAATATATACAGATTATGCATTAACTATTACACCATGAGCCCACAGCAATGCATGTTGGTCTTGGTCAAAATTAAATCCAGTCCAATGGCAAATTTAAAATGGGAGCCTTAAATCCAGTTGCAGAAAGTTGTAATAAATTACATTTCACACTAGTATATCCTGACAGTTCAGCCTCAAACGCTGAATCACTGTTCTTTACCTTCCTCACTATTGTCACTCAACTCATTTCTGTCATCTTCAGGTTGATCATTTGCAGCATCTTCATCCACCGCATCGAAAGCAAGGTCTTGCAGTTCATCCAGGCTCTCTGGACTCTTTCCGGTTAACCTCTAAAACCAAAACCACACGAGAAGCTTGTACAAGAGAGACTAGAGGTCAGCTGATAGGGCTTTTTCAGTGGCCAATGCTGATGTAAAGATTCTGAGGATGGATTAAGAACTTCTACATCTACACAAGAAACAATACTGCTTTACCTCCTCGTTTACACAGAAACATTTGTACAAGTAGAAATTGTAGCAAGGCTTGATAAACTATGATTATGTGGAACGATAAACTATTAGCTGTGTTCAGATCAGTCAGCTGCAGACTCGTGTTGCTGCTTGGACTAGTGTACCAACCAGTACTGGTCTAGTGTCAATTGAGAATATACATGGGAAGATATTTAAAATTATAAATCAGTTGTCTCTGAGGGTTATGCGTAGGCCACTACATATCACATGATATGCAACGGTCTCCTTATCTGGACTTATCTCATCTTCTCTCCTCTCCTTACTATAAGGGGCAGCTACCTCAACTTGCCTGGCAGCTGAAAATTACCCAACTTTGTAAATGGCGGCTGGTAAATTAGAGCTAGGGTATGCAGATATGTTCTCTATGCTGTTTCATAGCTTCTAGCAAGGCTGTTTGCTACCATGCATTGAACAGCCAAGCAGGGACATGCCAGCCAATGCAGATTTTCATATTTCAATTATCGGACCAAAGATATAAAGCTATTCAGAGCCACTCTTCACCTCAATCATATCAGCCATGTACTGGACATGCTGAGCTAATTCCTGCAGCTCCTCATTTTCATTCCTCAGTTTGGAGATCAGTTCTTCTTTGGTTTCTATGTCTTTATGCAGCTGTGTTAGAGAAGAGACATCTCAAAGAGCAATGCAAACACTGGAAGAGCACATCAAGCCACAGCACAGAGGATCAAACCCACTACCGACAGGGCACTGCAGTTATTTGCGGGGCAGATAAGCTGGTACCTCCAAACCTACCTTTTCATTCTCCTGAAGGACATTGTAAAGAGCTTTGCGCCTTTCCTCAGCAACTTCCTTCCAGTAGGTGGATGGAGGCGTTTCTGAAATAGAGTGAAGTTTATCCAAAGAACATAGCCAGGAGAGAAGAAATCCTACAACCCCAGAAGTCACACACACACACGGAATATTTACCTTTAACCAAAAGCTCATAAGCATCCTTTGTCAAGCCTTCTGTGAGGTTCTTGTTTTCAAGATCTTGGTTTTTCACTGTGACTTCAGCTTTCACACGCTTGGAGCCCTTCAGCTGCTCCACACCACAGAGCTTCCTTTTCAGAAGAGCTTTTCCTGTCTGAACATGACGATCGAGTTTAGTGCTTAAAGCCAAACACGCGGGGCCCCATTCAAGTCTACTTACTCCCCATTTACCTCACGCCCTCTTCCAAGGTTTTCATTTATCACAGATGGCTGAAGGACTTGCAGTGTTCTCCGAAGTGAAGAAGCACCTTGAGTGACTTGGGAAAGAGATTTCTGTGTGGGGACAGGAGAAGCAGAAGTAAACATTCCCAGCATGCATTAGATTGCTCATATCAATCCAACAAAAACCTTCAACTGTACAGTAACTTAATACATCAGACTGATGAAACATAATCAGTTTCCTGACTCCTAGAGACAGCCCATATTTAGCCAGGCTTAGCCCCATTCTCCTACCTGAGCAATCTGGTTACTCTGTCATGGGATAGCAAATGAGTAAACTGGCTGAACAGCCCTTCATGTCTGACTGCATTACAAGCGTGGGAAATCCATCGCTTCCCTTTGAGAGCCATAGGGCAACATTCAGCTCCCACGGGCAGCTGGTAGTTTTCAGAGCTTCTCTCACTGAAACACTCTCGAACAAATAACCGTGGGAACTGGCTCAGAAGTAATCAAAAGATCTAGCCTAAGATTAGGGCGGGTTAATGTTTTTCCTCCTAAGCAGAACACAGCAACTTGAAGTACAGTCATCACGTTACAGATCAGAAAGCTTAAGGATTCCCACACTGGTAATCTCATTAAAGCAACAATGTAATAGTTGCGATTAGGACAGTCCTGCAGATTACTGAAGCTGATCGAGAAGGAACAACCAATCAACAAATGATTGGTCTGAGATTAAATCAGGAGCAAGATTACAAAGAAAGTTGCTACCAGTCAGCACTCCTATCATCAAGTCCAGGTTTCTGACATCATGTGACGTTTGGGATCTCGATACCATAAGGAGGACGGACACACGGACACACACATACGGGGGGGGGGGGCGCGCGCGCGCGCACACACACACACACACACACACACACACACACACACACACACACACACACACACACACACACACACACACACACGGGGGGGGGACACAGGCTCTTGAAGACTGAAGCTCTCACCTTCGTGTTCTCTGAAGCCGCATCGCTCGGCTTTGGTTTCGTGATGGAGGCCATGAGCGGTCACCTGGAGAGGGACACAGGCCGTTATAAGTGCCGGCTGTAAACGGAGGAGCCCTCCGCAGAGGACGGCAAAGAGACCCCGACTCGAACCGCAGAGAAGCTCATAAGCCGAGCCTCTAATGAGGAAAGCAGCTGGAAGAAAGACGGCAGGAATACTTACGGGAAGGTCGAGGGCGGCCGGCACGACCAACGAGCTTCGCTCAGACAAACAGCCTCCCGCCCGCGCCAACCCTTAAATACTGTGCGGTCACGTGCCCTCCCGGAAGTGACCTAGCGGAAGTGTCGCGACGTGGTCGGCTGGTGTTTCTGGCGTCGGGCTAGAAAGAGTCGAAATGTATCATGATTTTTATACATTTAAACTTCCATTCAAGTTAAAGACATCGCGAAATGGCGAATCGAGTCGCGCCTTTAACTGGATGTAAAATGACGCAAGATGAGTTGGCCGTAACATTAAGTATCACGATGGGAGGAATTCAGGTGCCTGTGTTACGTGAGAGGGTCTTGTGATGGCCTGGCGTGTCGTCCAAGGCTCACAGCGACCTGCTGGATCAGCGGCTGAAGGGTGGACAGGAATGGGACTACGGGCTGGGCACACGATGTTGAAAGATGAAATAACCATCCAGTTAGACTAGTGGGTTATTTCCTACTTCTTAAAATCCTTTTGGTGCCTCTACTTATGGCATACTATTACCCACCGTTATGTAGGGAAACATTTTGAAAATATTCTGAGAGTTAGACACAAGTGATTGACGAAAATGTATCTGTGTGTCGTATATTAATGGTTTCTATTGATAACCAACAACCGTAGCTTTAAATAAGAATGAGTTCATTGTTGTAGAAATACGCAGTCTATCTTGTAGTGAGAATAGCTGCTTATGGCCCTGCGGCAAACATGTAGTTATATTTAAGCTTTGATTCACTTTAGAAACATTCAGTTTATTTTAGGCAAAAAAAGGGGAGATGCAGAGCACAGCAGGCTAGGCATCCATACCCACATCCACAAGTTTAAGGGTTTGAATCCCCTGGTTGATTGTGCAAGGCTCTTAACCTGAGCTGCTCCAGGGATGCAAGATGTGAAATGTGAAAACCAAAACATACCTGCATTCCTTGTACAAATGGCAAGACAAACTATCATATCTAAATTTAAAATTAAGAATGAGAAATAATATATATTAACTAGTCTTACTGGTGGGTGTTACTATGGTAAATGGTTGATCCTAGTTAGAAAAATGAATACCAATACAAACTTTGCAAAATATTTGCAATCCATGAAATTTATTTAAAGGCATCTGTTAACATTTATGCTATTTATCCTTATACACAGTCTGGTCAAGTAAAATCACAAATGAGGGAGTTTATATTTAACTACCCAAGTGCTTTGTGTGTCTTCCTTGTGCAATCAGTTTTCCAGTGGTCTTGCTGGTAAGATCTACCATGGCAAATGCCAGCGTCCGACCTTGCTTCAGTACTTGGGCAGTAATGAGCACATCTTCTCCTAACTTGGCTGTATTCATGTACCTGAAAGACAACACTATTTTGTCATTTCTGTAAATACCTATACCAGAGGTCACTGCGAAACTATGGTGGTTCAATTCTTCATCTCTAACAGTTAACACTCTCCAAATTTCCCTTCTGCCGCTTTTTTTTCTGCATATTGCATTTCAGAACTTGACTGTTATAGAGAAGGATATCACCATAATTCAGGTTTACGTGATTAAAAGTGTGGCTTCAACTAGAACTCTACATGTTGCCATTATACTTGTCAGCAGTAAGGACTTACGTTATATTCATGTCAACGCTGACACCGGGGGCGCCCCGCTCGGTGTACAGGAGTGCGGCAGTGGAGATCACGTCTACCAACGTAGCTGTCAGACCACCGTGCAGCGTGCCTCCACGATTTGTATGCTCTTCCTCCACCTTCATCTCACAAACCACCTTGCCTGGACTGGCTGACACAACGTTCACCTGCAAAGAAACAAGATCCGTGTTTTGTAGTAGCCTGATTTCGTATACGGGCACACGTACATAGATACAGAGTACCGTGAAAGCTTCTCCTTGAAGAAAGATGCCAGCTGGAGGATGTGAGGTAAACGACAAACGTACCTTACTTAAAACCCGATCAAAACCACGGCTGTCCACAATGGCCCGCATGGTATCTTTTAAACTATTTAGAGACAACATGGCCATTGTAGTATGTGGAAATGACCGATTAGGCAGCTGTCATTAAAACAACAAAACTGGAGGGTTTTCTTCCGACAACCCAGCGCCCTCATTTACTCAAGCTGGCCGGAGTTCGAGCAGCCAGCCCGACAGCACCACCCTAAACCACTGGAGCCTCACAACCCAAACCTATAACACTGTCAAGGTCTTCAGACTTTATTTCTTCGCCCGTTATCTAAGTATAACTCCTCAACAGAACCGGTACCCCGTGACGAACTTCCACAGCTCTGGGTTATTAAGGACAATAGAGATGAACTAAACCGGAAGCCGGGGAGACCGGAAGTCGGCTTTCAAAGTCGGTACGTTTCGCACTTCGACCCCGGCGCACAAAGCATTACATATAAATAGTTCCGCTTTCCTATGAAAGTGTCTGTGAGGTCGTATCGTCGGCGTTTTAGAAAAGAAAAGAAAAGAACGAACTCGATAACGGGTTACATTATTTTGTTGTGTGTCAGCTTTAAAGCGATCGTGGTTTTTAGTGATTTGTAGCATTGTTTTAAATATAAACGGCCGTCATAACGCGCTTACTGCGACGTTGCAGTTAGATTACGTTACAGCGAAATAAAGATGGATGCTAGCGATGCATCACAACAGCGACACGACACAAGCCTGAAGGAACACAGGACACGTCTTTGTGGGGAGTTCCTGTCTATTACTGGTACAGACGACGCCGTCGCCCAGTGCTATCTTGCTGAAAATGACTGGGATGTGGAGGTAGGTACGGATGTGCAGGGAATTCCCCTGAGAGACCAAACTCACTGCGAACATGAACATGTCTGTGACTCGTGGCGCTCGTATATCAGTTTCAGCTCATTTTATCTTTCCACAGAGAGCTTTAAACTCCTTTTTCGAGGAAGACATGAAGGCCGTCTTCGATGTAGACCCCAGCGGAGGCCCAGAAATGCCGAAGAAGCATGAAGAGGTGGTGGAGTGGTGAGGATCTGCATGCCTGCCATCCACCTTCTCTTACCCACTGCGATTTTGAAATAAGTTGTCTAAAATGTCTTGGCGTAACGCATACTGACGTGCCTTGGCTTGATTTGTTTTAATGTCGATGTAATAATTTATATGAACCCATACCACTGCTGATCTCGCAGTTCCTCAGGCGTGCAAACAGCTGTTGTCTTTCCACTATTCGGATCACATGTAGCATAGACCTAACAGGGGAGGATCCTGTATGCTCACTGGACGCTGCTGGAGTGGACTCTAAGGATAGTAAGCAGGAGCCAACAGAGCAGGAAGATGACCGCAAGCTGTCCCTGCTCACCTGGAACGTGGATGGCTTGGACCCTGCCAATCTAGCGGAGCGTGCACGGGGACTGTGCTCATACCTGGTACTGTAAGTCCCTGTCGAAAGGGAACCATCAGGGAGCAATGTGCAGCTGTTAGAGGTGGGTGGCAAATAAAGACATGAGCATCAACTTGTTTTTGTTGTGTTTTAGGTACACACCTGATGTGGTGTTTCTGCAAGAGCTCATCCCACCATATATACAGTATCTCAAAAAACGTGCTGTAACGTATACTTTCATTGAAGGTAATTGTTAGATTTCACGTGTCATTTTTAGCCTTTGATGTTTTTGCACTTAATGCCGTATTGTCGTCTGCCAGGAAATGACGACGGTTACTTCACTGGCATAATGTTGAAGAAGTCCCGGCTCAAGCTCATAAAAAGTGAGATTGTCAATTACCCAACAACCCAGATGTTGAGAAATCTACTCGTAGCTCAGGTTTGTTTCCTCTTATTATCGAGTTTGACTTGGGTGGGCTTCCTACATGTCTACATGGTCTGAGTGCCAAACCTCTAGCTGTACAAAAACCGCATAACCAAAACAAAAACTTGCTTTTGATAGTTGTCTTTCTGTCCCAGGTGAGGTTCTTGGACCGTGATCTGTGTCTGATGACGTCACACTTGGAGAGCTGCAAAGACCAGGCCAAGGAACGACTTAATCAGCTGCAAGTGGTGCTCGGGACGATGAAAGCGGCACCTGATAATGTCACCGTCCTATTTGGAGGAGATACCAACCTGAGGGATACGGAAGTAAGATATAAATTCATGAGTCAGTGTTATTAAAAGTACTCGGCAGCATTCATTGACGTTGCCCCACCTGGCAAATACAACAGCAAATCTCAGACATTTCCACCCTGTCTCATTGTGAATTGTCTCGTTCCCACAATCACTTGTCAGTACTGTGTGCCAGTCAGGATTTGAGGCAGTGTGCTTTGGACATTTAAGGTCAAGTCCCTTCCATTACACTTTCAATTATAGGAATGGTATTCAGCTCCTAGTGAGTGATGTGGTTTCTTTTCAAACTGGACTGTTCAGTCCATGGAGAACCATTTACTCCAGCCCATTCATCCATCTGTTTTACATGCCCACTTATTTAGTATAGAGTGACAGTGAGCTTGGAGCCTGTCCAAGGCATGAGACAAGGAACATTCTCATGCACATATTCACGTGCTAAGGGCAGATTAGAGGCAGTGCTTCAGCTGTCGGCATGTTTTTGTTTAATGCATTAATCAATGCTCTTCAACCAGATCACCGGACTGCGTTCTCCAATATGCTGCTGCCCATTTGACTGTTCTACCTCATTGTTGTTTCATATTGTGCTAATGAACTTGTCCTGCCCGGTGCCAGCCAGAGGAGGGCAGGCTTCCCCCTTTGAATCCGGTTCTTCCCAAGGTTTCTTCCTCCTGAGGGAGTTTTTCCTTGCCACTGTCGCCTTTGGTTTACTCTCTGGGGACCTTGGGCCGGAAACTATGTAAAGCGCTTTGTGACCGCGCTTCTTGTTAAAGGTGCTATACAAGTCAAATTCAAATATTTAATTTAGTTGAACTTTTTATACCCAGGGTGACTTCTATGTTACAGTAAGAATTAATTTTTTTATTTTATATTGGTAGACCCTTAATCTGTTTCATAATGCTGTGGACCATCCATTAATATGCAGCAATTTCTTGCAGGTACTCAAGGTGGGTGGTCTGCCTACAGATGTGTGCGACGTTTGGGAGCAGCTGGGCAGGCAAGAGTATTGCCGTTACACTTGGGACACCAAGGCCAACAGTAACAAGGGCGTCTCGTATGTCAGCAGATGTCGCTTTGACCGCATTTACTTGCGACCAGCCAAGATGGGGCCACAGTTGGCCCCAGACCACATGAACTTGGTTGGCCTGGACAAGCTAGACTGCGGTTGCTATGTTAGTGACCACTGGGGCATCTACTGCAGCTTCACCACAGCCTCCTGAGGGCTGCCAGATGCAGCCCTACCACAGCCTCCTGAGTTATCTGTCTAGTTATAAAGCTGTTTTAATTCTTCTTTTCAAAAAAATAAACTTTCAAGGCTGACTTGTATTTGATCTTATTTCAGCATATTACCAATGCAAGGCTGTAAGGATTCTGGGTAAATGTGTATTTTCCCCTCAAAATGACATTTTATGGAATGCTGTGCAGATCATTTGTTAGGTTTAACTTTTTTTTTTTAAATAACACACAATGTTCTGTTTGTCACATTTTTGTCTCCTGTGCCTTGTAATTAGAAGTTAATCATATATCCTCTCCTGCCCTAACTTGGACATATGATCAGTGTCGTTTCCCGGAGCCATTGGGTATTTCGGGTCTTACAACAGCCACCCTCTTCCAGGCGACCCATCCACGGTTGATCAAGCCTTGGCCTGTGTCTAAGTAGCATTTTGTGGCCCTGACACATCACCCCTTTTGAGCCAGATCCATCTTGATGCCCTCTCTGCAACCTCCACACTGTTGTTGATGGCTGTTCTCTTGCTCACACAGCTTTGTTTTTAATCCAACAATAGAGACAATGGGCTGGAAAACAGCTGTACCCATGTGTGAAAAAATTACTAAATTTAGGCCACCTCAAATGGTGAGGGGAAATTTCTAAATCAGATTAAAACACCTTTTATTTAGTTACATTTATGAGTTGGGCTGCTGTGTGGCTTTGTGCCACTAATTAGAAGGTCATCAGTTCAAATTCCACAACTGGCAGAAAGGGTCTAAATCACCATTGGGCCTTTGAGCAAGGCCCTTAACCCCAAGGCTCCTGCCAGGGTGCCAGATAAAGGGCTAAGCCTGTAAAACTAGCGCAAATAAAGATGAAACGAATTCGACATTTTTTATTTAATGATTTTGCATCCCAGAGCAGAACTTACTTTGACATTTTATTCGATAAATAACACTGAAGCCTCTTACAGCGATATCCATTTACACACTGTAAACATCTCTGTAAAATACAGCATGTACGTAATGCACTTGAGTTGGCTCATGTTTCACGTAGCCTCGTAGTGCCCAATCTATGGGAGATTGTGTCATATCTTGCCCAGGTTCTGAACTTCAGAGCTGATAAGGACCCCCCATCCCTTCTGGAAATTTCCACCACAGCACAACTAACTTGTTAGGTACAATCTTTCAACAAGGCAAAAGCATTTCCATGAAACAGACATGGTTCTCTACCCTTTCACATTCTGAAGCATGTAAGACTGGGGCCTGTCCTTGCACACTTTTTTTTTTTTTGCTTTGAACAGGTCCGGCTGTGCTGCTTTCCCGCCGTAAAGCTGTGGCCGTACGGCACGCCTGGCCCGTGACAGTGAAGGAACTCCTTCATAATCCTGTGCCCATGCGTCATGTTAGAGGCAGCAGGTTATCATCACAGCATAAGCTTGGGAATGTCAGACGCTTCAATATCCAGCTTAAGTCAATAGGCTCAATTTGCTTTTCAAAAATTATTGCTAAATTTAACACACAGAGTCTTAAGCCGCAAAACCGTCAGCTGATCAGCTCTGAAATATATTGAATGACAGCTTAAAAAAAGTAGGGATGTACTTCAATCTTTAACATTTAAAAAAAAAAAAAAAAAACAAAAAAAACACTTGGCATACACTGTACAACTGTTAGTATGAAAGTCAGTTTTGACAAACCTATTAAACAGATCTGAACAGGGAAGAAAAAATTTTAAAAAAAAAGGTTATAGTCTGTTTTTGGATTTTCATTAAGACCCAAAAACAATGTGAGTACCGCTCATATAAACTTTGACTAAAAGAAGCAGAAGATTAATTAATAGAAGCAAGTGCAGTAATGGCACCGGAATGACTCGATGTCTCCCTGGCCGTCTATAAGCAGCTACATGGCACAAGCGGTACCTATAAATGCAAACCATCACGCTGTCACCATGCTGGGCACCGTACACATGGTTCCTTAAAAGGGGCCTTTAACAGCCTGACTTTTGGCACAGCGTAATGCTTGTTTTTCTCTGTGTCAGCTGACTGGTAGCCACACACGGCTGTTCCAACAGTGCTCACAGCAAGCACGTTTTCAAAGCAGAACATCCTGCTGACAGCGGGGGGCCAAGGGACCTCCAACACGACAACAGTCATGTAACAGCTTACAGTACCAAAACCATTTAAGAACTCAGGAGCAGAAAACAGCTGGTCCTCTCACAGGGCTGTTTGCTTCATCGGGAAAGATGTCTGAACACAACAGATGACCTTGTGTAATATTCCTGACCGGTTTTGCACTGACTGGCAGATACTACTGTAATGGCATCAATGACATTTTGCGAGACATTTCAGCTGTATATTCTATCTTCTCACCATCCACCTGAGCCTGTAAGCTGCTGCGATTCTCCTGAAGCTCCTGATTCAAGCTGCGCCTTTTTTCAGACCATCTGAAACACGGCCTGTGACATACAGTGGAAATGCAGCCTACAGGAACACCACTCTTTGCAGGGCTATAGGTTCTCCAACCTCACGGCCCCACGGTCAGGTCAGCTGGGGGGGGGCACCCTTAAACACAGCCACTGCTCACATCTGCTAAAGAGCTTGTTGTTGACTTCAAATCAGAGGAAAATCGGAACTCAACCTGTACCAAGATAAGAATTTAAAAAGCACACATAAAACGAACTGCAAAGCTCACGTATAACCTGTTGCACAGGTTCCCATTGTCCATACGCTTAGCAGCTCAATTTCCCACGCTGCTTTGCACTATAGTCCCCAGGGACGAGACCCAGTGTCCAATAAAAAAAAGCTCCTTTTTACAGGCTGCCTTATCCCAGGACAGCATCCACACAGCCCCTCTCAGCTGCATGTTTACTGTAGCGCCCCCTACAGAACGGCCATTTTAAAAAGGATTTAGTTATACATCACATATACATACATTAATGCGGCCCGAGTTCAGACCACGTTGACGCTGCCTCCCGTGGCCATCCGCTTGCTGTAGTATGCGGAATCGCAGTGATTCAACATGGCACCGTTCACGTACGACGTCCTCAGCTCCATCTGACAGGCCGCGATGGCAGCATTCAGCTCCACTTGAGCTCGGTGGACAACATAGAACATCAGGCCAATGCTGATGATGATCTGCGGAGTGAGGACACCAGATTACTCAGGAGGAAAACGGGGGTCAGCAGGGGCTTCATGTTTAATACCACCGCCCCACCACCACCGTGACACATACACAGCACATCACCTCAGGAGAACCATATTAGCATAGCAGCCACATAATTAGCTCTCAGTGACTGTAAATGTGACTAATGCGCCAAGATCATCAGCATTCAGGGATTTCTGACCTCAAGGCGAGGACTCACACAGTGCAGCAGACATTTCAAATTCACCAACGGCAAAAGGAACTAAGAATTCAAAGACTTCTCCTCCGGCAAGGTGAGCCGCCCAGGAATGCACCGCTTCCACTGTCTGATGTGAGCCACGCCTGTAGCTCACCACGTACGGCATGGCTCCCGTGACGGCGAGCCAGGCTGGCGTCCCGCTCACCTGCAGACTGAAAACAAAGTAGCCACTGACGCTCTGCTCTGCGATGACGTCTTCCATCGTCCGCAACGTGGTCCCCAGGTACGAGTTCAAGAGCTGCGTAGGCAGCAGGCCCACAGAGGAGGCCACCAGGTAATTAGGGAGGGATACGTCTGTGATCTACACAAGGGAAGGAGGGGAAAAGATCACACTTACACAAGACAGTGAAGACACACACAGGCTTCTGGGTTAATAGCTCAGAAAAAATACCACAGGGTCCAAAAGGGAACCATTTCAATTGTCACACAAATTATTTTGGCTCAAAAAACCACACAGGAAATATCCCTTTGAAAACAGGATAGATTCTTTGTTAGGCAAGTCAGCTGAACAATTCTGACACTTTCAAAAGTCATCTCGAAAAGGTTTGCTGGGTGACCCAAGAGAGAAAATGTGCCTCGGACCGACAGCTTGGACGTGTGGATGGGCTACAGGCTGCTTACAAATGGCACAGCGGCATGAAATGCTGTTCTCTTGAACCTGACATTTACAGGCTGTACAACATAACCCTGCCCCCTTTCTCAAACCTTGATCATGTCTATTAGCCTAAGCTGCTCTTCTTGGTGTCATCATGCCTTAGACCATACTCAGCGCTCCATCAGTCTGCCTTTCTGACAATTTATAAAATAACAGCTGCTTTAAGGAGGTCCACTGTTCAAAACGCACAACCTAAAAGGTCAGTTGTACTCAGCCACAAATGAACAGCTAATTTTGAGCTCCAAAGAAAGCACAAGTACAAGCTGGTTATGAACAAATCGTGAAATAAAACTGAAGCATGCACGTTAATCCTCAGCCTACAAAAACAATTGATTCACGTCATTCGTTAAATGAGACCTGCTTCTGCTGCTTTACCATCCTGGGTGACAGTAAGGAAAACCTGACGACGGCACGTACAGTCAGTGCTCCATAACTCATAGAAGACTAAAATGCAGATGAATTAACAGCATGACTTGGTGCGAGCTGCTGGTAACATAAAGCCGAGAGACACGGGCTGCATTACAGTCCCGTCACTGCTGCAGTACACGAGCGTCAGATTACCCTCAACGCAACGCCTTCCACTTGAGCTCAAAGTGCAATTTGCTGTAAAACTGCTACTTCAACAAAGTGCCCTCACTGAAGGGTGTCTGGATGCACTGTGCCTATCACACGTCCTCCAGAGTATACTCCACTGGGGCACACCAATGCATGACAAACAAAACCTCTTTCCTCGCTAATGGGTGACACACTAAAAGACTATCTAGACTTCCAAATGAAAACTCCTTGAATTAAGATGTACTGTAGATTTTACTAAAAGCAGAGCCTTCAGATGAAGGACAAGAGCAGATCTTAGGCAGTCAGGGCCAGATTCAGTCAGAGTCTCTCTCTTCACTCAGAGATCAGGCCTACAGCACATTGCTGGATGTCAGAACTCAGTTCCTTTCAAGGGCACAGCTGAGTCGGTCACTTCCTATGAAAGTTATGATGCGTCACTGACGTTCAGACCTACAATTCTTCATATGCAAGCTGGTAAAGACTCAAGCGGTATACATGCTGTACGGATACGATCGGTTTGCGCTCTGTATTCAGAACCGAGATGCTGAATAGTGAGCAGAATCCTGAAGGGACATTTTAACCATGTGTCTCAGGACAGATGAAGATACCTGCTACACAAGCAGGGACAATGGTATAATAAATTGACAGTTCAGGTAATGGTAATATTGTACTGCCAGCTACACTACACATACACCATGCTGTCTACTTTAAGTCGTGTATTTTTTCTGTCTAGCGTGCCATGACATGCTATTGTCTCATCGACACAGGCTCCCACTATAAAATGTTGAACTGAAACACCTTGTGACTTAAGCCTGCGTTTCACTCATGAGAGAATAACTCAATGTTATCAATTTCAACTGTGTAGACAGACACATGCCCCTCAGTAAACTCCTATCACGTGTTCCAGCTAAATTCAATTTTATTTATATAGCGCTTTTAACACGGAGCACGGTCGCAAAGCGCCTTACGTAGTCCCGGGCCCAAAGTCCCCAGAGAGTAAGCCAAAGGCGACAGTGGCAAGGAAAAACGCCCTCAGGAGGAAGAAACCTTGGGAGGAAGCAGTCTTAAGCTCTTTGGCTTAAATAAAAAATAAAAAAAAACCCATGATACAGTAGCTATGGAAGGTGAATATTTAACAGATGCCTAACAAGTTATAGTGACCCCCCCATAACCTTAACTTACCGAAAACACCGCGTTTTGAAGTCCAAATGGTATCGGGGTGAGTCGTGCTAAGGCCACAATCTTAAGTCCACTCCCCCCTTCCACTACTCTAATGACAGCACTCAGCTGCTCACTGTTCCCAATCCTGGTCAGAACCCAGTCTGTCAGCAAGCGTTTGCAGACCAAGTGAGCGATGAAAGTTCCGATCAAAACTCCAACCATCACCAGCCCCATGCCCAATACAAAGCCGTAAAGGTAGCCGGCAGCCACGTTGAGAACGATGTATCCCCAGCCACAGGGAAAGGAGACCAAGATCAGACCAACAATGAAGAGCAGAGCCCCCACTAGGCTGTCCAGACTCTCCACCCAAACGAGCAAGTCCTTCAGATACTGGCGCACCAAGGCAACTGAAGAGAAACAGACGGCGGTCAGAATGCAGGCCAGGACGGCGCTTTTGAAGCAACAGGTGGAAACACAGCAGGGGTACCTGGCGTCCCCAAGAAAGGAGACGCCCCCGTCAGCGCTCACGTCGCTCTCCACCTGCACGTCCACCTTCCCGCCCGAGCCCCTTTCCTCAAACGCGCTACATATCAGTATGTCCATTTTGTCGCAGTCTGCCGATTCCTGAGCTGATCTCTGCAGCCAGCTCTTCAGGTGCATGTGCCCTTTGGCCGCCACATGCTTCAGGACCTTGACCAGGAGCTGAAGGCCGGCAGATCCCGGGCTCCACATGTTTCCCCTTCGGCCCCACGTCGGTTCCAGAGGTCCTGGGCGTTAGTTAAGCAGGATACGAACTTCCCAAGCTGCTGTGGCTACTTTCACACCGGGTGAAGCGCATGGCCGCCGCAGACCCTCTCCAGAAGAGCTTTTCCTGGGTCCCGGCTGTCAGAGAGGAGCTCCTAACAAGCCAGGTGGTCAGGGATGGTCAGCAGTCTCTCTGAGGAGGTGTCCTCATCTGGGCAACTCTGGGCCGAGGCCGGGCTCCAGGGGTTCTGCTGCAGGGTAAGAACCGCCATCCCGCCTCCAGCAAGCCCTGGTGCCCCCCAGCTGTGCTCCTCCAGCCAAGCCCTGGTGCCCCCAGTCCGCGCTGGTTGAGTCCAACTTTTACGAGGTGCTCCTCAAACTGGCGCCCGAGCCCGGACCTTTTCCTGGGACTCCAAGCCACATGATCACGTTGACGGTTCTCAGGCTAGTCACTCTTCCGCTGTACCGTCCGTAATACGAGCCTTTCCCGCTGAGCCCGGCACTCACCGTCGGTCTACCGTCACCACCTTTAACCGCCTCTGCAACGCCGGAGACGTAGCGAACGACACTGTTTATTTTCCCACAATCCCACTCGCCGGACCACGTGACTCCAAAGTATCGCGACATGTACGAAGACGTCGCTGGGGCCTGGTCACGTGGTTTGAATTGCGTGTGTGTGTGTGTGCGCATTTAGCGGACTGTGAACGATATCGGAATGTGGTGTCGTCGTGTCGCCTGCAGCTGGTCCGGCGGATTAGCGACTGCTCAGAATTTCGAAGGAAAATAAAATTGACAGGATGTCCCCTACAAGCTATAAGCGACCCGGTCGTGTCCGTCTGAGCTGCTTGTGTATCACGCATCGCGGTCCTGGAGGAACGGTCTTCCGTTTCGCTATCTGCTCGACTAACTGTATGTGCTTGAAATGACAAAGAGCCGCTTGACTTGACTATTAACGCTGAGCTAGACATGATGTCGCAGGGAACCCGCAAACACTTCGATTGCATCGACACAATCGCTGGTATTTTAGATAACTTCTCGAATTATTAATCTGTACCCACGATAACGTGGAATATAAGCATTGGGAAAACGGATAACGTTGTCAGGCATGGATAAGCAAATAGCGGAAGATGTCTCGATGCGCCATGTAACTGGCACTTTTCACTTAAGTTCTGACAGGTACGTATATACAGGTTAATAAGGTAGTCCACCCGAAAACGTACGTAAGCGGTACGCACGTAGCAAGCTCGATTGTAATGTGCACAACTCGGCTGTAGATGGCGACACCCAATAGCTTGACTTGGGGGGCTGAACCAAGGTTAACGTGGTGATCAAGAGATGGCCAATGATTTAGTTTTTTTTTTATTATTTTTTTTTTCCATAATACAGTCGTTATATATATTGCGTAGTCCTATTCTAAACTATGATGAAGTGTAAATTATCATTGTTCTTTTATGTACATGGCACAATGAAATGATTACTTCTGTACTTGAAAAAGACCATAGTGCAGAATAAACAGGAGACAAAAACACAGCAGCAGACAATAACTAAAACATTTGGCACTTATGTCTGTCAAAGATGTAATGTAGCTAGAACCTACGAAATATAGTCATTGTTAATTGTATCTTTAATAAAAGCTGTTTGCACACCAAATAAAGAAACTGTTCCTGAATCCTCTAGTCTGAATGCTTAAAGTAGAATACCATCTGCCAGAAGGGAAAAAAGCATGAAATGTGCCATAGAAATAGACTTGCCTTGTCTTATTGACGACAGAGGTCAGAGGAGACTGGCCAGACTGGTTTGAGCTGACAGGAAGGCTACAGTAATTCAAATAACCACTCTTTACAATACTGGTGAACATAAAACTATCCCAGAATGTACAGCACATTGAACACTGAAGTGGATGAATTACTACAGCTGAGGACCACATTGACTTCCACTTCCGTCAACTAAGAGCAGAAAACAGAGGCTACAGTGGGCACAGGCTCAGAGAAACTGGGCAGCTAAAGATTCAACCAGCTGATGCTTTTACAATGAAGGTCAACTTACGGTGTGAAATGCAGATGGTAGTGTCAGAATTTCACATAAACAGCATGAATCCATTGACCCGACTTACCTTGTGTCAACAGTTCAGGCTGCTGCTGGTGGTGTAATGATGTGGGAAATGTGTTCTTAGTACACACTGGTGTAAAGAGGCAACACAAAAGAGCATCCAATAGTCGATTTTACAGGTTTATTGAACCAGGGCAGAGCAGAAATCATGATCCGCAGACAAGCAAAAATGAGTAAACAGTGATTTCTGAAACCACAAACTAGGACACAAGAAACCGTTAGAGAAAGCAGCAGTCATATACAATTATTTGAGCAGGACTCAAAACAAATGTTACTATCGCTGGGCTATATAACAGAGAACAAATAAAGAACAGGCATCAATACTCTGGGGAGGCGGAATAAGAGCAGGCTGTGAGTGGCTGGCTGTATAACAGGGAAAAAACAACATACAAGTGTCAATGTCAGTGCTGGAACGAATAGAATGGGTTGAAGCATGCAGTGCTAGCATGTAACTAAACATTCAGCCACTGAAGGAGCACGGTTGGACAATGATTAGCTTTAAAAAATGCCAAATTTATCCGGCACCCATGGCACACTATAACTCAAGCAAAATATACTTGAGGAGAATGTCTTTTGTAACTAAGCAAACCAGGTGCCCATGCCTCCCAACTGCCTAGCATAATACTACCTGCTTCAACCCCCAAATCATTGTTCGATGCTCAAAATTGCTTTTGCTTTATGCTTTAGTCAAGGGTGCATGTTGTCCCTGGTGGTATTGCATGCTTAAACCCACCCATATCTGCTTGCGGTTATATTTAAATAATCCAACTGAAGATTATAAATTAGATTAAATACTTTTCATCATATGCTGATTCATGCCTGAAATGGCAATTTTAATATCAAGTAAGATAAATTTAAGTTGTTCTTGAAGGATTCAACATAGCGGCTCCGGATTGCTGGTAAGCCGGCTGTTTTGAACGATTCTGAATATGCATACGATACAAGGAAAGAACAGTGCTTCCTGAGTTGACAGTCTGAATGACCAATGGCAGACAAAGGAGTCTAAATATATAAATAAGGGTCTCCTTTTGCATGTTACACGTGATGTACCTCTTCTTGTACACCTGAAGCCGTTTCTTAAAACTTTCCTATTACAATTTTATAGTTCTATTAAATCATCATTCGCTTTCGGCTACTCCCATCAGGGGTCGCCACAGCAGATCAACCTTTGCCATCTCTTCCTGTCCTCCACATCTCACTCTGTCACACCCACCAACTACATGTCCTCTCTCACTACATCCATAAACCTCCTCTTTGGCCTTCCCCTTTTCCTCTTGCCTGGCAGTTCCATCCTCAGCATCCTTCTCCCAGTATACCCAGCATCTCTCCTCTGCACGTGTCCAAACCAACGCAATCTCGCCTCTCTGACTTTGTCTCCAAAGCGTCCAACCTGAGCTGACCCTCTAATATACTCATTTCTAATCCTGTCCATCCTCGTTACACCCAATGCAAATCTTAACATCTTTAACTCTGCCACCTCCAGCTCTGCCTCCTG